>CM046446.1:3982515-4345015 GCA_025506515.1 Flaveria trinervia
GTACATCCATTCATTTTTCTCAAAGCACAATTCTTCAAACATATAAAGCTCTGGGAGATCAATTTGAGTATGCGAAATTGGATCAAGAAGCTTTGCACAAAACTCTTCTTCTCCGGTGGTTAATAACCACCCATGAGTCGATACACACCGCTGCCGGTGAGCCTCCGGCAGCGGCAGCTTACGGATGGTGCCTCCGTTGGAAAGATGAAAGAACCTCCTGTGGTGGTGGTTGTGATCTTCATTTGTGTTGGATTCTGCAAGCATTAACATTGGATATCTTGAAGGAAGATGGTGGATGAAGTTTCTGATGGTGATTGCAGAAGATTTCCATGTGGTACAAACACAAAGAAAGTTGAAGTAATCTTCATACAACTCTAACTTTCCGGCGATCGTTTTGAGAATCTCCGGCAAAAGGTCCGACCATTGGGTCATTGTACAAGAACCTTTGGAGAGAATGTTGGAGAAAATTAGGTGTAGATTATTATTATTTGCAAAGAGCATGAATATATAGTAGAATTAATTACACGGATGGTAATTGTGGTATGCTCGGATTTTACTTTTGGTCCTTAGTTTTCAAAAGTTACAAGTTTGGTCTAATATTTTGCTTAAACGTAACATAATTAATCCTAAGATATATGGACGTTAAGTATTCTGTTAAAACTTTTTATAATGACCATACTACCCCTATAATAAAAAAAACAAAAGTAATTAAGTGACAAAATTATTGCCCCCGCACCTTTTTATAATGGTGGTGACGGTGAAGGTGGGATTGGGGTTGATTTATGACTACTGTTAGTCTCTTACCCCTATGAATTCGAGCTCGATTTCTGATGTGGTTGTCGTATGTTGTTCTATGGTGGCGAATGACAGCATCAGTCTCTTTCTGGTGGATAATATGGTGGATTTGGGCCGCCGGTGGTTGTTTTCCGATGATCGGAGTAGGAACAGCGAGAAGATCAAGGCGAATGACGAAAAGGCGGATGGGAAGGGAAGGGGTTAGGTGAGGTCAACTAATATTAAGTAAAGTTTTTTTAGTTAAAGGTTATTTTGGTAATTTCATAGTAACTTAACTGAAAAAGTTAACTTCATCCATTCCAGGGACTATTATTATTATATTTGTGTAAAGTATTGGATCAACCTTGTAATTTCAAAGAGTTAGAGACCAAAAGTGAAATCAGGACATACCACAAGGATCGTCCGTGTAATCAAGTCTATATAGTATAAATATTTGGTTAGACATTAGAGGGTGCTATGGACAGATCAAAAAGAATTAAAAAATTAAAACCCGTGAGTCATGTTTCAAGAAGAAATGATAAAAATAGGGAAAAAACGAAAGTTAAAATTAGTATAAAACTATATAAAAACTTTACTTTTAAATACTAGAAAGGTGCCTGTGCAGTATGACGGGTGACATTTTACGTATGACACATGTTTATAATATTTTGATATTGTTAAAGTACTTTTACAAAAGTCTATTATGTTTTTTATAAGCTAAAACTTGAAATACCAATTAAATAGGCTATGTATGAGTATTTGTACATTTACACATTTACTTATTGTACCTCACAAAATACATGTCGGTTCAGCAAAAAGTTTACACCAAAACGTTTAAAATAAAACACATGTTACCATTGTAGTCTCAAATAGTTGTTAAATGTGATTTATTAAAAGATATAACTGAAATCTTAAACAAATTAAGTTTTTTATTTATTTATGGATAAATAATAAAAGTAATATGTAAGTGTTAGTAAGTATAAGATTATTATGTAACTAATTATAAAAAGTAATATGTAAATAGTGTTATAAATACTATTTACCCTCAAAATTTATTGTATCTTATGCATTAAATTAAGTATTTGTTCTTAATTTTACGGTATATTAAAATACATTTCTCATATACTTTATATATAGTATAGATTTATTAATAATACCACTATTTATCTCAACAATTCTACAACGATTACTATTCATAATTGTGTCCATTTAGCGTTTTATTTTATTTCCACGAAAATAGAAACCAACACTTTCTAAAAATATTATAGAAGATCGATACAAATCTTTATTAGTCTTATTAAAAGTTTAAAAGTTAACATTTCAATCTCTAGTCTTATTAAAAGTTTAAAAGTTAACTTTTCAACCTTTAGTCAATTACATATTACATAATAATATATAAACTTAAGTAACAAACATTTTTATAAGTAATTATTTAAATTAGAGAGGTTTCTTAAGATTGATTTATATTTAAATATTATGAAATACAATAGATACACAGTATGTAGATCGAAACAATATTTTAAAACCAAACTAGATTTTAAATTTATTATCTAAGCTGGATTTTATAAAAATAAAAAAATAAAAGCATAAGATTATGCTATTTCATTGACAATAATATAAACGCCATAAAGTCTTATAATAAAAGAGTAAAGGTTTTCTAAATCTTATAATTATATTATTATATGAGTATGCATATTGGTTGGGTTATAATTTATTATTTCTAACATAATCAATCTGGTATATGATTATTTGGGTGTATATTGTAAGGCCCCGTTCCCGGGACGCTTACAGCTGGGTTCTCATCGCATATAAAACATATAATTACATTAGTATTTAATAAATCGCAGCGGAAAACTAAAACAAACTTTCATTTCCATGTAAATGCTTTTGCAAACTAATACAACATTCATTACAAAAATAGTTTGTTCGCATTACAATGCAAAAACATTAATCAAAAGAATGTCATCTCAAAAGAGCTGAGTATTCGCCCGTGCCATCCTCAGCAATCACTACCTGCCAACTGGAAACACATCAAAGTCAGCGTTGCTGAGTGAGTTCTAGTTTTATAAATAAAACATACTTTACTTTCAGATAAAACCGTTCGTTACTTTTACATGATCACACATCATATGTACACATAGATAATATTATTATTATCTTCTTCATTCGTTCATTCGTTCTTTCATTACCTTACTTGCGCATCGGACATCATCCCAAACCAATACCATGTGCTACACCCCGGTTAGTCGTAGCTACCGGGCCGAAGTCAACGAATGACAGCTAAACGTATGCCACGGTACTAGGAGTAACCATCAGTCTTAGCTACTGGGCCGAAGTCAACGAATGACAGCTAAACGTATGCCACAGTACTAGGGGTGAGCGGTAGAGGTTCTACATTTAGGGTCAATCACCAAGAAGGACCCCGTATCCGATGTGTGCAAGACGTTTCATTCGTTCATTAGTACATGTATTCATTCATCATGTTCCTCTTTCTTTATCTTTCACTTTACGTTACATAATACTTCGTTCATTCATCATAATAGGTAGAGCCACAGGAAAGATATTATACATCACATTAAGGAACATAAACATGCATCAACATCACATCATACAGGGCAACATCATACATACATAACGTACAACATCATCACCCTCATCATGCCCAACATGCTTCTAAGACCTCGATCGTCATCTTAAAAACTCTTATGGGAACCTTTACATCAACACTTACATCTGCACCTTCCCCCGAAAGTCAGAAGTCAATCTACACCTTCCTCGGGTTCAACAGCCCTATTCGGGCGTATGGACACCCTTCAGTCGCATTGCCTCCATGCGACTGAACATCATGCGATTGAACTAATACGGATGAACACCTATGCGAATGAACATCCAGTCGTGCGAATGGACCCTCAGTCGCATGACCCCCATGCGACTGGCCCTCCAGTCGTGCGAATGAACCCCAATCGTGCGAATGGACCCCAATCGCACCCTAATCGGCCGTATGGCCTCCATTCGGCCTCCAGTCGGTCGCCTAGCCCTAACTGATGCAGAATGCAGTTCAACCCGACTGCAGCCGAGGGTTTTCGGCCCCCAAACTCATCTAAACCCATTTTAAGCCTAAATCGACCATCCTAAACCTTAGGGTGCATACCATAACATCATTCAAGCACAACCAAGCAAGAAATCAAGTCACAATCGTGTCATACATATACATACACATACACAAACGGGTCAACTTACACACATACGAAAAACTCGATTTCAGATGTTTTCCAGCCCTAAATCGTTTGAAAACAAGTAAAAGAGGGGTCCTAGAACTCACCTAAATGAGCACAACGACAAGAGCTTCGATTCGGCTTGCTTCACGACGATTTTGGCGACCCGAACCGACCCGAACCAACACTTTTTCCTCCTTTTTCTCTTCTTTCTCTCTATTCTTCTTTTTGTGAGCTGAAATGTGAGTGTGGGGAGAGTGGGCTGCCCTCTCCCTACATATGTCACCACATTTCCCAACTTTTCTTCGTTGGCGGGTTTGGTCCCTCGACTTTTGGGACTTTATTTTCTTTTCTTTCGCCACCGGCTTCAAAATAATAAATATCCGGGTGTTACATATATAGAGAGGTTGCTATGGATATAATTAATTAAACATTATTAAAAAATTAAAACCCGTGAGTCATGTTCCAAAGTTAGGAACTATAAAGAGTAGAAAAGGAAGATTAAGATTAGTTTAAAACTATTTAAGGAATTTACTTTGATATTATATTAACTATATTTAGTAAACTCGTGTGTTGTACGGATTGAATAAATAAATTATTAATATAATAAAGTTTATTGATTATAAAATTATATTTTACGATATAACTGAAATTATATATGAGAATAACTATAAGTAATAAAACAGTTGTAACATTTTTTAAAAATTTGTTTTAAATTTTTTCTTAATTATAAATAACATTAATAAATAAATATATTCTTAATTTATTAAATGTAAAAAATTGTTAACGAATATTATTAATAATTAAAGTAATTATCTATCTATTATAATAAAATAATGTTTTAAGATGCCACTTGGCATAATTCTAAACCAACTAATTTTAATTTTCTCGCTTCTCTTTCCTATTAAACAATTACCTTAAATACTAATTATATTATTTAATTTCTTTTGAGATTAAAAATTATTTTTCAATGAATTAAGAATGAGATGGTTTTATAAATATAACTTCTAAATAAATAAAGTTTTGAAATAAGAATTTTTTTTAAAACAACAAACATGTTTAAATATATGAAGCATTTTAAAATGGCTTTTTAAATGATTTTTTCATAAAGCAAAATAACTAAAATTAAGAGTTATAATAAGAAAATTTTTAATATTGATATTTTTTAAAACGGTTTGTTTTGCAACAAATTTTTATTAAATGCAATTAGGGTTTAAAAACAAAAGTTTACTAATTATTATATTTTTATTACTAATTATTTAATATTTTATTTATTCAACACATGTAATACACGTAGTACTAACCTAGTTTAATAATAAAGAGAAGCGAGAAAATTTAATGATAATGATTGTGTTTTTCATACATGTCATCTCAAAATACTTTTTTATTAGGGTATGAAGATATTTTGATTATTTCAAACAACTCTATCAATAAACTTCATCAATATTTCTGTCCGCGTAACTTTTTATTTTCATAAAATAATAAACAAAACTTTCTTGATACTATTCTAAACAATCGGTACAATTCTCTTAGTTTTTTTATGTATTTAGAACTTAATTTTTTTACTTCTAGCAAATAACCTTAATAGCATATAAACTTATGTAACAAGCATTTTCATATGTGAATATTAATTTGAAAGGTTTCTTCAGATTAATATCAATTTAAGTAAAACAAAATATAATAGATACAAAGTGTAGAAGGAATATATTAAAATATCCATGATCTGAAATCGAATTCAAAACTTATTATCTTTAGCTGATTTTTATATAAAAAAAAGTAAAAGATTATGCTATATATACGATTGACAATAATACAACCGTCATTAAATTTTATGAAAAATAGTAAAGACTTTTTAAATCTGATTTATAGATACTAATAAAAGAATATTTTTTTATCATTTGTCATCTTCTTAAACCATATTTTTTACACTTTTATTTTTCTAAACATCCTCATTTTATTTTTCCTTTAAAAAGGTATTAAAATAATTTAAACACTTAGCAAAAATTTCTTTCTCTTCATAAAAATTAGAACACTTTTGAAACTTGGTTACTATTATGTGATATTTTCCCAAATTAATATGGTCAATTGATACATTTTTCTCTCTCATCTAATTTTTTAAAATCAAACTATGTTTTTAAAAATAAGTTTTATTAAGAAAATTAAAATTCATCTTTTTTGTAAAATATTGAACCTTTAGAAACAAAATATTTTAAATCAGTCATTTTTAGATTAATTATAAAAAATATGGAATTTTCTAAAAGTAGTTTATTAAAACAAATAGAATAATTAGAAACTTGAGTTTTTAATAAACAAGATTTTTATAAACAATAATTTTTTATAAGAAAATCTTAAAACAAATATTTAAAAATGAAACTATTTAGATAAGAGAGTTTATAATAATATAACTGTTTTATCTCTTGAACAAGTACATATATATAATTTTATACATATCTTATATTACAATATCGTACTGTAACTTTTCATGTTTATTACTAACTATAATTCGTTTAATAAATGTATTTCTATACTATATATTTATCTATATATCTATCTATCTATAACATATGTATTGTTTATTTACTTAAAATAGCTATTCATATGCAATTATAATCATATTTTATATTCAAATATGGTTTTATAATTCATAATTTTTATTACTAATTATTTATTATTTTATTTATTCAACCCGTGTAATACATGAGATACTAACCTAGTAATCTATAACCTCTAATAAAACAAGTTTTTTTTGACACTTGTTATTCTCTCAACCCATGTTTTTGTCACATGTCATTTTTCTAGATATCCATAAATAAATTTTCCCTCCAAAAATGTATTATAGTAATTTAAATACTCATACAAACTTTTTCTCTTATTAAAAATAAATTTTATTAACTGTTATGTTTCTCTCTCTTATTTAATTTTTTAAAATCAAAGTATTTTTTTAAATAGATTTTATGAAGAAAATTAGAAATCACATCTTTTAATCAAAATGTAAATAACAAAACTAAAGTTTTATATAATATAAAATTTTCTAAAACACTAAATATTTTTAAATAGAATATTCTAAATCTTTTTTTTTATTTAATTATAAACAGGTGAAATATTTTAAAACAATCTTATTAAAACAACTGGAATAATTACAAACCAGATTTTCTTAAAAAAATATTTTTCATAAAAAAATCTTAAAACGAATGTTAACAAATGAAACCTTTTACATAAGAGAGTTAAAAAATAATATAGTTTTTTTATTTCTTATACTAAAGTATATATAATTTTAATTATATTTTACATTAAAATATAATACTTAAAGTAGTTATTTATACGTTTTTTAACATTATATGTTATCTTTAAACATGATTTTATAATACATAACTTTTATTAATAATTATTAAATATTTTATTTATTCAATCCGTATATTGCACGGGGACTAACCTAGTTATATCATTATATGAGTATGCATTGGATGGGTTATAAATTATTATTTGAAGTAGAATCAATCTGGTATGAATTTCTGGTTAGATAGTGAGAGGTTCCTACGGACATAATTAAACAAAATGCATTAAAAAGAAACTAAAAAAACTCGTGAATCATGTTAATTACATATTTACTCAAATCAGAAAGTTATTTACATATTTTCCCTTTCTAAAACATATATATTACATATTTACCCATTTTGGTGAAATAATTTATTGAATGATTATTTTACTTGTGTTTCACCAAAGTACTTTTATATATTTCACTTTCTAATACTATCAATTACGTAGTTCCTCAAGTTCGAGTTTTCTATATAAATAAAAATAAAAAATCATATATCGTTTAAAACTTTATTTCAAAACTACAATAACCGATTACCAAAGTTATATCTCCAAATACAAAACACAGTTGTCAAAAGTTTTAAACAATTTTAATAATAAAACATCCATATGTAAAAATCTCCTACTAAAAATAAGATAAAATAGTTATTTAATAGTTCAAGTTGAATGAAATGGACATATGTGTGATATATAAGTTTTAGGAAAGGAAAATATGTAATTGGTTTTTTTGGTTGGAAAAATATGTAATTTATGTTCTTAGGAAGGGGATATATGTAAAAATTCCTAAAAAATAAATAAGAGTTTACTTTTGTTGGAGCATATATAGTCATATATAGTATGTCTGTCGTTTGTCGAATAGTCTAGCTTAATGTAATACACCTGATATGTTGTAAACACATGAAACTGGGTCATTCGTAGGAGCATATGCGAATGAGACTCAGTCGTACGACTGAGCCATGCTAATGGACCAGCCGTGCGACTGAGAGATGCGATTGGGACATTCGTAAGACTGACCATAAGTATGGTCCAGTCGTACGATTGAACCATACGCATGGTCCAGTCATACGATTGAACCATATGCATGGTCCAATCGCACGAATGGACCCAGTCGCATCTGATATGGGTCGAGGCCTATATATACCAGTTTCAATGTGTAGAGAGATAAGGAGTTGAGAGGGAGTCTGCTTGGAGCCTAGGGATACCGGATAAGAGGGGAGATCATGCTCGATCTCCCCTTGCCAAGAGTTTGATTCTTATGTTGTAACGAGCTTGTAATCGTTAGGTTTTATCAATAAAACCATTCAATTATAGTTCATATTATTGATTGTCTCTTGGTTGTTGCTATTGTTTATCCTTCTCTCAAGAACACGCTCGGATGTTTACCGATCCATCCGACTTCACAATTGGTATCAGAGCCGGTTACTACTGGAATGATCTAACAATCATTCTAGCAACCCGAGCTCTTGATTTCTAGATTAAATTTCAGATCTTGACGTTAAATCCACTTCGTGTGCTTCGTGTTTTGCTCAAATCTGGTTACGTTTGTAGTTTTTATGTTAAAATCGAACTCGAAACCACGTTCCAATCACCCCTGCGAATCTTATATTGTCTATGTTGGTTCGTTTCATGTAAAATTCATAAGATTAAGGTTTTGGGCAGCCCTGGCGGCTGCAGATCTGAAAATCTGCGTGCAGACCCGTTCATGCGACTGGGCCATGCGAATGGACCATTCGTACGAATGGACCATGCTAATGGACCATGCGTGTGACTGGACCAGTCGTATGTTCAATCGTGCGACTGGACCAGTCGTATGTTAAATCGCACGAATGAGCCATCCGCATTGACTCATCCGCATTAGTTATAGACCAAAAAAAAGAGTCTGGAACTGCCTTTTGCACGGATTTAAGGATGAGCAAAGCATATTCACCCTGAGGTTCTTTTGTGAAATAAGTTCGATGTATACCCCATTATTCATCGGACTTCCAGAATAGGTGAATGTAGTTAGAACACGAAAGAGAGAAAAAAAGATATCAGCAGTCGGTGCTAATTTTGTGGGGTGGTCAGGAGCATCTGACTACTTATGGCCAATCAATTTATATTTATCCGCACAGAGAGGATTCTCATTCTTAGGGGGAATCCATGTATAGAGAAATTGAAGATGCAATCAGAAAGTGATGATGTGAGCAGGTTTCTGATGATGAATCTACATGCATGCTAATTTGTTTGATATTGTCAGCTGTGGATTGGAACCTTCAATCTTTTGCCCATTACACCGTATGAAAACGCCATGAGAGCACAATGTTTATATATTGGGATATGCTGAATGTGAGGGGAATTTCTACAGTTGCTAATGTTAATCGGGTTAGACTGTGTGAAGATTGAAGCAATGGAAAACTGTTCATGTCATTATCTAGAAAATCAGTCATATGGGGAATCTTGCTGCTGTGATGGTGTTCTGCAAAGTAAACGAAAGCTGTTGTGCCTAAATTCATTTTCAGGGATATTATAACAACCTGACGGATCGGCAACGTTGCCTAATATGGTTTTTCATTTGATTCTATTAGAAACCAGAGCAAAGATTGACTAAAGATTGTAAGAGGTGTTATCTACTATTCGCAAGCAACGTCCAAGGGGGAATTTGTTGGAGCATATATAGTCATATATAGTGTGTCTGTCACTTGTCGAATAGTCTAGACTTAATGTAATACACCTGATATGTTGTAAACACATGAAACTGTGTCATTCGTAGGAGCATATGCGAATGAGACTTAGTCGTACGACTGAGCCATGCTAATGGACCAGCCATGCGACTGAGAGATGCGATTGGGACATTCGTAAGACTGAACCATAAGTATGGTCCAGTCGTACGATTGAACCATACGCATGGTTCAGTCATACGATTGAACCATACGCATGGTTTAATCGTACGATTGAACCATACGCATGGTCCAATCGCACGAATGGGCCCAGTCGCATCTAATATGGGCCGAGGCCTATACCAGTTTCAATGTGTAGAGAGATAAGGAGTTGAGAGGGAGTCTGCCTGGAGCCTAGGGCTACCGGATGAGATGGGAGATCATGCTCGATCTCCCCTTGCCAAGAGTCTTAATTCTGATGTGTAACACCCGGCCCCTCGCATCAACAATATTGTCCGCCTTGCCCCCGAGGAGCTCACGGATTTGCTTTTGGTTGCCCGGGTGAAAACTTCCCAGGGAGGTCACTCATCCCTGGATTGCTCCCACCTGAGCACGCTTAACTGTGGAGTTCTCCTCTCATCCACAGCCAATACGCCCAAAACGCGTTGTTGATATTAGAGGCCAGACATTCTTTATGAACCAGGAATCTCTCCTGTCCACGGCCGATGTGGGATATGTGTAAGGTGTCACAAGCACCCCTTGTTTGGACTCATCGTCCTCGATGAGCCCGAGAAGTCACCATCCTTGGTGACGTATGTCCCACACCCTGAATGACACAGGAGTGGCTCTGATACCATTCTGTAACACCCGGCGCCTCGCATCAACAATATTGTCCGCTTTGCCCACAAGGAGCTCACGGATTTGTTGTAACGAGCTTGTAATCGTTAGGTTTTATCAATGAACCATTCAATTATAGTTCGTATTATTTATTGTCTCTTGGTTGTTGTTGTTGTTTATCCTTCCGTCAAGAACACGCTCGGATGTTTACCGATCCACCCGACTTCACAATTTTGCTAAGGTGTGGATAGCCCATTTGATGGGTTAATAGGCATGAGTTAAATTAGTTTAAAATAATTTAATAGAACTAGAAGCATGGTAGATTTGACGCGGAAAAAAAAGTAAATTTCATTTACGTACATTTTGTTATATTTTCGCATAATGAAAAGGTAATTTTCAAATAAAAAATGTTTTAAATATATAAAGAGTAAGAACAAATTTTGACTGTTAATTTTCTTAACTAATAGCTGAGATATATTATAAAGAAAAAGGTTGTTAAATATATTTTTGTCATAGACCTCTTTTTGTACTTGTTTTTAAGTTTTTAAATTTTTTTAAACGTTTATAACTTTTATAATTACATTATATAAAATAAATCTTTTTTATCATTAAAATGAGAATAATATTTTTATATAAAAAAATTATGTTTTCAGCTCATTTAATTTCTATTTGTCATTGCGTTTTTATTGTAATTCATTGTTTATTTTTGTTTATTTGTGTTTTTCTGAATAATATTATGTTTTTATAAATAATAAATTCAAAAAAACATAATATTGTAATAACATTGTTGTGTGTCATTAGTATATAAAATATAATGATAAAATAATAGCTAATTATTCTATTACCTTAAAAAGTGGTAAAATAACACAATTGATATATAACATAAAACAGAATAATAAAATATCCCATTGTGTTTTTATTTGTTAATTATGCTTTTTCTAAACATTATGAGATTTGATAAATAAATTGATAAAGGTATATCATTTTATAATTCTATTTGTAAAAGAAAATGATAAAATAATAATAAATTTATATAATTTATAGAGAAAAGTTAATGACAAAAGTAATACGAAATAATTCAAATGCAAAATATAAGGATAAATACATATAACAAATGATGAAAAATATGTGACGTAGTAACCTAACATATTAGACACAATGACCTGCCGTACTAAACACAATGACCTAACGTATTTAACATAGTAACCTAATGTATTTAACACAATGATTAAAATTCTTTTCCATGAAAAATGATTGAATGACACATGTACGTGATGCCTAGAAACTTTCTTAGCCTTCTTTATATAAAAATACATTGGCAAACTACATCAATTAATATTTATTTTTCCAAGATAATCGTCGAGTTGATTATACTACACTCATCTCAGTTGCTAGTATCCATATTTCATTTATATAACACATTTCTTGAAATTTTGATGAATGCTTTCGGCATTTACGATCTTTCACAAACTTCCTTTGGTATTGATTTGATTAATTAATTATGTGCATATAATTATCATAAATGTGGCGACGTATATTTTTGAATTTAAGACATAATTTTTGTATCGTATGCAAAGATTTTATCAAATAATTTCGAGAACTCATATTGCATTATTCTTGTATATAGATTCTTTAAAGTACCATAAATATCTATACAATTTCTTTCATGTGTTTATTGATTGTCACACCATGATTTCGGTATACCTGGGAGTACGACCGATTGGTACGCGTGTTTCCATCTGTTTATTCGTATATTCAAAATTTACGCGGCGGAAATTCTTTTGATGAAATACATCTTTCAATATTCATATTTCATATATTCAAAGGATTTAGAAATCCTTGTATTAACAAAAACATTATTATAAAATGATATTTTACAAAGTATTCTGCTAAAATCATATGTTACAACTTTTCAAAATATAGGCATAACATATATATATTTGCAGTGGCGGATCTAGAAATATATTTTTGGGGTAACGTAATTTAAATTTTTTTATTGTACATTAATATAAATAAGTAAAAAACATGATAATAAAAAAAGTTAATGAAATACCTAATTGATCTCAGAATTCACCTCTTCAGTTTTTCATAGCTTGAAAACGAAGCATTACATCCTCATTTGTCACTTCATCAAAAGTTTCCCTTTCAACGCACATACTAGAGCATTGTTCAAATATTCTTCCCCCATTCGATTTCGTAAATCCGTCTTGATAAGCTTCAGTTTAGATAAACATCTTTCAATCGTTGCTGTTGCAACCGGTAAAATCAATGCTAACTTCAATATCCGATAAAGCAAAGGAAAAGATAGATTTTTTCCGGTTTCCACCATTAGCCGAGCACGATGACACATTCCATTCAAGTTTGTAAATCTATCATCTTCTTTTACCGAGTGATAAAACACTTTAAGCTCACCCAAAATACATCCTCTTTCATTCATATTAAAATCAATCGGATACATCTCAGAAAAAGTCACTATCTTAGATATGTCAAACTTTGAAAATCCATTACAAGGATTTAAACCCGACATATTATCTACTAATGTAGTTGATACCTCATTAAACCGATTTCCCAATTCTTGAATTTGCATATCCAAAAACGTATTAAAAATCTCAACCTCAAAATGATGTCGATTAGTAATGACATTCTTTGGTTTTTTGGGTTACCATAATTTTCCATCATATCCAACACCTTAATATGATTTTTTTCACAAAAACAAATCATTTTTTCCAACATAGCATCAAACCCTTTTGTCTTAAATCATTCAATGCTTGCTTTGTTCCATTTATCAACTTACTCGCTTCTAATAAGTCTTGACTTTTTTTGAAGATGTTTAGATAAAACATTTGTGTGTCCCAAAATATCTTCCATCAAGTGTGCATAAAAAACAAACTCAAGTTTTTTAAAATACGATAAAATACCTTTTGCACTAGTTCGTTGTTGAGTGTTGTCTCTTTCTTTTTAACATAACGAAGCACGTCAACAACTTCCGTGTGACACCCTACACATATCCCACATCGGCCGTGGACAGGAGAGATTCCTGGTTCATAAGGAATGTCTGGCCTCTAACATCAACAACGCGTTTTGGGCGTATTGGCTGTGGATAAGAGGAGAACTCCACAGTTAAGCGTGCTCAGGTGTGAGCAATCCAGGGATGGGTGACCTCCCTGGGAAGTTTTCACCCGGGCAACCAAAAGCAAATCCGTGAGCTCTTCGTGGGCAAAGCGGACAATATTGTTGATGCGAGGGGTCGGGTGTTACAGAATGGTATCAGAGCCACTCCTGTGTCGTTCGGGGTGTGGGACATACCTCACCAAGGATGGTGACTTCTCGGGCTCATCGAGGACGATGAGTCCAAACAGGGGGTGCTTGTGACACCCTACACATATCCCACATCGGCCGTGGACAGGAGAGATTCCTGGTTCATAAGGAATGTCTGGCCTCTAACATCAACAACGCGTTTTGGGCGTATTGGCTGTGGATGAGAGGAGAACTCCACAGTTAAGCGTGCTCAGGTGTGAGCAATCCAGGGATGGGTGACCTCCCTGGGAAGTTTTCACCCGAGCAACCAAAAGCAAATCCGTGAGCTCTTCGTGGGCAAAGCGGACAATATTGTTGATGCGAGGGGTCGGGTGTTACATTCCGGAAATAATTTAAGCACACTTATGATTGTTGCATGATGAGAACCCCATCTTGTATCTCCGGCTCTTACTATGGAACTCTCTTGATTTAATCTTTTTCCGGTCTTAATTTCACCTGAAAGAATTCATTCCTCCACACTCTTTCTTTTTGCCTCCCGTAACATATCTTTTCGTTTGCAAGAAGCAGAAACCGTATTAACAACCATGTTAAGATAATCATAAAATTCTTTAACACCTTCATGCTTTTTTGCAAACACCACAATCACTAGTTGTAGTTGATGAGAAAAGCAATGTATGTAATGTGCCGATGGATTATCTTTAATAATCATTGCTTTTAAGCCATTAAACTCTCCTCGCATATTGCTTGCACCATCATAACCTTGACCCCTAACCTGTTTTTAAAATAAACAATTGCAAAATAATAATTAAATTATATTAAAGTTTAATTGTAGAAACTAGAAAGTATAAAATTTAGTACTTACTTGATCAATACTCAGCTGGTTATTTGCTAACAAAGAACGAATGGCTTCTTTAAGAGTAGAAGAAGTTGTATCTTTCACATGAGCAATTCCAATAAAACTTTCTCTAACAACCCCCAGTTTATCTACATATCTCAAAACTACCGCCATTTGTTCTTTTAAAGATACGTCACTAGACTCATCTACTAACAATCCAAACACATTATCCTTGATTTCTTCACAAATCTTTTTTGTTACCTCTTTCGCAAAGAATCAATAATCTCCTTTTGTATAGATGGAACCGTTAATTTATTATTCTTCTTTGCATTCCCTAATGTGTACTTACCAATCTCCGGATTATTCTCACTAACCAACTTTAATACTGAAAGAAAACAACCCTTCGAACGAGATTTCTCCGATTCATCATGACCTCGAAATGGTAAAGTATTTTCTAGGCAAAATCTAGCGCTAATAACAGATCCCAATAATCTATACCAGTTTGCAATTTTTTCTTGATCACTTATCGTATTTAACTTAACATCACTAGATTGTTTTTGTTTCAAGAGTTCAAAACATTTTTGCATTGCCTTATTATGATGACTGTTAACTAATCCAACATGGTCTTTTAAGGCACCCGGTTTACTCCAATTACAAAACCCTTCACTTGAACTTGAAAAAGTATCTCTTCCACCTTGATTGCCAACATTTTCTTTAAACAAATAACAATATAAACAATAGGCTTTGTCCACTTTAGTACTATACTCTAACCATGGATATGCATCAAACCATTTAACATTAAAACGTCTTTGCCCACTAGAATACTCTTTGAATGGAAATTTATGATTTCGTGGTTGAAAAGCCTTTTTAACAGGATAGTGCCTTCTTATGTCATCCATTTGATTAGGATGATAACTAGCAATAGGAGGCGTATCAAAAGGGTCAGACGGACGATCATTCAAATCAAATCCATTTAGGATCGAAGGAATTGAACCCGAAGGAATTGAACCTGGAGGAATTGAAACCGAGGGAATTGAACTCAAAGGAGTATTTGATCCAATATTATCATCATTGTTAGAACCAATATCTTCCTCTTGAAAGTTTCTTTTAAAAAAATTGCCTATAAGAACTTGTTTTTTCATCTTTCAAATCCCTAATTTGTAGAAAATAACACAATAATCAATCTTCTATAATATCACAATTCAATCTTAAATCAAACACAATTCAATCTTAAATCAAACACAATTCAATAACACAATAATTTCAATTTCAATCTTCTACTCTACTCTAAAAATCTTGCAATAAATCAAATAACAATACAATATTTAATTGTCAATAAAACCTAATTACCTAAACATTAAATCAAATAACCTATAATGCTTCAAAGTTTGAATAATCAAATAGCAGCAGGTTCGATTTGAGCTTCAAAGTGAAAGATTACCTTCGATTTGAACAATCAAGCAGGCTGCAATCGGAGGTGGAGCCGTGAACCCGTGGAGGGAGGGGGGAGCCGCAGCCCGCAAGTGTGGACCGTGGAGCCGCAAGTCCGCTGGTCGCCTGGTCGGGGGAGCCGATTGGGGGTGGTCGGGTTCAATACTTCGATTGATTGGCCGATTGGGGGTGGTCGGGACTCGGGTGGTCTGTGGTCTGTGGAGCCGTGGAGGGGGGAGGGGGCGACCGATGATGCTCAACTCTCAAGCCCCGATGGTCGATGTCAATTGGGGGTGGGGGGTGGGCCGATTAATTTAGTTTGGGTAAATTGGGTTGGGTTTTAAATTGAATGGGCTAGGTTTTAAATTGAATTGGGCTTTTAATATTAATTGGGTAATTGTATTTTATAATCTTTTTAAAAAGTTAATACTTTTTATATAATATTAGACTAATTTTATCAAATTTAAAAAATTCTATAAAGTTTTGACTTTAAAAATATTTTAGGGGTAACGTAAAAAATTCTCAGGGGTAACGTAATATTTTCTTAGGGTTAATGTAAAACCGTGAATTTTTTTTACATAAAAACGTATTTTTTTAACACTACGCGTTAAAAATTGAGGGGTAGCGTCGACAACATGTAGGTCCGCCATTGTATCTTTGCTTAGGATTCATGGCCCATTTTAGCACTTATTCCTAGCTATACTAAGCATGCTTACCTAAAATGTTTCATAAAAACATATGTTAGTACTATAAAAAATCGGTAAATACATTCAGTAAACCCGAAAATAGTTAGGCATGAACATAATCAAATAGTTTAATTATAATTTGTGGTAACTACACAATTAACAGTCTGTTTCAATTGTGGTATTCACCATCCATATATATTATTCTCTTTGTCGGTCAAGCTAATAACATACTATCCGAATCATTATTATCTCTATTGTATGAAAAACCAACTCCAAAATAGAATTTTCATCTATTCATAGGATATAATTTTGTCAAATTATACATATACATCTGGTCTAAATGTTAACTTCGGTACCACCACATTTGCGCATTAAAACATGTGTTAACATATTTGTGCCGTTTTCAAATATTTAAATCACTTATTTATTTAAAATTATTAAATGTATTCACCTTTTATTTTTTTTAGCCAAATAATTAGTTAGGATTAAAAAGGTAGTGCCTATGTAAGAAACACTTCTTCTTACATCACTTGGACTCTCGTTTTGATTGTATTTTATCCAGCAGCACCACGAGATCACTTAAGATTGATCTAATCAAAGGGAGTAGGATTTTCTAAAAAGAGATTAAAGAGAGAGTAAAGAGATTTTGGGCATTTGGGTCCATACCCGAATGTTTCCCTTTTATAGAATTTTGGTGGTAACTGTGGCCTGTATCGCCAAGTCGTTGTGGTCCGCATTAGCTTGTGGTGATGTGTGGTTGACATGTGTCATCTCCTCGTTGATCCATATCTTATATGTTGTCACAGCCTACAACCTTATCATGTTACGGTCTATATCATGGCTACATTTCATATTTTATAGCTCTTAATCATCAAACATGTGTAAATCTCCGTCTTCTCATCATCAGCCACATAATATTCAACCGAGGATTATTTCTCCTCGTTGTTGCTCACATCATATTCGGGTCGTGGTCTGCATTGTGTGTTACCACTTGCAACACTTCCATTATGGTCTGCATTGATCTATTTTTCTACTAAATTTCTTCTTTTATTTATTTTTAAAGTTAAGGTTGTTACATTGGTGGAGAAGATTTATATTCTTAAAATGCTTTTAGTTACCTTTTAAGGAATCAACTGTTTTTGAAAACTCATAAGGAGTTTTAATTATAGTCAATTCAATAGTGCATACAACAACTTAGTGTATTCAAATCCAAATACGTATACAACAATCATGGTGTTTTCAAAAACTTGCATTGCATTATTGCATTATTTTACATGTATCAAGTTATCCATAAGAAGCATATCAATTCTCTTTTAATTACCTCAATGAAATGTTGAAACATTACTAAATCAACCACCGGAGAATACGTCTATAATAAATTATAGGCCTTGAAAATTATTGTTCCATGCATTGATTGTTCTTTACATCTATCTTTTATATTTCATATAATATTTCTAAACAAAAGACCCCATTTATATTCAACATATTAGAGATATAAAGTTTGTCTTATCTGTGTATTTTCATTTTGGCCAATCAATTCTTGTCATTCACAAGCAAATGTTAACTTTTAATATTTATAATTTTCATCAGTTATATAGAAAAATATCATCAACGTAAAATTTGTTTCGATCCACACATTTCCAGACGTGATATAATTTGCTAAGATCTATTTATATTAAGGTATCTGAAGTTAATCTAGAACCATCATATCTAGTGTCTTTGTAGGAGACCATCTTTATACTTGCTTCATTCTTTAAAGATTTTGATTCTTGAGATTAACTAGACTATCATAATTTAGACGTGTAATATCCTAATTGTAATACAGTGTTGTCCTTGTAGGACATTAAACTTAATTAGAGCAATAGTAGCTAATACATATGTGATTTAGTCACTATTATTTCAGTGATTACGAATTGATTTGCTAACCTTTGTAAGTGAATTATCTTTAAGCTTTTGGTTTGTACTATTAGTTTGAATATCAAGATAATATAGTGATGATTTATTATAATTTATTTTACTGTCCAACTATCTTTTATCTGTCTCTAATGTTAGGAATGTTGATTCATCATAATACTAGTTAGTAAATTGAGCCATAGATAAATATATGTATAATGAGTTTATATATCTAGTTATAAGTATTATTAATACTCATGATATATTCATAACTTTCTTTAAAATCTCATCTTTATGTGTTGTGTTGGAACAATTACAATATATACCGATCTACAAAAATAAACAATTTATATGAAATCTATTGGTTCCTTATCAAAACTCAACTTTAATAGGGACAAAACCTTATAACGATTGGCTTGATGTAAATTAACGCTTTTGCATGTGAAATAACAATTTCATAAGCATGAACATATACTTTCATGATCACTGGCTTTGAAATCAATTAAATAGTCATCTCAAATAAAAGCAATTTATGCACAAACTTAAACAATAAAGTAAATTACAAATTCCATCCTTTAAGTTTATAGTAAATTTCATTAATTATACTTAACTTAAGAAAATTACAATAATTGTCATTTACATTCAAGTTTTTTTACACGTTCAGTCCTTTCCCTTAACGTCCGTTTATTAATAAATACTACCTTTATTAATAAATACAAATTTATTATAACTCACCTCACTCTTCTCTCTACACAAGAACATTAGTACTAGGGCTGCAAACGAACCGAACGAACACGAACAAGGCCTTGTTCGTGTTCATTCGTTAAGAAATAAATATGTTCATGAACTGTTCACGAACACTTACCGAACGAAATTTCTTGTTCGTGTTCGTTCAGTAAGAAAATGAACATGTTCATGAACTGTTCACGAACACTTACCGAATGCAAATGAACACAAACAAAAGCAAACGAACACAAAAAACTGTTCATGAACATGATGAACACAAAGAAGCTGATAAACACAAACGATTACAAATTATTATAGATTTAATTTAGAATAGAATTTACATTTTTTATTATAAACATTACATAAAATCAATCAAAAATAAATAAGTAGTTAATATAAATATCAAAAAATACTTAATATAATAGTCATAAAAATAACTGACATAAAAATTAAGAATATAAATGAACACCTTAACGAATATAAACGAACACATTATCAAACGTTCACAAACGAACATAAACGAACATATTATCGAACGTTCATGAACATAAATGAACGAACATGGCTTGTGTTCATGTTCGTTCGTTTAACTAAACAAACAAAAATTTTTTGTTCGTTTTCGTTCGTTTACTAAACGAACGAACATAAACGAACTTCCCACCGAACGGTTCACGAACTGTTCGCTGAACGTTCAGTTCGTTTACAGCCTAAACATCACTCTATCTCCCCACCTCCACCAGCAGCCCTGGTCGCCGCTGCACTAGCCTCTACTCCCCTCTGTCTCTACGCAGTCATAACTCCCCCACCGCCGTCACCACCGTGTGCCCTCCTCTATCACCACCACAACATCGTCACCTTCCATTTTCATCATCTACAGATCCACACACTAGATCCATCACGATCGCTACATTTCAAACACCATATCCATAGCCATCGCTACCCTTCTTCACCTACCAAATCCATCACCATCAATTCCAAAATCCACACACCAAACCACCATCTTCAGTCACGGATAGATGGAGATGCGGACGGTTCATGCCTCCATCATCACAACCACTATGAGCATTTACTATCCTTGTCTAATTTCACGATTTCAGATGAGGATGGGTTTCAAGATTTTAGATCTATGGTTGGAAACTCTTACGTGACCAAAAATCCACACACCAAACCACCATCTTCAGTCACAAATAGATTGTGGATCTACAGTGGTTGCGACGACGGCGGTGGCGACGACGGATAATGGTGTCGTATGAGATGATTGCAGGGGGGGAGAGAGAGAGAGAAAGTGAGGGAAGAATTAAAAAGCAGAGACAGATAAAAAATTACATAAATAGTCCTTAGGTATAAAAAGACCATCTTACCCTCAATTGAGGGGCACATGTGCATATTTAACATTAAAAATAAACAAATGTTAGGGGCAAGGATGAAAATTGTTAAAAACTTGAAGTAAAGGATAATTCTTGTAATTTTCTTAGTGTAAATACAATACTTGAAATTTGCGACGAAAAGTATATTTACTTTAAACAATATGAGGATAACATTTATTCTAATAATTATCAGTTATTTGTGATCTAAACTCACACTTTTTACAAAAAGTAATATGATAAGCTGTAATAATATGCTTGCCACCTAATTATTTAAGTCACACGTATACAACTTCAAGTTGGTGTAAATTAAATAACTATATAGATGATGCATCGACTTAAAACTTTAAATGATATATATGCTAGGTATTGTGTATCCTTTATTAATTCTAGATTTTTTATGCAAAAACAACCTATTTTAGTTAATAAATAATCAATTTTCTTTGAGGACAAATATTGCTTGTTTAATTATCAGAAAGAATATTTTAATTCATCAATACTTTTACATCATTATTACTCGATCATTATTACTCGATGTGAGCTTACATGTGATGTCAGTTAATTAAATAATCATGATTCATAAACTTCTAGTTTATAATCATATATGCATTTTGTCAAACTAATGATTAGAGATTAAAAATGAGTTACCAAGATGCTATGATTTCAATCTCTCATGTAATATCACATTCACAATTTCACAATTCCACAATTTATTCTCGTTTGATCAAATTTCTTTTGCCGGCTTTTGTATTATTGTCATATTCATCATTACAATTTCTTCAATAATGTCTATAATCATGACAATTATAATTATCACTATATGACCATATTCATTTTAGGGGATGTAGTAGAACCATATAATTTTTATGTGTTTTTATCATTTTCTCGTACTCATGGATATAAAATCCTTTCAAACCTCTCATGTTTATTGTCATTATATCCCTACTTCATGAGCATATTTGGGGTGTGATAAATGGAAATTGAATTATTTAACTTTTCCTCATAAATTCTCTTTGCATAATATTATTTGAAAAGTAATTATATGTCCTAACTTATGCGATATTTATCAGTCTTAAACGTTATGACCTGTAATAATGAGATTGACGGAGTTTTATTTATACTCTTTAATGTTATACTCTTTCGTAATATCCCTACTTCAGTGTTATATCTAAGCATATTTATACTTTTTAATGAGAGTTCTAATAAATCAGCTACCTTTGATTTTGTATTTGCTATTATGCAATTAAATATGGTATGTAAAAAACATATAACTTAAAGTTAAATCATATTAACAGTTAAACATATCTCAAGAGGTATGTATATTTTGTTAGTTGCATATAAGCGTGCAATGATTAGAGGTATGTCAAATGTATCTTGGCATCTTTTGCAACAAAATGACAAGTACAAACTACTTTGGAATATTATATTTAGTAACCGGTTACTATTGTATCTAATTAAACATTAAATATCCTATTTGAATCTTCACTAGTAAAAAAATCTCATCTAAACTAATTGATGAGTTATGATAATTTGAGTACATATTAGTTTATGTATATGTAATTCATAAGTAATATCACGACAGTAACATAGATGTATTAAATGACATATATTTATTAGTTTAGATGAAACACTGTATATCTTCGTTGATATTGCAATTTGGGTACATATTAGTCTATGTATATTAAATGACTATTTTCCACCTTCATCATATTTAAGTTTCTCTTATCGATACCTAGTCGCGGCAATTACTAATACGTTATAAAGCAAACTGTACAGCAATGACTCATATGATACAAGCAGTGCTTCTATGATATGATAATATTGTAATTACCTGAAACTTCATGACTTCTTGTAAGTTTGTCATTTGTATCACAGGGTTAAAACGGTTTTCTCATATCTCCCCACGTATTGATCTCCTCTCTAACTTTCGATCTTTACAATTTTATAACCCTTTAAATTTTTAAATATACTTTGTAAAAGGTCACTTTAAATCTTTAATTTTGGGTTTACTTTTGTATAATTTTACTGTTAAAATTTATTTCGGTATAAATTCAAATTCATTTACGTCTGAAAGTAAATTTTGATCAGTAAATAATGTTTCCATGCTTATTTTAATCGTTTTAAGATAGCCTACGTTTTGAGGTTTGTCTACGTTTTGACGTAGATTTTGTTTAAAAATTAGTTTGGCCAAATATAAAACATTTTCGTGCTTATTTTATGTATGCTTTGAGTTAGCCTATCATTCATCTTAAGTTTTCTTTGGAAACATTTCAGGTTAAATATAATATATTTTTAATTTATTCTAAGTTTTAACGTAAATTTAGTTCAGAAACAAATCAAGCAATTATGAGTTTATGTTTTGATAAATATGTTCATTGAGTTTTGTTTTCGTTACATGATTTGACGAATTTGAGGCTTAATCAAAATTCGTAATTTGTTAGATCCTTCAGCCACTTGGTGCCTTAGTTTGAATTTAGCAAATGATGAAACGACAACACATTTATTTTGGCAACCACCACCTTTAACCAAAACACCATCCTCTTTCTTTTGTATACAAAACTCCTAAACAAGTCAACATACACCAAAATACTCCTAAAAGGACACCCAAACGGGTCAACATACATCAATTCTTGTCGAATGAAGGCTAGTCGATCAAGGGATTTGTCAATGAAGGTGTGTTGTTGTAGAAGGTTTGGTGCACTAGGTTTGATGAAGTATTGTTGCAGATTGTCGATGAAGGTGTACGTACAATGTTGTAGAAAGTCAATTAAAGCTCAAATGGATTTGTCGACTAGAGTTTTCTAAGTTGCTGTTTGTTTGTTTTTTTCAACAAAATGTCAGCAATATACGGACCGCATCTGTAGACATCTACAAAAGAAGATGTGGATAAAACCTCTGCAATCTGCAACAAAAAGAGTGTCAGTTTTTAACGTCTGCAGACTGCTAAAATCAACTAATGGCGATATATGGCAGTGCTGGGCAGTGGTGGTGATGGTAGATGATGGTTAGTGGTGGACGGGGGGTAGTGGTGTCGATTGACGGGAGGGGGAGGCGGATGGTGGTGGAGGTGGGTGGTGCTGATGGCGGATGGTAGGTGGTGGGTGGTGGCAGACGGTGGTGGTGACAGATGGTGGTGGTCGCAGACGGTGGTGGTGGCAGACAGTGGTGGTGGCAGACGGTGGTGGTGGCAGACGGTGGAGGTGGAGGTGGATAGTGGTGGTAGTGGATGGTGGTGACGAACATGCATGGTGATAGGTGATGGTGTTTAATCCTGTGCAGACTTTTGTTAGGACCGTGTACGTACGGAGTACTAACTGATAATGCGTGAAACCAGATCAAATAGTGCGGAATCCTATTTGATTGGTGATCCAATCGGTGAGAACGCAATCCCGATTAATCTAACGATTAAAGAAACGTTAAGAACGAGTAGAACAAGATCATATGCGAACTATGAACTTGGAACATGCTTTCTGGACCCTCTGGACGGCTAGGTTATGAGTATGTGTCAAAAGTCTCTCAATAATTATGTTTTTCCACGAATTAGGTGGTATTTATAGGTTATGGGTTTCCAATCGTACGACTGAACTATTAGCATGGTTTAGTCATATGACTGAATGATGCAATTGATCCATACACACGACTAAAGGTTCAATCGTGCGACTGAGTCAATCTTATGTCTCAATCGTGCGACTGATCCAGTCTCCTGGTTTAGTCGTGCAACTAGTCTATTAGCATGAGGTATTCATGCGTATGGTTCATTAGCATGGTCCATTCGCATGAAAACTCATATGACTAAGTTTGAACACATTTCTCGATCATTATTGACTAAGAACTATGCACAACAACCTCAAACCTATATAGTAAGTTCATTATACTTTAACACACAATAAAACAATGAAATATTAAACATTATAAGCATCAACCATATATTATATTTCATTCAACTCATTCATTACATATGTGTAAGACATGACAGACATTTACATTAAGCTCATAAACTAGGTACATATGTATCAACAAACTTCTCCTTGGACCTAGTTTACTTTAACGTCTGACATTCTTCATAAGCTCCTCAAACCTCTTGTACTTCTCCTCTCTTGTAACTATTGCGTGTATTTCAAACGCAAAACAGAGTCGCATAACATTCTGGAATTGGAGAGTTTGTACAATATCTTACGCGTCATAGAACAGTGGCCACTTGTACAAAGTGTAGACATCGTCAGCTGACAAGTTAGTAAGCCACATTAGGTGGAATACCCGGATAGTTTCCTTTTTTCCCTCTCTATTTAGAACTATGACCACTTCACCCATTCTCCAGTCATAATACCACCATTTGAAGTGTGGAGTGAAGTCTTGAGGCATTTGCCGTAAGGGAATCTTGGACATTGTGCGCGGGGGACTCCACTTCAACACTACTTTAGGCTTTCCAGATATGGGATCCACTTCAGACCTACAGATGTACCTCTTCGGTTGTTGAGGTCTGAAGTTTACCCATCTGGTGTGGTATTCTTTCTTCAAAGCAGACTCAAACCAACCTGACATCTTTCTGGGATCTGCATACAATAGATTTAAGCATGCTAGTTGATTGAGTTCAAAACCTGGGAGAGTCTTCAGATCATGTGGATATCTGAAGTACTCTATTCCTTTCTCCATTTTTACAGCATACACATTTAAGTCCTCAAAATACGCCCATGCAATAATCTTGCCAGACACCTTCAGATGTTTCTTGACCTTGTAGAGTTTGGTGTAGGCATTTTGCTTTTGAGTTGTGCGTTGGGCTCGTATTTCAGCAAAACAAGCAGCTTATTCAGCCTTCTTTATATTAACATCTGCATTCGTGGCTTGGGCTTGGCTTTCATCCTTATTTGTTACTTTCGCCATCTCATCCAGTTTTTCAAATGTAGCACTGCCGAGAGTGTCACCCAAGTCGGGGATCACATTCCCTCTTGGTCAGTGTACTCTGGATAGTGATCAGACGTGACATCCTCTATCTCTATTTCATCAACATCGTTTAGCTCGTCATCACTCATAACATCAACCTTGGAGCGTCTTTGACAAGTTCGTCAGGATTCAGTATGAACATCACTGCAAGTTGCTTATCGGTCAGGTCGTGTATGATTTCTCCTTCTTCAGGAGTGTAGCTCACTAACCTTCTCACAATCCCTTGCGAATCAAGAATCATTGTAAATTGAGACTTGATTTGCTGAAGGGGAGCGATATCATATTCATCTTGCTAGGAAGTTTTATCTGCTTGATTTAAAAATTTAACACATCAATCATTAGTAGTTAATCAAGACATTTAAACATATATAATCATAAATTACATCAATGTAATATTTGAATCAAGTACAAAAGTTTTCTAAATACAAAACATCTAATCTTTACTTTTATCTTGATTGGTCAATTCTTCAACTGCAGGAGCTGAAGACGAGGCTCATTGATCTTGTGCTCTCTTAGTACGCCTTTCTTGACCCTGAGAAGAGGCTGATGCAGCAGCATTACCTTCTTCATCATCATCATCTCCTCTCTTCTTTCCACTCGATCCTTCATCATCACCTTCATCTTCTTCACCAAACTCATCATCATCATCATCATCATCACCTTCCCTGATCTTTAACGGCTCATCTTTGGATCCTTTCAGCCTGAGCATGATCTGCTTATTCTTTCTCTCCAGCTCCTCTATCCTCTGAACAGAATATGCATTCTGTTCCTACAGCTGTGTAATCTGCTGAGCTTGAGCAGCATTGAGCTCCTTAAGCTGATTTAGCTGTATAGCTCTTTGCTCATCGGCAGCTAGCAGCTTTAGCACCATCCCGTTTAGGTTGGCTAGTTGTTCCACTACCCGATAGAGGGTAGAGTAGGTCCATGGCTCATTGGGACTTGTGTAGAAGTCCCGACTCGTTGGGTGGTGGTGGTGGTGGTGGATGTGGTGAATATGGGTGGTGTAATACGAGTGAATGGTGAAGAGGTGGTTGTGGTAGTAGTGGTAGGAAGTGTGGTAGTGATGGTGAGAGGTGTGGTAGTGGTGGTAGAGGGTGTGGTAGTGGTGGTAGTAGCTGTGATAGAGGTGGTGGATGTGGTGGTAATCAGTGTAATCCTCCTTCTCTTGCTCTTCATGCCATGGGGCTGAGCCATCCTCTTCTTCCTCGAGCCCTTCAAAGAGGATGCTCCCCCTGGGCTGATGGGATGGTCCAGGATGTATAATGGATCAGTATCAGTAGTAGCGGCATCCCTAGACTCACCCGGGCGTCCACCAACCGCCGTAAGCCCTCTCTCAGTGGCAACAACCTTGCTGCCCACTGTCCTCACCAGTGGCTCCTCATCCAACTCTTCCTTCTCATCTAACTGAAAGTGGGGGTGGATTGGAGCCTGCTCGGATCCACCCGGAGCCTCACCGCCTTGACCATCTACATGGTCGTCGTCGTCGTCATCTGAATCATCAGTGGGTAGAACAATAGGCTCAGTATCGGAGTCACTATCATCGTGACGCCACTTCTTATGAGCATTTACTATCCTTGTCTAATTTCACGATTTCAGATGAGGATGGGTTTCAAGATTTTAGATCTATGGTTGGAAACTCTTACGTGACCAAAAATCCACACACCAAACCACCATCTTCAGTCACAAATAGATTGTGGATCTACAGTGGTTGCGACGACGGCGGTGGCGACGACGGATAATGGTGTCGTATGAGATGATTGCAGGGGGGGAGAGAGAGAGAGAAAGTGAGGGAAAGAATTAAAAAGCAGAGACAGATAAAAAATTACATAAATAGTCCTTAGGTATAAAAAGACCATCTTACCCTCAATTGAGGGGCACATGTGCATATTTAACATTAAAAATAAACAAATGTTAGGGGCAAGGATGAAAATTGTTAAAAACTTGAAGTAAAGGATAATTCTTGTAATTTTCTTAGTGTAAATACAATACTTGAAATTTGCGACGAAAAGTATAATTTACTTTAAACAATATGAGGATAACATTTATTCTAATAATTATCAGTTATTTGTGATCTAAACTCACACTTTTTACAAAAAGTAATATGATAAGCTGTAATAATATGCTTGCCACCTAATTATTTAAGTCACACGTATACAACTTCAAGTTGGTGTAATTAAATAACTATATAGATGATGCATCGACTTAAAACTTTAAATGATATATATGCTAGGTATTGTGTATCCTTTATTAATTCTAGATTTTTTATGCAAAAACAACCTATTTTAGTTAATAAATAATCAATTTCTTTGAGGACAAATATTGCTTGTTTAATTATCAGAAAGAATATTTTAATTCATCAATACTTTTACATCATTATTTACTCGATCATTATTACTCGATGTGAGCTTACATGTGATGTCAGTTAATTAAATAATCATGATTCATAAACTTCTAGTTTATAATCATATATGCATTTTGTCAAACTAATGATTAGAGATTAAAAATGAGTTACCAAGATGCTATGATTTCAATCTCTCATGTAATATCACATTCACAATTTCACAATTCCACAATTTATTCTCGTTTGATCAAATTTCTTTTGCCGGCTTTTGTATTATTGTCATATTCATCATTACAATTTCTTCAATAATGTCTATAATCATGACAATTATAATTATCACTATATGACCATATTCATTTTAGGGGATGTAGTAGAACCATATAATTTTTATGTGTTTTTATCATTTTCTCGTACTCATGGATATAAAATCCTTTCAAACCTCTCATGTTTATTGTCATTATATCCCTACTTCATGAGCATATTTGGGGTGTGATAAATGGAAATTGAATTATTTAACTTTTCCTCATAAATTCTCTTTGCATAATATTATTTGAAAAGTAATTATATGTCCTAACTTATGCGATATTTATCAGTCTTAAACGTTATGACCTGTAATAATGAGATTGACGGAGTTTTATTTATACTCTTTAATGTTATACTCTTTCGTAATATCCCTACTTCAGTGTTATATCTAAGCATATTTATACTTTTTAATGAGAGTTCTAATAAATCAGCTACCTTTGATTTTGTATTTGCTATTATGCAATTAATATGGTATGTAAAAAACATATAACTTAAAGTTAATCATATTAACAGTTAAACATATCTCAAGAGGTATGTATATTTTGTTAGTTGCATATAAGCGTGCAATGATTAGAGGTATGTCAAATGTATCTTGGCATCTTTTGCAACAAAATGACAAGTACAAACTACTTTGGAATATTATATTTAGTAACCGGTTACTATTGTATCTAATTAAACATTAAATATCCTATTTGAATCTTCACTAGTAAAAAAATCTCATCTAAACTAATTGATGAGTTATGATAATTTGAGTACATATTAGTTATGTATATGTAATTCATAAGTAATATCACGACAGTAACATAGATGTATTAAATGACATATATTATTAGTTTAGATGAAACACTGTATATCTTCGTTGATATTGCAATTTGGGTACATATTAGTCTATGTATATTAAATGACTATTTTCCACCTTCATCATATTAAGTTTCTCTTATCGATACCTAGTCGCGGCAATTACTAATACGTTATAAAGCAAACTGTACAGCAATGACTCATATGATACAAGCAGTGCTTCTATGATATGATAATATTGTAATTACCTGAAACTTCATGACTTCTTGTAAGTTTGTCATTTGTATCACAGGGTTAAAACGGTTTTCTCATATCTCCCCACGTATTGATCTCCTCTCTAACTTTCGATCTTTACAATTTTATAACCCTTTAAATTTTTAAATATACTTTGTAAAAGGTCACTTTAATCTTTAATTTTGGGTTTACTTTTGTATAATTTTACTGTTAAAATTTATTTCGGTATAAATTCAAATTCATTTACGTCTGAAAGTAAATTTTGATCAGTAAATAATGTTCCATGCTTATTTTAATCGTTTTAAGATAGCCTACGTTTTGAGGTTTGTCTACGTTTTGACGTAGATTTTGTTTAAAATTAGTTTGGCCAAATATAAAACATTTTCGTGCTTATTTTATGTATGCTTTGAGTTAGCCTATCATTCATCTTAAGTTTTCTTTGGAAACATTTCAGGTTAAATATAATATATTTTTATTTATTCTAAGTTTTAACGTAAATTTAGTTCAGAAACAAATCAAGCAATTATGAGTTTATGTTTTGATAAATATGTTCATTGAGTTTTGTTTTCGTTACATGATTTGACGAATTTGAGGCTTAATCAAAATTCGTAATTTGTTAGATCCTTCAGCCACTTGGTGCCTTAGTTTGAATTTAGCAAATGATGAAACGACAACACATTTATTTTGGCAACCACACCTTTAACCAAAACACCATCCTTCTTTTGTATACAAAACTCCTAAACAAGTCAACATACACCAAAATACTCCTAAAAGGACACCCAAACGGGTCAACATACATCAATTCTTGTCGAATGAAGGCTAGTCGATCAAGGGATTTGTCAATGAAGGTGTGTTGTTGTAGAAGGTTTGGTGCACTAGGTTTGATGAAGGTATTGTTGCAGATTGTCGATGAAGGTGTACGTACAATGTTGTAGAAAGTCAATTAAAGCTCAAATGGATTTGTCGACTAGAGTTTTCTAAGTTGCTGTTTGTTTGTTTTTTTCAACAAAATGTCAGCAATATACGGACCGCATCTGTAGACATCTACAAAAGAAGATGTGGATAAAACCTCTGCAATCTGCAACAAAAAGAGTGTCAGTTTTTAACGTCTGCAGACTGCTAAAATCAACTAATGGCGATATATGGCAGTGCTGGGCAGTGGTGGTGATGGTAGATGATGGTTAGTGGTGGACGGGGGGTAGCGGTGTCGATTGACGGGAGGGGGAGGCGGATGGTGGTGGAGGTGGGTGGTGCTGATGGCGGATGGTAGGTGGTGGGTGGTGGCAGACGGTGGTGGTGACAGATGGTGGTGGTCGCAGACGGTGGTGGTGGCAGACAGTGGTGGTGGCAGACGGTGGTGGTGGCAGACGGTGGAGGTGGAGGTGGATAGTGGTGGTAGTGGATGGTGGTGACGAACATGCATGGTGATAGGTGATGGTGTTTAATCCTGTGCAGAATTTTGTTAGGACCGTGTACGTACGGAGTACTAACTGATAATGCGTGAAACCAGATCAAATAGTGCGGAATCCTATTTGATTGGTGATCCAATCGGTGAGAACGCAATCCCGATTAATCTAACGATTAAAGAAACGTTAAGAACGAGTAGAACAAGATCATATGCGAACTATGAACTTGGAACATGCTTTCTGGACCCTCTGGACGGCTAGGTTATGAGTATGTGTCAAAAGTCTCTCAATAATTATGTTTTTCCACGAATTAGGTGGTATTTATAGGTTATGGGTTTCCAATCGTACGACTGAACTATTAGCATGGTTTAGTCATATGACTGATGATGCAATTGATCCATACACACGACTAAAGGTTCAATCGTGCGACTGAGTCAATCTTATTTCTCAATCGTGCGACTGATCCAGTCTCCTGGTTTAGTCGTGCAACTAGTCTATTAGCATGAGGTATTCATGCGTATGGTTCATTAGCATGGTCCATTCGCATGAAAACTCATATGACTAAGTGAACACATTTCTCGATCATTATTGACTAAGAACTATGCACAACAACCTCAAACCTATATAGTAAGTTCATTATACTTTAACACACAATAAAACAATGAAATATTAAACATTATAAGCATCAACCATATATTATATTTCATTCAACTCATTCATTACATATGTGTAAGACATGACAGACATTTACATTAAGCTCATAAACTAGGTACATATGTATCAACAAACTTCTCCTTGGACCTAGTTTACTTTAACGTCTGACATTCTTCATAAGCTCCTCAAACCTCTTGTACTTCTCCTCTCTTGTAACTATTGCGTGTATTTCAAACGCAAAACAGAGTCGCATAACATTCTGGAATTGGAGAGTTTGTACAATATCTTACGCGTCATAGAACAGTGGCCACTTGTACAAAGTGTAGACATCGTCAGCTGACAAGTTAGTAAGCCACATTAGGTGGAATACCCGGATAGTTTCCTTTTTCCCTCTCTATTTAGAACTATGACCACTTCACCCATTCTCCAGTCATAATACCACCATTTGAAGTGTGGAGTGAAGTCTTGAGGCATTTGCCGTAAGGGAATCTTGGACATTGTGCGCGGGGGACTCCACTTCAACACTACTTTAGGCTTTCCAGATATGGGATCCACTTCAGACCTACAGATGTACCTCTTCGGTTGTTGAGGTCTGAAGTTTACCCATCTGGTGTGGTATTCTTTCTTCAAAGCAGACTCAAACCAACCTGACATCTTTCTGGGATCTGCATACAATAGATTTAAGCATGCTAGTTGATTGAGTTCAAAACCTGGGAGAGTCTTCAGATCATGTGGATATCTGAAGTACTCTATTCCTTTCTCCATTTTTACAGCATACACATCATTAAGTCCTCAAAATACGCCCATGCAATAATCTTGCCAGACACCTTCAGATGTTTCTTGACCTTGTAGAGTTTGGTGTAGGCATTTTGCTTTTGAGTTGTGCGTTGGGCTCGTATTTCAGCAAAACAAGCAGCTTATTCAGCCTTCTTTATATTAACATCTGCATTCGTGGCTTGGGCTTGGCTTTCATCCTTATTTGTTACTTTCGCCATCTCATCCAGTTTTTCAAATGTAGCACTGCCGAGAGTGTCACCCAAGTCGGGGATCACATTTCCCTCTTGGTCAGTGTACTCTGGATAGTGATCAGACGTGACATCCTCTATCTCTATTTCATCAACATCGTTTAGCTCGTCATCACTCATAACATCAACCTTTGGAGCGTCTTTGACAAGTTCGTCAGGATTCAGTATGAACATCACTGCAAGTTGCTTATCGGTCAGGTCGTGTATGATTTCTCCTTCTTCAGGAGTGTAGCTCACTAACCTTCTCACAATCCCTTGCGAATCAAGAATCATTGTAAATTGAGACTTGATTTGCTGAAGGGGAGCGATATCATATTCATCTTGCTAGGAAGTTTTATCTGCTTGATTTAAAAATTTAACACATCATCATTAGTAGTTAATCAAGACATTTAAACATATATAATCATAAATTACATCAATGTAATATTTGAATCAAGTACAAAAGTTTTCTAAATACAAAACATCTAATCTTTACTTTTATCTTGATTGGTCAATTCTTCAACTGCAGGAGCTGAAGACGAGGCTCATTGATCTTGTGCTCTCTTAGTACGCCTTTCTTGACCCTGAGAAGAGGCTGATGCAGCAGCATTACCTTCTTCATCATCATCATCTCCTCTCTTCTTTCCACTCGATCCTTCATCATCACCTTCATCTTCTTCACCAAACTCATCATCATCATCATCATCATCACCTTCCCTGATCTTTAACGGCTCATCTTGGATCCTTTCAGCCTGAGCATGATCTGCTTATTCTTTCTCTCCAGCTCCTCTCTATCCTCTGAACAGAATATGCATTCTGTTCCTACAGCTGTTAATCTGCTGAGCTTGAGCAGCATTGAGCTCCTTAAGCTGATTTAGCTGTATAGCTCTTTGCTCATCGGCAGCTAGCAGCTTTAGCACCATCCCGTTTAGGTTGCTAGTTGTTCCACTACCCGATAGAGGTAGAGTAGGTCCATGGCTCATTGGGACTTGTGTAGAGTCCCGACTCGTTGGGTGGTGGTGGTGGTGGTGGATGTGGTGAATATGGGTGGTGTAATACGAGTGAATGGTGAAGAGGTGGTTGTGGTAGTAGTGGTAGGAAGTGTGGTAGTGATGGTGGGAGGTGTGGTAGTGGTGGTAGAGGGTGTGGTAGTGGTGGTAGTAGCTGTGATAGAGGTGGTGGATGTGGTGGTAATCAGTGTAATCCTCCTTCTCTTGCTCTCATGCCATGGGGCTGAGCCATCCTCTTCTCCTCGAGCCCTTCAAAGAGGATGCTCCCCCTGGGCTGATGGGATGGTCCAGGATGTATATGGATCAGTATCAGTAGTAGCGGCATCCCTAGACTCACCCGGGCGTCCACCAACCGCCGTAAGCCCTCTCTCAGTGGCAACAACCTTGCTGCCCACTGTCCTCACCAGTGGCTCCTCATCCAACTCTTCCTTCTCATCTAACTGAAAGTGGGGGTGGATTGGAGCCTGCTCGGATCCACCCGGAGCCTCACCGCCTTGACCATCTACATGGTCGTCGTCGTCGTCATCTGAATCATCAGTGGGTAGAACAATAGGCTCAGTATCGGAGTCACTATCATCGTGACGCCACTTCTTATGAGCGGGCGCCACGTAGTCCTCCCGAGCTAGATGCCCGAACAATCTCCTTACCGGGGGTTTCACCTGTTTGCCCTGGTACACCTTCATCCTCCCAAGGGTGGTGTCATCCATAACCTCAAGTGTAACAACATCATCTCTCTCCTTTGGCAACAAAGGAAGCTTCTGGTCAATAATCATCTACAGGAAACGAGGGTACATTAAAAAGCCTTCCTTGCCTTTTGCCTCTATATTCTCTACCATGTACGTGAATATCATCCAAGAGAAACTGAATGGATGATTCAGTCCAGAGCCATGTAAATGTTCTGGATCTGATCAGACATCTCATCAAAGCTTTCCTTCCTCGAGGCTATGCACTTGAGCAGCACATGGGCTAAGTACTTGAACTGGGGGCACAGGTTGCTCTTGTTGAGCACACCTGCATTTATGTCCCCAGCGTACTTAGTCCGAAGAAAGCATCCTCGAACCGTCAGTGGATGCAGTCTAGTTGGGCAGTCACCGTCATCACACAACTCTAAACCCTCCTCAGATCATCCTCGATGATCTCAATCTCCTAGCCAAAAATAGAACTCCGAATGCGATGAGGCTCAGCAGACCTGTCTACTACAACACTTTCCTAGAAAGCCTACTGAATCAATCTGTATGGTGTGCACGGAGTAGAAATAGCCTTGAAGATCCTCGATCTCCGTAAAAATGTAATAATCCCCGCGAACTCAGAAGCGTTCCGGGATGTGACGTCTAGATGAGCAAAGAGATTGTGCTTCGTGCTCATAGTCTATCTACTCGTCATGTTTCTGTAACACAGGATACATAAACATTAGAAATTATGTGTAAGGATTCCTGAAGTCTGATGCAACCAAAACTGCCTAAGTGTTTCAGCAACATGCACTAAGTACTGAAGTGAAGAATGCTTCGAAGAATTACACAAAGCATTAGAAAATACTCTAAGTGTAATATCTTCCGAAGCCAGACCAATATCTTCCGAAGCCAACATGAAGTCTTCCGAAGCTTCAAGAGACAAAGTCTTCCGAAGCTTCACTCTATGAAGACAGATTTCTTCCGAAGACTTTTAGTACACATGCTTTATCTGATGTACTGTTCCATAAAGCACCTTTTCCGCTGCGTCTCTGATAAGTCACCAACTTACAAGAGTTGGTGAAAAGGTCCATGCTTTTGGTAACTGTACATTGAGGTCTTGAGTCTGAAACTTTCCACTTTATGTACTTTATCCTTTTGTAATGTATAAGGATGTGAGCTATGGCATGTCATAGTCACAAGGTCAAAAGGCAGATATGCCTTTTGATTCTACAATTGATTTTGTTAGTGTCTAGTCAATTGTATCCAGCTGGCTTTCATAGTATAGCCGGCTGTAGGTTGTAGTATAAGTATTCCAAGTTTGTATCTTTCTTTATGCTTTGTAACACTTGTAAAAGAACTTGAGAAAGCAATATACTGCTCCCTTGAAAACTATACTCTCTTGTTCTGTCTCTTGCTTTACTTGTGTTTTTGTATCACCTTTGGTTACCTAGTTTACTGTTTGATTAAAGTTTAGTTAATCTTCTCATTGTGTTATTGTGTTGTAATTGTGTTCAAGCCCTTGAACGATCCTGCAATTGGTATCAGAGCATTCAGGCTCGTGATATAAGATCTAACCATCTTAAGATCCCTCACACACACAAAAACTAAACTTTTCAAATGGCTTCCATCTCAAAGACTGATATGGAGACTGGAACCATGAACAAATCCCCATTGATCACTCTTGATGACTTTGACACCTGGTGCGAGGATGGAAGGCTTCATCAGGTCTCTTGACTCAAGAATGTGGGAATCTGTTGAATATGGACCTTTCATACCCACACCCCCTCTGCTACCGGTGCTGGTATGATTCCTAAAGATGTGGCCAACTACTCAGATGAAGATAGGAAAAGAGTAGAGATTGACAGGAAGGCCATGACTGCTCTTCAGACTGCTATCCCAAACTCTGTGTACAGAGGTTTTAAGAAGTGCAAGACAGCTAAACAGCTGTGGGATGCACTGAAGCTGATGTATGAAGGCTCCTCTGAAGCCAAGGAGAACAAGAAAGATCTTCTGAAGCAGCAGTTTGAAATTTTCACCTTTAAAGCAGGTGAAACCATGACCCAACAATACTTCAGGTATGTTGAGATTGTGGATACCCTTGTGGATGGAGGAGTTCCTCTTGAGAACAGAGACATTGTAAGGAAGTTCATGTCCTCACTTCCTAGGCAATGGACACACTATTGTGTGGTAATCAAGAGGACTGAGAACCTTAAAACTCTTACTCTGACAGAGTTATATGGGATTCTCAGTGGATACCAGATGGAGATGAACTTACAAGGTTCATCTGGCAACTCTAACAATCAAATGGGTTCAGCCCTTCATGTGGTTGAAAGGGACAGCATAGAACCCCAACATCATCTCCTATGCTACCCTGACAACTCACAAAAGGGTCCTTTCATCACCTTCCGGAGACACCAAGGGAGAACTTTACTCAAGGAAGCCCATTCCAAGAGACAAGTTCTTCTCAAGCCTTTGTGTCTGCAGATGAAAGCTGTGGAAATTATCTCTTCACTCTTGAAGACCTAGACTGTATCCATCCAGATGACCTGGAATACATGGAGATAGTTCAGCAGATGGTTCTTCTCACTCACAGAGCCAAGAAGTTCTACAAGAGGACAGGAAGAAGATTTCCAAGCAATGCTACCAGTGGTAAGTTTGGGCTGGATAAAAGCAAAGTTAAGTGTTACAATTGTAACCTTATGGGTCACTTTGCTAGGGAGTGTAAGGCACCTAGAGCAAACGGGGGTCAAACACAACTCAGACCAAACTACACTAACAATACCCCTCAGACTGAGAAGACAAAGCAACATGCTGCGGTTGCTGTTGAAGAGGGAGGATTTGATGGAGTTTTCAGGTGGAGGATGCTTCTCCAAACCAAGCATTGATGGCTGACCATGATGAAGCCAAGGTATTAGAACATCTTTGCTCCCCTGAATGCATTGCTAAAGTAAATAGATACAGGTCCTACAACCTAGAGATGAGATCTGATCTTGAGTCATTAAACATATTAAAATCTGATTTTAGAAAGTCTGAAAATGATTACAAGTTAAAGATAGAAGACTTGGAGAAAACCATTTCAGTACTAAAACATGAACATACAGATTTTAGAACTCAGATCCAAGATCTCATCACTAAGTGACTAAGTGCCAGGCTGAGCTTGTGATCAGCAAAGCCCTGGCAGAGAAAAGTGTTCTTGAAGAAGAGACCTTCAAGAACATGATATCCTCATCCCTACACAATAAGGTTGTTATCAAAATAGACAGGGACTGGGATCAAATGAGATAGCTCCTCCACACACAATCTTGTCTGTAAGATCTCCTAGGTGTGGAACTTGTGAAGATGAGCTTCCTCTCATAGATCCAATAAGTGAGGATGATGAAGAAGTGATAGTGAGGAATCCTCTGAGAAGAGTGAAGAAGAGGATTTCTCCAAGGGCCACTATCCTTCTGAGGAGAAGAAATTAACTGTGATGACCAAGTCCAAGAGAAAGAACTTGATCAGGAAGAGCAAAAGGAAAGCAAAGAAGGCTCAAGAAATCAAGGCTACCTTTGATGCTAAGCAGAAACAAGTGTTTATCTCTGCAGGTTTCAAAGCAGTAAGGACTGAAGACATCCACCAAAGCTTCTTAGCCAAGAGTTCTGGTTCATGTTCAAATCATCTCAGTACAAAGAAGAAGACTGAGCTGCTGTGTACCACTGCTGCACAGCCTGGACCATCAAATTCCAAGAACAGTTCACAGCCCAAGGGAATTGTATCTGCGTCTACCAAGATGAAGGTGAAAAAGGGATGTGACTAAAGCCAGTCTTGCTCTCAGAAGGAGATTTCTTTAAAGAAGAAAATGTTGTGTGTTATGTGTGAAAGTACTTCTCATATTGCCAAGGATTATCCATACAATCCTAAAAGTACTATCCACATGACCAATACAAAGACTTCAAAGAATCTCAAGAAGTCTAAAGCTTCGGAAGGAAAGTCTGTTTCCTTCGGAAGCTCCAAATCAAAGAAGAAGGTAAATGGAAAATTACCTTCGGAAGTAAAATTGGTCTCGGAAGAAAGGAGTTCTTCCGAAGCACTGAAGTCTGTTGCAGCAGTGACCGTAGATTCTTCCGAAGTATCAGTCATTAAAACTTGTGAAGCTCCAAAAGCTTCTAAGGTTTTGAAGGTCAAGTCCAAGACTCCAAAGGTGGTGTGGAAGTCTAAGAAAGACCAAATGACTGAGGTTTCTCCATCAACAACAGCTGAAGATCCCCTCTGTACAACCATAGGATCTATTACTGTTGCATTACCTTCTATTACACTTTCTGAACCCAAGACAAGTAAGGATTGGGTTTCCAATGTAACTAATCATTTTCTTTGCAGGAACAGCTCAAGACAAACAAGAATGTCTGGATAATTGACAGTGGCTGTTCCAGGCACATGACAGGCAATAGGTCTTTACTTTATAATTTTGAGAGAATTGATGTAGGACCAGTTGCTTTTGGAGGAAATGAAGGTGGTTACATTTATGGAAGGGGTAAGGTCACAAATGGTAAGCTCAGCATTGAGAAGGTAAACTTTGTTAAGGAGCTTGGGTACAATCTTCTGAGTGTATCCCAATTTTGTGATCAGAGTCATAACATGCTCTTCACTGAGCATGAGTGCATTGTTCTCAAGCCTGGAGTGGTCATTCCTCATGAGCATATCCTGCTCAGAGCCCCCAGGAAAGGAACATGTACAAAATGGATTTGCAAGAAACATCTCCCTCTGGAGAAGTTTCATGCTTTCTATCTAAAGCAAATAGTGATGAGTCTTTCCTATGGCATAAAAGAATGTGCCATGTAAACTTTAAGAATATGAATAAATTAATCAACATGATCTGGTAACTGGAATGCCAAAGAAAGAGTTTACAAGTGATGATCATTGTGTTGCATGCCTGAAAGGGAAGCAACACAAGGTATCTCACAAGCCTAAGGAAAAGAACTCCATCACTACTCCCCTACACTTATTACATATGGATCTCTTTGGCCCCACCAGTGTAATGAGTTTAGGAAGGACCTTATACTGTCTAGTGATCACAGATGATTTTACAAGATTCACTTGGGTTTTCTTTCTTAGAACTAAAGATGAGACTCCTGAGATTCTAAAGAATTTCATCTTAAAGATTGAGAATCAATGTGATCACAAGGTCAAAACCATAAGATGTGATCAAGGAACTGAATTCAAGAACCAAATCCTTGATACATTTTGATGAAAAGGGTATTACAAGACAATACAGTGCTCCCAGGACTCCTCAGCAAAACGGAGTTGCTGAGAGGAGAAACAGGACACTTATTGAAGCTGCAAGAACTATGTTGTCTGACTCTAAACTGCCTATCACCTTCTGGGCAGAGGCAGTTAATACTGCTTGCTATGTGCAAAACAGAGTTTTAGTTTTTAAGACACATGGTAAGACTCCTTATGAACTTTGGCACAAGAGGAAACCTTTCATTGGTTTTCTCAGGTCATTTGGATGTCCCTGCACCATCTTGAATACCAAAGATCAAGTTGCCAAGTTTGCTGAGAAATCAGACGATGGACACTTCATTGGATACTCTTCTCAAGCTAAAGCTTATAGAGTATACAATCTCAGAACTAGAATCATTGAGGAGTCAGCCAATGTGACTTTCAATGAGCACACTCCCAGTGTGGCTGGTTCTGGTCCGGATTGGCTATTTGATCTTGATTTAGTTACCAACTTTTTTAATAAATCTTGTGAGCATGTTTCAGGATCTGCAGAAAATTTAAATACAGGTGATCCTGATCCAAGATTTGAGCTAGGAAGACCTTCAGCTCCAGTTGAAACTACTTCAGCAAATGAGGTTTCTATCAGCACAACAATGACAAATCCAGCTGATACATCTGGCATGCCTTCAAATTCCAGTTCAGAGGCTTCTCAACCAGATAAAGACATCTCAATTGCAGAAGACAACAATGGTGATGGTGATAGTGATCAAGAATTTCTTGATGCTAATAACCATACCATAGATGACAACATCAATGATGTCACACACTCATTGGATCAAGTTAATCTTGATAGGTGTGATAATGTGGAGGATCAATCTTCAAGACCAGATCTAAATTTCTCAAATTTGGATCTATCTCAGCAACTTGCTGTGATCCCTCAGCTAAGGATCCACAAGTCTCATCCTACCACAAACATCATTGGAGATGTTATCTCCGGGGTAAAGACAAGAGGGCAACCCATGAAGCCAATGTTTGTCTTCACTCTTGTTTTCTATCCCAGTTAGAGCCAAAGAAAGTTGAGGAGGCTCTAAAGGATGGAAGTTGGGTTGAAGCTATGCAACAAGAGCTGCTTCAATTCAAGACAGAAAGTTTGGAACCTTTGTCCTCTTCCTCATGGGAAGACTACCATTGGAACCAAATGGGTTTTTAGGAATAAAAAGGATGATAGAGGAATCATCATCAAGAACAAGGCAAGACTAGTTGTTCAAGGATACACACAAGAAGAAGGGATTGACTACACTGATGTCTTTGCTCCTGTAGCTAGACTAGAAGCTGTTAGGATATTCCTGGCATTTGCTGCATCCAAGAACTTCAAGGTCTACCAACTTGATGTAAAGTGTGCTTTCTTATATGGAGTGATTGATGAGGAGGTTTATGTCAAACAACCACCTGGTTTTGTAGATCCTGATCATCCTGATTATGTCTGCAAGCTTGACAAAGCTCTCTATGGGCTGCATCAGGCACCCAGGAAGTGGTATGAGACACTGTCTGAGTATCTCTGTAAACATGGTTACAGGAGAGGTACTATAGATGGAACTCTCTTCATCAAAGGACAAGGAAACGACATTCTGCTAGTTCAAGTATATGTGGATGACATCATCTTTGGCTCAACCAATTCAAGGCTCTGCAAAGACTTTGAAAAGCTGATGAAAGATAGATTTGAAATGAGTTCAATGGGAGAACTTAATTTCTTTCTGGAATTCAAGTGAAGCAGGTTGAAGATGGCATTTTCATAAGTCAGTCAAAGTATGTTCAAGATATACTCAAGAGGTTCAACATGACTGATTGTAAGACTGCTAAGACACCCATAGCCAGAAACCACTCCTCTGGTCCAGATCTTGAGGGGGAGTGTGTAGATGAGCACTTATACAGGGCTATGATTGGGTCTCTTATGTATCTTACAGCTAGCAGGCCTGATATCATGTTTGCTACATGTATTTGTGCAAGATATCAAGCCAACCCTAAGATGTCTCACTTAATCACTGTGAAAAGGATTTTAAGATACCTCAAAGGTGCTTCAACACTTGGTTTATGGTATCCAAAGAATTCTAATTTCAATCTATATGCCTATACAGACAGTGATTATGGTGGCTGCAACATGACTGCAAAGTCTACATCCGGAGGATGTCAATTCCTTGGTGGAAGGGTTGTCTCATGGCAATGCAAGAAACAAACCTGTGTGTCTGCATCAACTGCTGAGGCTGCATACATTGCTGCTGCAAGCTGCTGTGCTCAAGTGCTTTGGATTCAAAATCAGATGCTAGACTACGGATTTAACTTCAAAGAGACTCCTATCCACATAGACAACAACAGTGCTATCTCTATCACTGAGAACCCTGTGCAGCACTCAAGGACCAAACACATCAACATCAGGTATCATTTAATAAGAGATAACTATGAAAAGGGGTTAATTAAACTAGTCAAAGTTCACACAGATGAACAATATGCTGATCTGTTCACAAAAGCTTTTGATGAACAGAGATTTAAGTATCTGATATCAGCTATTGGGATGATTAACTTTGAGTAGACTTTTTCTTAAAACTAATTCTAATTATTTCTTCTTAAAAATATGTGTGTCCTAAGTTGTCTAGTTCATCACTTTCATAAGCTCATGTTTTCTTTGAATAAAAAAACTCTTTTTGAAGACTTTCCTTAGATTCTTGAAAATTTACTGATACTTCGGAAGATAACATTTTACCTTCGGAAGAAAAATATGTCTTCAAAATTAATGACTGTCTAAGAAATTTTACCTTCGGAAGAAGTCAAAATTTATCTTCCGAAGCTTAAATTCTTAACTTAGACACTTATTCATTTTTAAGACTTTTTCCTTCCGAAGCAAAATACTTTCGGAAGCTTTGTTCTTCTTATACAAAGCATCCAAAAGTTTATTTCTCTTCCGAAGCATAAATCTTTAAGACTCTCAGGAAAATTCTTCCGAAGTCACTTTAGCTTCAGAAGCTTTTTCAATCACAACTTCCGAAGACAAATTACTTTCGGAAGCTTTTAGAATTCCAAGAAAACTACTTTTTGAGCAAAAAGGTAACTACTTTTTCAGAGGTGGGACCGACATACGGATTTCAAAGTTTATCCTCTTTCATTAAACTTTATCTGAAATCCTTCTCTCTCATATAAACCCAACGTTTTCCCCCCTCTTCTATCATCTGCTTTTCTTCCATACCTAAAACCAAAGCTTTCTCTCTGAAATTTCCTTCCCATTCTTTTCTCTTCATCTCTGAGCTACCTCACAATGGCTGACCTTAACACAGAAATGATCCTCACTTGCCATGCAGCTACACAGACAACACAATCAGGTTGCTCTGTTATGCTCTGACAAAGATCCTCATTTCTCAGAGGTTTGCCGTTTCTTGTCTTTGTCTCACTACTCACCTCCCTAACCATTGATCCTCCTCTATATGAGGATCATTTGCTTGAATTCTGGAAGACCTGCCAAGAGGTCATTATGGATGGGGAGAAGGCACTGTCTGCCACAGTGCAGGGGAGAACATTTTCATCACTCCGGCCATCATCAACGACATCTTCAGCTGGATGATGAAGCAGGTGAAGTGTTTTCTCCCAAAAGAAGCGGTTAATCATTCCTTCGAGCAGATGGCTATGAAGGAGATTTCTCTGTAAAGACCTTCAGGAAAGGGAAGGTCTCATCCCAGTGGAAATACCTGCTCCATGTGGTTATCCACAGCTTATCAAACAAGCATGGTGGATGGGACCAGATTCCTGAGGATCTCTCTTTATAGTTAATGGGATGGTTCAGGGGGTCAAGTTCAGGTATTCACAATTTGTTTTACTAATTTACTTGCAAACTTAGACTCCTAAGTATTACATGTTTCCTAGATATGTTCAACACATTCTCAACTGTGAACTGGGCTCACAGTTGAGGGAAACAGGCAATATTCTTAAACTGGGACAGATGAAGCCCGGCATCTTTAAAATTATGAAGAAGCCAACTGTAGGCTTCTCAGGGTAGAAACAGCCCTAGTCCCAAAAATGTTAGAGCTCATTGCTCAAGGTGACAACATAGCAGTCCAAGCTAGTGTTGAACCCACACCTACTGCTCTCCTACCCTCTTCACACCTCCAAATATTCATCACCTACAAAGAAAATCCCAACGAACCCCTGCTCAGGCTATTGAGTCTGTGCAGGCCCCCAAATACTCAACCTTACAGGAAGAAGTGGACTCCAGAGCTCCCACTCTCCTGAGGAGCAAACCACTCCCATCACTTTACCTATCAGGGATGAGGTTCCTCAAGCTCAACCTGATGAGCTCATTAGCCCAACAACCGTAAGCTTTCACTCTGAGTCTCAACACTCAAGTGACCAACCTTCAGGGGACAGCTACCATCCCCAGCCTTTGGATCTGAACCAACCAATTCCCAACCTATCCTTTTACACTGATGAAGACTTAGGATTCAGTGAGTACCATGAGTCTCTCTTCTCCTCCCCTACTCAAAGAGAGATGAGTACCTCTGACTCTCCTCAGTCTATCCCTCATCAGTCACCTATTACTGAGGTGGACACATCTGAACCTGTTCAGGATGTCCATATGGAAGAGGCTCTCACTTTTGAAGTGATTACATCATTAAGACCTCAACCATGGCAACTCAGCCCATTGGCATCTTAATTGAGGTTGCCAGTGAGCAGAGGAAAACCAGCAGCCAAGAAACTCAAGCTGGTGGTGGAGAGAGGACTTTGGTCCAATCCTCTCATCCCCCAGTGATTCTTCTGATGAAGATGAGGGAATTTGAGACTAAAGGTACAAAAATTGTCACAAACATGCACCTATCTAGTCTCTAAGGTTAGTCACTTGGAATCTCAGGTGACTACCTTACAAAACAGGGTCAATGATCAGCAACTCCAGATTTCATATCTGCAGGAAAAACTAGCTGAGAGACCTTTAAGGAGAGCTCACCAGGAACACAAGAACTGTGGAAGTGACTGATTTATCCTCCAGCTCACCTATGCAAGTGGGTGATGCTACCAAAAAGGGGGAGAAAGTTATCACAACCACAGAACCTGGGAGTTCTTCAAAGAGAATGGACATAGAGGACTCACCATCCTCACTTGCTGTTGTGCATTCTCAGCAACTTCCTCAAGTTCACATTAATGTGGACTCTATAGACTCTCTCATCAGGAGTCTCTTTGAGGAAGGTATACCAAGGGCTGTCTCATCTCACCACATGGAACTGGCAACTACATCATCAGATGGAGGTATGATGATGACAGAAAGCCCTCATACTTCACAGAGTTCAAGGCCAACAAGAAGTCTTTCATTTCCAAAGCCTGAGCTTCTATGAAGGACTGGATTTAGTCAACATGCCACTTGTCAATCCAAGCAAATCTAGACAAGCTGACAGGCTGGCTCAAGAATCCAAGACAGGATCCTTGCAGAGTTCTCTCTAAAGAAGACTTAGGCAATCAGGCAATGTCATCGGTCAACTGGATGTTGAGGTGGACCCTAAGATTAGTTTCATAGGGGAAACCTTGGCTGAAGGCCCAGTGGCAGAACCTGAGACCCTTGTCTCACCATCAACAACTGCTGCATAGGTCCAAACTCCATCTGAGACCCTGCTGGTGAAGGTGTTTCTCAGCCTCTCTCTGGCCAGAGCATGGAAGCTACACCAAGCAATGAAGGCCAAGCCTCAATCCACCCTGAGTCACAAAGGTCTGTTGGTGACAAGGGAAAGGATAATGACTCCTGAGGAAATTGAGGAGGAAGAGAGAGGAGGGAAAAGGAGGCTAAGGGGAGAAAGTTCTTCTGGGTCATCAAAATTCATGCAAGCTGCAATCAGGGCTGCCCCCAGACCAAATACTCAAAATGATGAACAAGGGCAGTCAGGATTAATTATTTACAGACCAGGAACTATGATGTTGATGAAATCATCTCCCTCCCCTTAGAAGAGTTGAATGAACTGGCTGACATGGAAGTGTCAAGAGAGATAAAGGAAAAGAGGATGCAAGGTTACTTCTCCAATTCAAAGAGGAGAGGAGACAGAAAAGACTTCACAAGCATACTCCCACTCTCTCTCCAGTTCAAGAAAGTCCTGCACAGAAGATGTGGCTCCACAAGAACTCAGGTAGATAAAGAAGAGGATAGAATCAAAATGATAAACTACCTGAGTGCCACAGGCTTCTATCAGGCAAATACACTTCTTCCCCTGTCCTATGACTTCATTGAGTTTGAGTACTTAAGCAACTTGAGCTTGAGCTAGTCAAAGAAAGAAAAACAACCAAAAGGAAGCTAAGGGAAGAAGCTGCAAAGTCAAGAGCCATCATTCAAAAGAATGCAAAGAAGTCTGCTGACAGACAAAGAATGAGAGCTTCTTGAAGTCATATGGATTCTCCGGAAGGAGACTTGGTCCCATGTCTCTATCTACAATGGATGAGCATATAAGGTGATCAAGCAGAAGATTAAAAGTGGTGACTCATTGACTTGCACTCTCTTCCAAGTCAAGTCCCACCTGAAGTGGAGGTCAAGTTTGAACAACCAGAGACACCTGAACCAGAACCTCCAGCTGAGCCTCAGCAAACTTCATCTTCTGATCCAAGACAGGGTCAAACTCCCTCTCCTTCTGAACCTGTGAAGGAGGAACCCCAACTGAGAAAGACACTGATGATCAACATGGTGCTGCAGACCAGTCTTCCAGTTAAAGACATTAAAGAGAAGAAGAAAATGGATTCTAAACCAAAGACTAAAAAGAAGAAGCCAAAGTCATCTACCTCTACACCCCAGGCTGAATCAGATCAACCTGAGGAAGTGCATGATGAGGCAGCCCAATCAACTCCTATGCAGTGGCTCTCTAGCAACTGAGACACCCTCTTATCCTGGACTTACTCTACCAATCCAGAAAGATGGAATGTTATCAGAGATCAAGGTGTTGAAAATGTCTACTCATGGCAAGACATAATCAACTTACCTCTGCATGATCTCTTTGAAATGAAAGATACTATGAGAGTCTATGATCCTGACCATCAAATGAAGAAAGGGATGTCTTGATTATTCTGAAGACTACAAACATTTAAAGATCTTCTAAGTGTTTTGGCAGCATCAGCCTAGGGGGAGTTTGTAAGGATTCCTGAAGTCTGATGCAACCCAAAACTGCCTAAGTGTTTCAGCAACATGCACTAAGTACTGAAGTGAAGAATGCTTCGGAAGAATTAACACAAAGCATTAGAAATACTAAGTGTAATATCTTCCGAAGCCAAGACCAATATCTTCCGAAGCCAAACATGAAGTCTTCCGAAGCTTCAAGAGACAAAGTCTTCCGAAGCTTCACTCTATGAAGACAGATTTCTTCCCAAGACTTTTAGTACACATGCTTTATCTGATGTACTGTTCCATAAAGCACCTTTTCTTCCGCGTTCTCTGATAAGTCACCAACTTACAAGAGTTGGTGAAAAGGTCCATGCTTTTGGTAACTGTACATTGAGGTCTTGAGTCTGAAACTTTCCACTTTATGTACTTTATCCTTTTTGTAATGTATAAGGATGTGAGCTATGGCATGTCATAGTCACAAGGTCAAAAGGCAGATATGCCTTTTGATTCTACAATTGATTTTGTTAGTGTCTAGTCAATTGTATCCAGCTGGCTTTCATAGTATAGCCGGCTGTAGGTTGTAGTATAAGTATTCCAAGTTCTTGTATCTTTCTTTATGCTTTGTAACACTTGTAAAAGAACTTGAGAAAGCAATATACTGCTCCCTTGAAAACTATACTCTCTTGTTCTGTCTCTTGCTTTACTTGTGTTCTTTGTATCACCTTTGGTTACCTAGTTTACTGTTTGATTAAAGTTTAGTTAATCTTCTCATTGTGTTATTGTGTTGTAATTGTGTTCAAGCCCTTGAACGATCATGCATTATGTAATAAGATGGTATTTGAATTTTAATGAACTTGAATCAGTTTGTTCAATCGTGCGAATGAAAAATGCGACTGAGTCTTAGTCGTGCGATTGAGCTCAGTCGTACGATTGAGCCTACGACTGGGTTTAATCGTATACTGTCCCATGCGGTTGATCCAGTCATGCGACTGAACTCATACGCATGGTTCATTTGTGCGATTGAGTCAGACGCCCAGCTCAATCGTGCGATTGAAGTTCATCAGCATGTCCATTCGCATGAGTCTTTGTTTGACACTGTTAGATCCGTTCTTGGTCTATACTATGTGTAAACGTTGTGGTTAGGCTCATAGACTCACAAACACTTAAAATGACACCAAAACTACTTTAAATTAATGATTTAGTCCATTTTGGTGGTTTATTTTGACATCTTACTCTCGGTTCTTGTTTTTGACCAATTTAGGTCATTAGGGCTTGATTAAACCGACCATTTTGTGCGATTTCAGTCACTAAATACCGGTAGATGAAGAGAGAACATGTTAGTATCACAATCACAGTGCGAAATCAATGAAATCAAATTTTGGCAGAGTAACTTTGCTTTCGTGCAATTTAGGAGCAATTCAGGGGGTGATGAGAATGTGCGACCGACTTTACCCTATTTATGCTGATTTTAATCTTCAGTCGTGCAACTGGACCTATTCACACACTTGATTTGTGCGACTGGGGCTCAGTTGTGCGACTAGGGCTCAGTTGTGTGACTGACTTAGTCGGTCACGTCCATTCGTGTGACTAGGGTTCAGTCGTGTGACTGACTCAGTCGGTCTCTTCCATTCGTGCGATTGGTTCATTTTGGTGATCCAATCGCATGAATTGATCCATGCTTATGGTCCAATCGTACGTCTGTTCCATATGTATGGTTCAATCATGCGATTGGCTCATACTCATGATCCAATTGTGCGACGGGTCCATACTTATGTCTAGTCGTGCGAATGGCTGAGACTTATGAGTTTAACCTCATGCACTTTCAAACACTTAACTTGTTAACTATAGATAAGACATTATGACTGTTGATCATCTCGGACATGACCTTTTTAATTTGAAAAACTATTGATCACCTCAGATGTGATCCTTTTTAACTTAAAAACCCGATTGGTCACCTCAGACGTGACCTATTTTAGTGAGTGATTCACAGATTGAATCCAAATGTATAGTCTGACTTTTACCTACCAAATTGTTGGATCAAGAAGAAGGCTGGTGCAACCAAAACCAAATCACTTAGAAAATTTTGGTGCTACCTACAAAGGTTTCCGAAGCCAAGTGTGGAACTTCCGAAGGAAGTAGAGTTCTTTCAAAAACAAAGTGAAAATTCCAATTCCGAAGCCAAAGCTCTACTTCCGAAGATAAAGTATTCATTTCCGAAGATAAGGTCTCAAACGAAGAAATCAGTAGACTACTTCCGAAGTATGAAGAAAGATGAAGTTCTCAAGCCTCGGAAGAAGCAGCCTCTTCTGAAGTATAAGTGGCTTCGGAAGTACTTTTTCTTCCGAAGCCATTTAACCTTCGGAAGACACTGCTATGAACCAGTGGATATAAGTATGGTCTCTAACACTCTGTTGCAGACCTCTCATACTGCATGGCGTTTTCTCAAAGAGCCATGTAGTTGACCATACTTTATTCCACTGTTCACCTTTTTATGTTAGTACAAGTTACCAACTTTAGTTGGTGACAAAAGGCAAGTCAGGGCATGTCCTGACTACCATATCTCAGATAAAGTCTTATCTGAGATACCTTAAACTATAGCTTTGTAGTGTTTGCTTTAGTTAGAGGATTCCAGCTGGTATCAAAGTATATCCAGCTGTAGGTAGTATTATATAGTCTCTCATTGTAACTGATAAGACTATGTTTGTAAGAGTCTTGTAACATTTGAGTTGAGAAGCAATATATACAAGTACCTTGAAAATTACTTCTTGTGTTCTGTTATTACTTATTATATTGTTATCAACTCTTAAAGATTCTGCTTTCATCGAGAGTGTTGTTTAAGTGAGTTTGAGAGAAAACCAAATGTTTAGTGACACAAACCGATCCTACAATTGGTATCAGAGCTTTTTAGGCTCTTGATTAGGTGATCTAACCATCCAAATCAACCTGTTTTTCAATCCTCCTTACAACTCTCACAGAAATGGCCCTTAACAAATCCAAAGTAGAGATGGGAACGATGACCAAAGCTCCCATCATTACTCCTGAAAACTTCAGGTCTTGGAGCAGAAGAATGGAAGGCTTCATCAGATACCAAGACAACAAAATATGGAACTCCATTGTCAACAGCCCGTATAAACCAAAGGTGGCATCACCTGGTGGAAACGGTGCCATGATAGAAAAAGTTGTTAAAGATTATTCTGACGAAGACAGAAAGAAAATGGACATCGACAGAAATGCTATGACTATTCTGATGACTGCAATACCCAACTCCATCATGGTGGGTTTGAGCATTATAAGTCTGCTAAAGAATTTTTTAATGCACTTGCCCAGATTTGTTCAAGCTCCAACGACTCAAAGAAGGACTCACTGAAGCAGCAGTTCGAGAACTTCACTTATATTGCTGGAGAGACCCTCAGCCAACAATATTTTAGGTACATGGATCTTATTTCTTCACTTCAGTCTGTGAAGATCACTCCTGAACTCAGAGATCTCGCAAGAAAGTTCATGAGTGCTCTTCCAAACGAGTGGACATTCTACTGTGTCTCTATCAAGAGGACAGAAAACTTGAACACTCTTACCATGACTGAACTCTATGGTATCCTTGATGGATACCGGTTGGAGATGGAGAGTAAGAAGGGCCACCAAACAAGCAGACCTCTAAGTCTTCCTGCTAGCAACGCTTTAATGGTTGCTGAAGTTTCAGTACCCCCACAACCTCAGCAATACCTGACATACAACCAACAGCCATCCTGCTCTTCTAGATCTTACATCACTTTCCCTGAGACTCCAAGGTCTCAACAGGCTCAGCATAATTCCTTTCAGGACAGTTGTGCCTTTGTCTCAGGAAGTGGGCACTCTGGTGATTTTCAATATTGGTTTGATGATCTAGAGTGTTTTAGTCTAGATGATGTAGAGTATGTGGACATCGTCCAACAAATGGCTCTCTTAACCTACAGAGCGAAGAAGTTCTTTAAGAAAACTGGAAGCCAATTCCCTCAAAACCCAACTGCCAGCAAGTTTGGGTTTGACAAGACTAAGGCAAAATGTTACAACTGTAACCAACTTGGTCACTTTGCAAGGGAATGCAAAGATCCCAAGACCAATCCGGGAACCCCACAGGCCTCCACACATCCCTCAACCTCAAAGCCCACTGGAAAGTCAACTGAAATAGCTGCAATGGCTCAAGAAGTTGACTGGAGCTTCATGGTACAGGATGTGACTCCTGCTTAAGCTTTCATGGTCAGAACAGATAATAACCAGGTATATGAACAACTCTGTACTCCTGCCTGTATTGCTAAGGTTAAATATATCAAGATTACAATATGGAAATTAGATCTGATATTGAGTCTTTAAATATCTTAAAATCTGATTTTAAAAGGGCTGAATCTGACTATCAAAAGAAAATTGAAGAGTTAGAGAAAACTGTGTCCCTATTAAAACATGAACATGCCAACTATAAGACTCAAATAAAGGATCTGATATCCAAATTGTTTGAGACTCAAGCCCATCTTGTTAATGCTGAGGCTCAAGCCAGGAAGCATGCTATTTTTTAGCAGAACTTCCAAGCTATTATTGCATCATCCTCCCACTCCAAACTCTGTTATCAGAACAAAGGAGGGTTGGGAATCAATGAAATTGCTCCACCGCATTCTTATGATTCAATAAGACAACCTAGATGTGGTACTGAAGAGCAAGAGGTTCCAACTGCCGACCCTTCTTCACTAGAGTGAAGGATGAAGCAACAATAGTGGCCACCACAGGGAAGGAACAGGTAAATGTACCCACCTCTCCCAGTGAAGATCAAACCCTAACCACCAAAGCCAGAAGAAGCAAAGCTAAAGCTGCTAGAAGAACTGCCAAGAAAGTGGCTGAGTCTAAGCTGAAGATTGACCCAAAACAGAAAGGTGTCTTTAAAGACTAAGAAACAACAACCCTCACATTCCCAAAAGACTAACATTACATGCATTATGTGTGGTCTTCAAAACCACATGGCTAAAGATTGTTACTACAATCCTACTAGCACACATTATGCAAATAATGTTAGAAAAGAAGGAGTCAGGGAAGGTTTCTCATTTGGACCTTATCAGATGGTCCAAGTGATAAAAAAGAGAAAGCTAGTTTCTGAAGTCAGGTTGTCTTCGGAAGAAACTCCTTCTTCCGAAGGGAAAATGGCTTCAGAAACAAAAGCTACTAAAGTTTGAAAGAACAAGAAAGCTCCCTTGAAACCATCCGAGAAGAAGACTTCCTCGAAAGAAAAGGTGGTGAAGGTTTCTTCCGAAAAGAAAGAAGTTTCAGAAGAATGCCAAGCTGCAAAAGCCTCAACAAGCTCATCCTCTATGATCAACCAAAGGACAGATTGGAAGATCAAGGAAGATGCTGCAGCCCAAACCTCTTCTTTAAATACATCCATTGAACCATCATGCTTAACATTTGGTTCAATTATGTCACTATCATTAGAACAACCCAAGACCAACAAGGCTTGGGTTTCCAATCAAAACTAACAATCTCATATTATGTGCAGGGACATCCATATGACAAGAACAACAATGTCTGGATTGTAGACAGTGGATGCTCCAGGCACATGACAGGGAATAGATCTCTCCTTCAATAGTTTCAACATTATGATGGAGGTTCTGTCCAATTTGAAGGTGAGGCTGGAGGATATATTTCTGGCAGAGGGAGTATATCCAATGGTAATTTAAAAGTTGACAAAGTTAACTTTGTCAAATAGCTTGAACATAATCTATTAAGTGTTTCTCAGTTCTGTGATCAAAAGCACCAGATGCTTTCATAGAGCATGAGTGCATTATCCTTAAACCAGGGATGACAATTCCTCCGAATTGGTGCTTCTTAGATCTCCCAGGAAAGGGGATATGTACAAGCTGGATATGAACAATGCTTCCCTAATGGGTGAAGTATCATGCTTTCTTTCCAAATCTGATGGTGATGAGTCAACACTTTGGCATAAACGTATGTTTCATGTGAATTTTAAGACAATGAATAAATTGGCTAAAAATAATTTGGTACATGGTTTGCCTAAAAAGGAGTTTTTCTGCAAAGATAACTATGTTGCATGCCTGAAAGGGAAGCAACACAGGACCTCTCATAAATCCAAAAGTATTAACTTCATCACTACTCCATTACACTTAATGCACATGGATCTCTTTGGTCCCACAAGTATAATGAGCATTGGAAGGAAATTATACTGCCTTGTAATAGTTAATGATTTTACAAGATTTACATGGGTATTCTTTTTAAGAACTAAAGATGAAATTGCTAAAACAATAAAATCTTTTATTCTTAAAATAGAAAATCAAATTGATCACAAGGTTAAGATTATTAGTAGTGATCAAGGGACTGAGTTTAAGAACTTCGTTCTTGACTCATTCTGTAACTCAAAAGGGATTACCAATAATATAGTGCTCCCAGAACTCCTCAAGAATGGTTTTGCTGAGAGGAGGAACATGATACTTATTGAGGCTGCTCAAACTATGTTAGCTGATTCCAAACTACCTCTAATATTCTGGGCAGAGGCAGTCAACACTGCATGCTATATGCAGAATAGAGTTCTTGTAGTTAAGCCACATGGAAAAACCCCTTATGAGCTATGGAAAAAAAGGCCACCGTTCATTGGCTTTCTAAGGTCCTTTGGCAACAGGTGTACCATACTTAACACAAAGGAAAATTTAGCAAAATTTGCTGAAAAGTCGAATGATGCTATCTTTGTTGGATACTCTTCTAGCTCCAAAGCTTACAGAGTATACAATATTAAGAATCAACAATTTGAGGAGTCATCCAACATAGTTGTTAATGAGCACACTCCTTGTGTTAGGAGGAATGGCCCTGATCATATCTTTGATTTAGAATTGTTTCCAAACTATTCTAAACCTTCTTGTGAGAATGTTTCAGTTGGAATTGGTGCTCAAAATGATGTTGATGCTGCTGATCATGATCAACTGTTTGAGCTACCCAGACCTCTTCCAAGTTCTCCAAGAGCTGCAACAAATCAATCTTCCACTATTCACTGTTCATACAGCATATCCATATCAAGGAATAGTGAAGCTTCAACTAGTGAATCACCTACTGATCCTCAAAACTCATCAGGCGATCCTACACAACACCTAGCTTATAGATGTAGCATCTTGAAGGAACAGGCAACTGTTGATGCTACTTTACAGCCAACCATTGATGATGTTTCTCATTCATTCAATCAGTCCTCATTGAATGACTTTGAAACAATAGCTGGACCAAGTGTTCTAGTTCCTGAGTATAATATGTCCAACCTGGATCTATCTCTGCAATTGGAAGTGATTCCTCGTCTTAGGATTTATAACACTCATCTAACTGAGAACATCATTAGGGATGTCTCTGAAGGTATGAGAACAAGAGGGCAGACTCATCATGGGAATGTCTACTTGTACTCATGCTTCTTATCCCAGATAGAACCCAAGAAGGTGGAAGATGCCTTGAAGGATAGTAGCTGGGTTGAATTTCAATTCAAAAGATAGAAGGTTTGGAACCTATGTCCGCTACCATCTGGTCAAGTACCAATAGGCACTAAATGGATTTTTAGGAACAAAAGAGATGACAGAGCTTGATCATCAAGAACAAGGCAAGACTAGTAGTTCAAGGATACACTCGAGAGGAAGGAATTGATTATACTGATGTATTTGCACCTGTTGCAAGACTTGAGGCAGTTAGGATCTTCCTTGTTTATGTTGTTCCAAGAACTTTACTGTCTACCAGCTTGATGTCAAGTGTGCCTTTCTATATGGGGATATATATAGGGAAGTGTATGTGTGCCAACCTCCAGGATTTGAAGACCCACAGCATCCTCACTATGTGTGCAAATTGGATAAAGCTCTATATGGGCTGCACCAAGCACCAAGGTTGTGGTATGAGACTTTGTCTCAGTTTCTCCTTAAGAATGGCTACACCAGAGGAACCATTGACAAGACTTTATTCATAAGGAAGTCTGGAAAGGACATTTTGCTTGTTCAAGTCTATAATGATGACATCATATTTGGCTCTTCAAATGACCAAATGTGCAACGACTTTGAAAGCATTATAAAGAGGAAGTTTGAGATGATTTCCATGGGAAAATAGACTTTTTCCTTGGAATTCAAGTGAATCAATTGAAGGAAGGCTTCTTCATCAATCAATCCAAGTATGTCAATGACATCTTAGAAAGATTTGAGATGAAATATTGCAAGCAAGCCAAGACACCATACCCAGAAACCATAATCTTTGTCCTGACCTTGAGGGGGAGGATACTGATCAAATTAGTATAGGGCGATTATTGGTTCTCTAATGTATCTTACAGCCAGTAGATCTGATATTATGTTTGCAACTTACATCTGTGCAAGATATCAGGTTGCTCCAAAGGTGTCTCACCTAGCTGCTGCGAAGAGAATCCTCAGATACCTTAAAGGAGCACCTAAATTAGGTCCCTGGTATCCAAGAAATAGTGATTTTAATCTTTATGGATACTCTGACAGTGACTATGGTGGCTGTAACATTGACAAGAAATCAACATCAGGAGGATGTCAATTTCTTGGTGGAAGGATCATCTCATGGCAATGCAAGAAAAGATCTTGTGTCTCTACATCAACTGCTAAAGCTGAATACATTGTTGTTGCTAGCTGTTGTGCTCAGTTGCTATGGATTCAGAACCAGATGTTAGACTATGGATTCAACTTATGAGTACTCCTATCCATATTGGCAACAACAGTGCTATCTTCATTATTGAAAATCCGGTGAAGCACTCAAAGACAAAGCATATTGAATCAGGTACCATTCATCAGAGATATTCATGAGAAAAATCTGATTAAACTAATCAAAGTTGATTTAAATGAACAATATGTTGATCTATTCACCAAAGCTTTTGATGAACAAAGATTTAAGTATCTTATAACAGCTATGGGATGATAAACATTGATTAGATTACCTCTTTTAAAACCTTTTAATATGTGAAGTCTTATGTCAATACAAATTAAGCCCTGTTACAAAAGATCTCTTTGAAATTTTCTAAGTATAAATTCTTCCGAAGAGAAATTAAACCTCGGAAGTTATTTCATATCTTCCGAAGCAAAATTTTCTCAAGGATAATTTTCTTCTCGGAAGAGTTTTTAGTCTCGGAATAAGCGAGTGATTTCATATCAGATCTACTTCCGAAGCTTACAAAATCTCTCCCTTCAAAAAGCAATGTCTACTCTAGAAGTAACTTTTACCTTCGGAAGTAGGAATTGCCTTCGGAAGACAAATTACCTTCGGAAATGTTTTATATCCGGAAGAGTGATTTTACTGTGTAACAGAAATCTCTTGGGCCCCACACTATAAAAAGCAAAGATTTTATTAATAATGTCAGATTATTTAACTGAATTAAACCTTACCCCCCTGTCACTTCATCCACTAAACCGTCATTTCACCTTATCCTAACACATACCGCCATTCCACCTCTTTTAAACAATCCAGACTGTTCACTCTCATCTTCTTACCACAACTTTTACAGCCCTAAAAGTTTCCCTGCTTCCAAATTCACCCAAACTCAAACTGATTTACCTTCACTTTTACAATGGCCCTAAATCCTCAACACAACCAATTCGCTCTTCTTGATTCTTCAAGAGATGCTGACTTCTCTGAAATCATCTCCTTCCTCACCCAATCATCCACTACACAGCCTTGACTTAATCCCACAGTTACCTCAACCACATGACTGAATTTTAGGGAAACGTCAGGTCAAACCTTAAATAGGGTTCGTGTACTACGATCTCGCATTTGTGGCCAAGAGTTGGTCATCTCTGAACAACTCATCAGAGAGCATCTGGAGCTTCATGATGAAGGTACCCCTACTGAGTTCCCCAAGGCAGATTTAGACAGCACATACATCCTCATGGGATATGGTAGAGATGTGAGCAGGTCGACTGTCTACAAATATACTTCCCCTACAACTGGAAGTTCGTCCTGCACATTGTCCTTCACTGCTTGTCAAACAAATCTAGGGGATGGGATCAAATCCCATATGAACTAGGTGCCTAGTTCATGGATTGGTGCGAGGCCTGGGCTTCAACTACTCAAGATTTATGCTACTCAGTCTCATTGGAAATCTTTAGAGGGAAACATTCTTTATGTATCCCAGATTTCTTCAGCACATCATTAACTGTGATTTGGACCAGAGTCGGCTTGTCTATGCAGCCACTCTGTCTGTCCGATACATGAGGCCACCATCTTCAAGACATTGAAGAGGGTATCCACCAACTTCACTAGCAGGTACACTTCTTTACCTACTAGTATGACTGAGCACATCGCTCCTGATGACATCCATGTTCACCCCACAGGTGATGAACCCACACCAGCAACTGCAACCACAATGCCAACACTACCTTCTCCTCCCATCACCATTACCTACACAAGACGCCCCAAACAAACCCTTGTTCAATCTACTCTAATTGAACAAGCTCCTCCTATTCAACCTAAAAAGGCTAGAGTGGAACATTAGGCTCCTACTCAGTTTGAGGTCTCACCTTCCTTCACCATTGACCTCAATATGGGTCTTGAGTCTCCTCAGTCTCAAACCCATGAGCTCATTACCCAATATGAAAGCCCTCATAATGAGTCTTTACACTCCTGTGAGCAGCCAACAAGGGACAGCCCAACTAGAGGCTCCATGCCTATAGACATTGACCAAGGTCTCGGGTCAGTTGGTTTAACCTCCTTATCTTTCACTGACCTTCTCTTTAAAACTGATGAAGAGATAACATCTCTTCATGGCAATGATGTTGAGTTACAACACCCTCTCCAAGATCAACAGAGCCTAGAGAGATCCCTTATCTCTAGCCCCCATCAGCAACCCATAACTGAGGTAAGTCCCACTGATGTGGAGGGGACTCATGCAGATTCAGCTGCCACTACAGAAGGTGCCTCAATGGACCTTATGGATAGTGGTAATGATTCTGAGACTGAATCTGTGGCAACCATGCCTTTTGGTGACTCTGCAAGAGACATCACTAAGCAAGGGAAATCAGGGTGCCAAGAAACCACATCTGGTGGTGAGGCTGAACATATTAGGTATGTTACCTCATCTCCCCATGATTCTTCAAAAGAAGATGAGAGAAGCATGAAACTCTTCATTACAGACCTACTATCTAAAGTCTCAAACCTTGAATCCAAGGTTAGGACTTTAGAAGAAAGGTCAGCCACTCGGCAACTTGAGATTGACAATCTCAAGGCTCAACTAGCTAAGAAACAGATTGAGAGATCTGTTAGGCATGTACCTATTTAGGTCTCTTTGATCTCTTCCTCTAGCTTATCTACCTCTAAAGATGATGATACCAAAAAGGGAGAGAATGTTCAGAGAAACATATGAGGACCCACAGAGCCAATCTTCAACTTCTAAATATTCGGCTCCTATCACAACTTCTTTTGAGCCATCTCAAGTCACTCTAACAATTGATTCAAGGATGCTCAGAGATCTCTACAGCTTCTTTTCTCAGTTCTTGTTGAGATATGCTCGTGATCAGCCAAGTCTTGATGCTGCCATGATTTACTTTAGAGCTGAAGAGCTTCAAAGGCTTACTGCACCTTCTACCACTGTGGAAGAAGTTGGTCAACCTAAGGTCCACATGGAACCTGAGATTAATTTGAAGGGAAAATAGGGATTGATGACCCAGCAACTGGAACATTTAGGACAGAATTTGCATTCCCTCTTACTTCTGAAGCTAAAGTTAAAGCCTCGGAAGAACAAGCTGAATCTTCCGAAGCTGAAATGGAAGCTGCGGAAGGACTGGTCAAAATGTCTGAGGAACTGATCATCACAGATGCAATCCTAGAAATAGCATCTGAGTGAATAGTGAGGACTTTCTGGATCAACCTCTGTCCAGACACCATCTCTACCTCTCACACAATCAGTATCCACTGTCCAAGAACCACCAAAGTCAAGTTCCGCAAAAGATACCAAAGGAAAACGGAAGATGACTGCGGAAGAGCTTCAGGAAGAGGAGAAGATTGAAAAACTAAAAAGAAAAGGGACACTTCCAACTGGGAAGTTGTTGGCTGCTAGTACAAAAGCAGTTGCAGCCAACCAAGAGGCTGTCAACAACAAAAAGAGAGAAGAGATCATTGACTGGCTCATTCAACTCGGAGCCGCCAATGAAGAAACACTCCTGCTACCATTAGAGGAGTTGGTGAAACTGGAAAAGGCAACCAAGCTGCAACAGGAAGCAGCAAGGTTGGCCTTAGAGGAAGAGAAGGAAAAGGAACAAAGGGAAGCTGACACATAGCTAAAAGGGAAAGGATATATTTCCTAACCTCCAAAGGCTTCTCTGTTCAAGAACTTTCTCCACACAATGATGAAACGATCCTTTGGCTCTTCAACAAAGAGCAGGAACAAATGGAGAACGAAAGAAAAAGAGCTGTAAGAGAAAAGTTGAAGGAGAAGAAGAAGAAAGAGGAAGAAGCAAGGGCATCAGCAACCAGGAAGATAGGTTACAAAGCCTGGATGAAAGACTATCTCCGGGCTCACGGCTTCTCTGGAAGGCAGGTGGGTCCCATGTCTGAAAGGACACTCCAACAAATTGTTAGTGAGATCAAAGCTGACATTCATTCAGGGAAAAGAAGAGAGATGTACAGAAGGGTACAGGGGATAACCTTCACACCAACCACTCAACCCTAACCTGAACCAATTCCCTCTCCCTTCACCATCAAAACTGAACCCTACACTCCTGAACCCACACCTTTACCTTCATCTACTTCTTCATCTCAACCACCAAAACTACCCATCCTTCAACCCAAAACTCTAACCCGAACCACCTCACCACATCCCACCCTACAACCTTCTCAACCATCCCCTCATCCTTCTAAACATCTCTCTCTGGAAGAGTTAAAAGCATCAAGAATAGGCTCATCAATTGCACAACCTTGAGCGATATCTCCTGTGAGAAAGACTCCACTAAGCTAACCTATGTGGATGGATCTTCACGTTCCCTCACAAGAGATCAATTTCTTGATCTACCCAGAGAACACTGGACCAAGCTGTAGTACTTCTAGGAATCAACTCAGAATCATTAAATGATGAAGAGAAGAAACTAAGAAGGAAGCTGGTGACTTTACAGGATACAAAGAAAGAGGACAAGATTCCTAGTCAATCTCTTGTGCCTAGAAAGAATATACTCCGGTGGAGGTTCAATGAAGCTACTCACAACTTTGTTGTGGAAAGAGAGAATGGTGAAGTTAATAGACTGAATGCCACCTCTCTGCTACACTCCAGCAGATTTGATATTGCTGAGTTAGCAGAGAAACCATTCTCTAACCCCTCCAACTCTGAAACTGCTGCTCACATCAAGAATCATCTCAGCAGTCTTCATCTGGCTAAGTTAACAGCAAAACCAAGATTGAGGAAGAGTTAAGATTGAGAAGACAGGAAGACAAGGATAGATCTCCCACTAAGGGCACAGCCTTTCTACAGATAGTGGAAGGTCCTGAATTGGAACCTATAGTTTGATGGGAATATGATTATAGCCTATCAACTAACACTTTTAGAAGGTCACAACAAAGGGTACATATCATTTAGGGACACAGACTAGAGATCCTGTCAACCAAAGATTTGTACAAACTTCTCAACACCACATCAGGGAAGAACAAAGAGACTAATAAGTATTTACTTCCCTGGTGCTGAAAGTTTTGAGGAGCAAAAACAAGTGAGGTTTTGGTAGCATCAGCCTAGGGAGAGTTTGTTGAATCAAGAAGAAGGCTAGTGCAACCAAAACCAAATCACTTAGACATTTTGGTGCTACCTACGAAGGCTTCCGAAGCCAAGTGTGGAACTTCCAAAGAAAGTAGAGTTCTTCTGAAGACAAAGTGAAAGTTCCACTTCCGAAGCCAAAGCTCTACTTCCGAAGATAAAGTATTCACTTCCGAACATAAAGTCTCAAACGAAGAAATCAGTAGACTACTTCCAAAGTATGAAGAAAGAAGAAGTTCTCAATCCTCGAAAGAAGTAGCCTCTTCCGAAGTATAAGTGGCTTCGGAAGTACTTTTTCTTCCGAAGCCATTTAACCTTCGGAAGACACTGCTATGAACCAGTGGACATAAGTATGGTCTCTGACACTCCGCTACAGACCTCTCATACTGCATGGCGTTTTCTCAAAGAGCCATGTAGTTGACCATACTTTATTCCACTGTTCACCTTTTTATGTTAGTACAAGTTACCAATTTTAGTTGGTGACAAAAGGTAAGTCAGGGACATGTCTTGACTACCATATCTCAGATAAAGTCTTATCTGAGATACCTTAAACTATAGCTTTGTAGTATTTGCTTAGTTAGAGGATTCCAGCAGGTATCAAAGTATATCCGGCTATAGGTAGTATTATATATAGTCTTTCATTGTAACTCATAAGACTATGCTTGTAAGAGTCTTGTAACATTTGAGTTGAGAAGCAATATATGCAAGTATCTTGAAAATTACTTCTTTTGTTTTGTTATTACTTATTATATTGTTATCAACTCTTAAAGATTCTGCTTTCATCGAGAGTGTTGTTTAAGTGAGTTTGAGAGAAAACCAAGTGTTTAGTGACACAAACCAATCCTGCACAAATAACTACAAGTTAAATAAAACAACTCAAAAAATTTTAAAAACAAAACAAGATATAATTTTGTATTTTTGATTTGAGATTGATTTAAACCTATTAGAGTACTTCTAACTGATTTTACTTCCTGGACAGCACAGCTTCAATTCTATTTTATCATTCCTGGTACAATTCATGATGGAATCATACAAGTATATCAGAATCATTTGGGACATTTTAATAAACTCTTTTGATGCTAGATTCTTGTTTTGACCAAGAGTCAATAGCAATTATAGGAAATCAAACTAGAGCTACAAGATGCACACAATGATTTTGAATTTCAAGAACTGCAACTCACGATGATTGTCAGTATGCTTGTCCTCTTAAATCTATATACAGATTTTTGACACACATTGGTGATGATTTAAGGTTTAATTATTTCAACAAGAAATTGTAAATCCCAAGCTTATATGGTAATCAATGTTCCTCAGAAGATTTTTGAGCGGTCTACGGGTATATTTCAAGAAGAAACTATTCTAAGAACTTTCAAAGAGATCCCAAGCCTTAGGTTAGTACCATTGCACAGTAGAGAGGCGCAACCAACAATGAATTCTAGAATAATTAGGTTATGCTTATCCTCAGGTCAGTGCCACCGCACAATAAAGAGGCACACAACCTATCTTCTTGTTAGAGCATTTATTTTCTTTTTGCACATAACGCACCAACAACATAAGTTATTAGCTTGATCAAATTTTTTAGTTTTCCATGTGTTTTGCTCATGTTATATGGTCGTCCGCACACATCTGTGACATTTATTTTGCTCTTCACCTCTTATTGGAACTATGTTGATTGTGTTAACCAGTGATAAGATGGAAACCCACAGCAAGTTGAACAACTTAGTTTGAATTATAAACCACCAATGAGATCTACTTATCTATTGTGTTGAATCTACCAACACATCATATAATGAACTAGCAGCCTCTATGTCTATTTTCTCTATGTTACCTTAGTAGCATACTAGTTTTACTATCATTTTTCCTTTTATTTTGATTAGACTTTTCAGACTTATATTTTGAATTTTGCATCTTAATCAGTTAAACTCTTTTCAAGTCCCAAACAATCTGTTCCCTATGTACTATCATTTTCCATAAACGTTGAATCAGTATCATAGATTTGATTACTTTCCTTTTAGCTAAGCTGTTTTTCTCCCTTGTTTTTTTTGGAAATTAAATAAAATAGCTAATTTAACACTAATCTAACCTATTTCCCTTGAAATTCTAAAACCAAAAATATTTTTGTGTTTATTTTGGATTTTAATAAACAAGAAAATAAAATAAAATAAAATAAAATAAAACAAATGTCGGACTAGGCATTTTCTTCCTCTGAAATCATGTCACTTTTCTTTTTCACGCCATTAACCTCTAATAGATATAAAAACCTAGGTTTATCAAATGCTTTTGTGTAGAGGTCGATTAATTTCTTTTCAAAACAGTCATGTATAAAGTGATACTTAATACCAATGTGTTTAGTTTTAGGATGTTAGACTGGATTTTTTGTTATGGCTATAGCAACAGAATTATCAACATAGATAGGAGTGTTAGAAAATTGCAAACCGTAGTCGTGCATTTGCTGTTGAATCCAGATGATTTGTGAACAGCAACTTGCAGCAACAACGTATTCAACTTTACATGTTGACAGAGTACCGGAGGTCTGCTTCTTACACTGCTAGGTGACTAACCGTTTACCAAAGAACTGACATCCTGCTGATATTGACTTGTAATTCATTTTGCAACCTCCATAATCCGAGTCACTATACGCTGTAAGCTCAAAGTTATCGTCATGAGGATACCACAACCCAAGTGTTGGAGTACTCTTCAAATAGCGGAAAATCCGTTTAACACCTATGAGATGGTTGACTTTCGGTTTTGCCTGATATCTGGAGTAGAGACACGTCGCATACATGATATCATGACGAGACGTTATCAGATACATAAGGGATCCGATCATTCCTCTATACATTGTAGCATTAACCAGATCACCATTTTCATTGGGTGCCACATCGCTGTTTGTGGCAAGTGGAGTTCCAACAGCTGAAGCATTCTCCATGTCAAACCGACTAAGAATGTTCCCTACATATTTAGTCTGATGCAAGAAGATTTCTTTTGGTGTCTAATCCACCTGTAATCCTAGGAAGAACTTCATCTCCCCCATGGCACTCATCTCAAATTCTGCTTTCATGACAGATTCAAATTCTTTACATAACTCTTCGTTTTTGGAACCGAATATTATGGCATCAACATAAATCTATACTAGCAGTAAGTCACCATCCTTTTCTTTGATGAACAGTGTGCAGTCAATAACTCCTCTACAAAAACCATGTTTCACCAGATGAGTTGAAAGTGTCTCATACATGCTCTTGGGGCTTGATGGAGCCCGTAGAGAGCCTTATCAAGCTTGTAAACTCTGTCCCGATGATTAGGATCCTCAAATCCTTCGGGTTGACTAACATACACTCTCTCACGGATTTCACCATGAAGGAACGCAATCTTGACATCTGGTTGATAAACTTTGATCTTCATGTAAGATGCATAGGCTAGGAAGATACGGATTGCTTCCATTCTAGCCACAGGTGCAAACACTTCGTTGTAATCAATTCCTTCAACTTGTCTAAAACCTTGAACGACAAGTCGAGCCTTGTTTCTAATAATGACCCCTTAGTCATCTTTCTTGCACTTCAAGACCCATTTAGTGCCAATTACTTTAGCACATTTTGGTCTATCTACTAGTGCCCATACTCCTAGCTTCTTGAATTGTAAAGTTTTTCTTGCATGGAATTAACCCATGCCCCATCATTTTAAGCCTTCACTTACATATTTTGGCTCAAATTGAGACACAAAACATCGATAAGCACCGTCGTGAAGATGGCCTTTTTCCATGACTGAGGCATAATCAGTTGAGTATAGCTAATTTCGTGTTTGTACTCCCAATTGTGCATCCCCCATGACATTTTCCATAGGATGATATACATTTAGTTGTGATCCGGGAGTGGTGGGAACAACTACTTCCTGATCCAGATTTGGAATTCCTAGTTCAGTATTTGTAGCCGTTGGAATGCGAGGTTTCGAGGTGTCAGAAGCATCAACATCAGATGCTTGTGTACTTTCAGTAGCAGGAACCTGTTCCTCCTGATCCACTTAATCATTCTCCACTTCTTCATCTTCAGAGGAGTCGCTTACCTCAAGTGCTCCCCCTAAAGGACTAGAAGATTCACCTTATGAACCTGATGTTGTCGAGTCTAGTGACGGTGTGTTTAAGACATCGTACATCATTTTGGTTGATAACTCATCATCAGGAAGGGAGAGAGAGATGTTGAAGGACTTAAAGAATCCATCATAGTCGAAGAAGAATGCGGGTCCCTTTCCAGCAGGGGGGTGGTGTATCTTTGTACGTCAACGTTGCACCACACTTCTACTTGACCCGTTGAGTTGTTATAAACTCTCTTGTTTGATATATTGTATCCAAGAAAAATCCCTTCTTCACCCTTCTCACTGAACTTCACTGACTGAGTTTTCTTTAGCAGCGTACATGATGCGCCAAATGGTTCGAGGTACTCCAGATTAGGTTTACGTCGCTGGAGCAACTCATAACACGTTTTACCATGACGTTTGACCACCAAGACTCGATTGAGGGTGTAACATGCATTGGCAACTACCTCGTTCCAAAATTAGATGGGCAGTTTCGAGTCGGCTAGCATCGTTCTTGCTGTCTCTATCAAGCTCATGTTCTTTCTTTCAGCAACTCCATTCATTTGTGGAGTGTAAGCAGAGGTAAACTGGTGTACAGTTCCTTTCTCTTTATAGAACGCCTCCATCCCCTGGTTCTTAAACTTCGTGCCGTTGTCTGAGCGAATTTGTCGCACTTTCAGCTTGTAGAGAGATTCCAATGTAGTCACCAACTGTTTGAACAATTCAAATGTCTCTGATTTGGATTTCCAAAACATTACCCAAGAGAATCTTGAGTAGTCATCGATGACTACATAACAGTACAAATCACCAGCGATGCACTTGGTGCTGACAGGACCAAACAGATCCATGTGTAGAAGTTTGAGAGGTAGGTAAATGGAATTTACTTTCTTTGCCTTGTGAGACTTCTTGGTCTGTTTACCTTTCTTGCACGCTACACAAAAATCCAAAAGTTGCAAATTCTTCACATTTACTCCATTCACTAAATCATTCTAGATCAATGATTCATCTTCCGTGAATTTATATGTCCTATTTTCCTATGCCTAGAGATCGAGTCCCTCTCAGTTGCCTTTGACAAGAAGCATTGAACTTGATGATCGGTTATGGAGGCCTTTGATAGATCCAAGACATATAAGTCATTATATCTTGAAGCTGACATTAAGATTTGGTCCTCCGGGATAATGCAATCCTTCTTCAATACGTAGCACTTCTTGTTGTCAAAAAAAACTTTGAATCCTTTGTCACATATCTGGGATACTGAAAGCAAGTTATTCTGTAATTGTTGAACGTAGTTGACCTTATCAAACTTTACTTTCTGGTTTCCCACTTCGCCTTGAGCGGTGATGTATCCTCCTTTATTTCTAGCAAATGATACATGTCCCCCTTTAATTTGTTTGACATTTAAAAGGAGAGACAGGTTCCTGGTCATGTGCCTAGACACCCCACTATCAACAATCTAGGTATTTGTGATAGTACTGTAACGGACACCCTGCACATTCAGAGGAAAGTATCAGTTTAGGTTTAGGACCCAAGCCTTAACTGGCTTGGGTGACCCAGAGGAATCACACATCATGAACTCAGCCCACTGTCCATTTAAGGGTGAGGACATATCATACTTCGTATTGTTCTCATTATCAGACAATGGACTTGACTTTTCTTTCCATAACCCAGTTTTGTGTAAGGCATGTTTGTGATAAACAGATGACTGGCTTATAGTTTGAACTTTAGGTTCATTAATTCTTTTTGGTGGAGTAATAGAACTCCTTTTCGAAGAACTTGGTTTAGTATTATAGAGTTCAATTTTCTTTCTGGAAGTCTGATAATAAGTACAATTCGAAGAAATATGTCCTCTCTTTCCACAACTGTAGCATGATCTCCCTTCTACATGTTGGGGAAACTGTTTACGTGGGGTTGAGTGTGATACTGGTGCAACATGATTCTGGTTGGGTTTAATCACTTCTCGTTTAGATGTTTCTGCTTCTTTAACAAAATTAATTGTTTGAACATTTTTAACCTTTAGTTTATTTGGATTTTGACGTGTAACACGGGTTTGGTTAACTGGTTTTGTCATTTTGGATTCAGAAGAAGAGTTGTGTGAACCTGACTTTACATTAACCTTTTTAAATTGTTCATCCAAATTAACAATAGGCATCTTGCCTTTTGATTTCAAAGTAGCCTCCTTTTGTTTAGTGACAAATTTCACTGGCTTACCCGTGGAATCAGGGTCACTAACTAGAGGAGTGGAAACCACATGATCCTTTACTGGGTTGTTATTTACAGGTGTACATTTTGTATTTAACAGTATCTCATGTGGTGGTGGAACTACTTTGTAACCCAACCCTTCCCTATTATTTCGTTCTTTCACTAAGCGTTGAACTATGTGAAAAAACCGGTCCAGCTATGCAAGTTTTGTTTTAATGAATTGACTTCGACTTCTAAAGCTGCTTTTTCTTTCTTTGTTTCTTCCAAAGAATTTAAATAAAAATTTATATCATTAGCTTGATTAAAAGCAACAACCTTGGTTTCCCTTAGTTGTTTACCTAAAAGTTCTATTTTTTCCTTATAACTGCACTTATTTTGTTTCAAAATAGGATTTGCTTCTGTGCACAGTTGTAAGTCATTTACTAAGCTATCATTATGGTCTAATAACCTAGCAAATTTTAAATATATGCTTTCTTTAAATTTGTTACATTCAATACAAGCATGATTTTCAAAGAGTTGGTCTTTTGTACTTACTTGTGAAGAATCAGTTGAATCAGCCATCAATGTAGAGTTTGATTCTTTGGATGCTGGATATTCTGAACATGTCGTTTTGATTCTTCTTCAATCAGGTGATTGACCACATTCACAGCTTCTTCATGATCTGACGTTACTTTTTCAACTGTTATTTCACCTTCACTCGCAGAGCCATCATCCAATCCCTCTACACAGGCAATGTTTGATTCACCCGGAGACACAAAACTGAAGGTCCAATCCTGTCCTTCGTCACCTTAAGCGGTCAAGGCCTTTGTCTCTTTGCTTGACGAGGTAGTTGCACTCATGTCTTTGTCCTGACGGTTGAAGGTTGAGAACGGATTTTTGTAACCTGTTTTCTTGGGCTTTACACATTCACATTTGAAATGCCCCTTTTCACCACAGTTAAAGCAGGTAACTTTGGTTTTGTCAAAACCAAACGTTGTGTCTTTTGTGGCTACCAAGTTCTATCCGGTCTTTTTCACAAACTTTTTCACCCTTCTGACAGCACTAGCCAAAGCCCACATTATATCCATTCTCTCTAGTTCATTTTCGTCCACCTGCTCATAGTCTTCATCTACCAGATGGCAATTTCCAATCTTCCCTACAACTAGACCATCATAGGAATGGACAACAACTGCTAGGAGATCCATGTGCTCCTTTGCTATTACCACAGTAATAGTATTGAGATTCTCGGTCTTCAACTTTGTAGTGTTGGCCTCAGGCACTATATATTGGGTAGTGGATGACCCTGACGTTTCTGGTCCTGAAGCGGTGGTTTGGGAAGGAGCTGCTGAACTAGACACAAAGGCAGTTTGAATTGGTGCTCCTGAACTGGTTGGAGTGGGAGATGAGTTATAAAGTGAAGGATTCTAGTTGTCGGATCCTTTCTATGACATGTACTTCATCCTTAGTTCCTCCTCCCTTAATTTCAGGATGAAGTCATTTACGTCTAACTTGACAAGTATATTGTTCTGTTTCAGATTAGACACAAATGAGTCGCATTTCTCCAGCAAACCATCAGCAAAGCTTGACACTTTATCTTCCATAGACGTTGTGACCCCATGAGTATGCAGCTCACTCATCAGATGGTAGAATCTGTCGATAATATCGTCCAAGCCTTCTTTCCCTATTGAGGAGAAGTTATCAAACTCCTTCTTGAGAGCCTTTGCCTTTAATGCCTTAAACGTTGCATTCCTATCATATCTTTTCTCCAAGGCCTCCCATAACTTCTTAGCCTGTTTGTTCTTAGAGAACTGATGAAATATATCTTTTGGTATCGACTGAGTCAACAGGGCATATACCTTCTTTTCAACATTGTACTTCGCTTTCTTGCTATCAGCCATACCTCCCAAAGTGAGCTTAACACCATCAGCATCGACTGGCATACTATAACCTGTTTCAATGGATTCCCAAAGATTTGGAACAACTCCATTTAGGTAGATCTCGAACCTTTGTTTCCATTGTGGGTAATCATCTAACTTTATAAGTTTAGGTGGTTTATTGTGATTCCCAATTTCATTTTCTAGAAGCAGAAGGTTCTGGATGCGAGAGTCCCTTCCTGTAACATTTCGTATTTTTGTTAACTAAAAGTTAACTTCGTTTATTCCTATAAGGGTCATTATTGTCAATTATGGAACTCATGTGTTATGTATGTCTATTTTTTTATTATCATTAAGTTATGATAAAATAAAAATACCAAATAATATTAATTATGTTAATATTAATAATAGTAATAATAATACAAGTTATAATTATGGTAATAATACTAATAATAATAATAATAATAATAATAATAATATAACAATAATAATAAAATTGCTATTAATAATTTGTAAGAATTATTAAAAATTAAACATGTATAAAACTTGGATTTAAAAGTCTAGGGGGTTATAATGCAAATATTAAAACTTCAAAAGAAACTTTTAGCATAAAATAACAAAAGTATAAACAACAGGGACCATTTGTGTAAATTATTAAAACCCAATTCCCTTCCCTTTCCAACACCCGCAAAACCGGCAGCCAGTCCGGCCACCTCCGGTCGGACTCCAGGGGTCGGACTCCAGCAAGGCTTTTTCACGTAATTTCAATGCAAAATCGATCCCCAATCATCGCCAATCGGTGCGTGAACATGAATCGAACTCATAATCGTCCATAAGTCAATTGAATTGGTGGTTCCCTTAAAAGAACACTTGAAACTGGAATGTTACAATCGAATCAACACAAAACATGTTGAATTGGGTCGTTTAATTGATTAAAAACGTTCTAACAATCATTAAAAACTGGAATGTGTTGTTTAATTTGAGTTTAACAACCATTTACTCATCCATTCATAACCGAAACGATCGAAACAAAGGCGAGACTCATCTGGTACCTTAATGTACAAATTGAACTCATTTAACAGAAGGGAAAGCTTTAATCCGACCCATTTCAACTCTCTGCAACCTCAATTTCCCTAAATTATCACTCAAACATCGATTTCAAAGTCCCTGTTCTTCGCGAGCGAACCAAGACAAAACCCAAGCACATACACTTCAATTCGATCGTAATCAAGTAAGTTAAACACATGATTATGCTCGGCTATACATGGGGAACAAAACCCCCTGATTTCAATCATTTACAAAGTCGAATTGCACTTCAATTTGGATTAAAGTGTTCTAGGGTTTAACCAAATTTGAAGGTTTCTTTTGTTTATGTTTTTAAACTTTCAAAACCAAGATATATCGCGGCTCAGGCCTTGATTCACTAGTTAAGTTACTGTCCTTACAACCTTGAGGTCCCGGGTTCGAACCCGAGCTCCCTCAACTATTTTTTGGCTTTTTAAGCCTTAATTTAATTATGGGTAATTTTTAATAATTATAAAAATAGTTTTTGTAAACTTTAAATATTTTTATAAATACCAAATATTTTTATGGAATTTTTATTAAAATATAGATAATAATATAAATTTTAATAAAACCTTTTTATGAAGATTATTCTAAGTTTTATTCCTATTAAAATGGATTTCAAATCTTAGTTAGCAAACTGATTTTTGATTTAAATATTACCTTTAATTTATTATCGTTTAAATCATGTTGTTCCAAGTGTTTATTTAAATTTTATATGTAAATCTTATTAGTTATTTTAAATGGGTTAATTGCATATTTTCTATTAAAGGACATCAAATACTATATTTCCTTATTATTTAGCGTATTTACAAAACCCCAAATTCGAATTAGAACCCTAGTCCTCTCTAATTCGTTAAACTTATTATTAAAGTTAAATCTTGTAATTATATATATTTAGGTGCCTCGTGACGATTCATCTTGGAACCACATACATCATTCTTATTTTTTTATCTCCATTATATACTTATTGATCATGTGAGTTTTCTTGCCCCTTTTTATGCTTTTCACACTATTTTGGGGTGAAACATGATACTTATATATCATACACTTATAAACGTTTGAAACTTGTAAAGCACTTGCAATTCATCTTTATATTTTGTCATGGTTATTTGTGTGTTGTAAGTGATTATATGAGATACATAGTTTGTTTACAATCATTAACTATTGCTAGTCCGGTGACGTCTTAGATCTTTGGGCCTGACAAGCCTATTTGGTGCTAAATCCGAGGTATTGCCGGCTCCTGATGACGTATGCTTTTTCATCATGGGAACCAAAGACACTTAGCCAATCATATATACTTGTAATCAAGTCGAGGTTTGGTTGTAACAATATGTGTTCTGTAACCTTACTAACTTATAACCTATGACATGAATTGCTACTTGTAACCTTGTTATATTATGTATGCAAACCTTGGAAACTCACCAACGTTTTAGTTGACCTTTTATTTTTATCATGTTTCAAGTAATCCTCAAGTTTAAAGTGATCAAATGAAGCTTGCAATAAACTAGGATTTGGACCTAGATAAATGAATAAAATGACTATGCTTTGTTTTGCTTATTTTGAGGATTATTTCATGTTTGAGACTTATGTTTGTAATTTCTTTTGAAACTTATAATTTTAATATTTACATTTAAATATAGCGCTAAGTGGCTGTGAACAATCTTAACCCTCACATCTCGACGATTCCGCCATCAAGGTTGGGGTGTGACACTTCCGGCAGTAAACGCAGAGAACTAATCTTCCATCTCTTTAAACTTTGAACTATAAACTAGATTGGCTCACTCGTGCGAATGGACTTTACGATTGGATCACTCGTGCGAATGTGGAGTGCGAATGAATTCAATCGTGCAATTGGATACAGTCATACGTATGGAGTGTGCGATTAGAGACAAGCGAATGGGGTTGTTCAGTCGTACGAATGAGTGAACGACTGAGTTCAATCGTGCGAATGGGGTGTGCGATTGAGTTCAGTCGTGCGATTGAGCCAATCGTGCGACTGAAGGCTGCTGTTTTTGCAAAATCAAAGGTTTTTAACACTTTGACGCAAAAACACGATTTTTCAAGAACCCTAATCTGCCGTATGTCGAAAAATGTAAACTTTGAGACCGAGAGACGTCAAAAACACTATTTTACTCAAAAAGGTGACTCTTTTGAATGAAAAACATGATTTTTACACCGAAACTAATCGAATCACACGCAAAATCAAGAGCCAAGGCTCTGATACCACTCTAAAAGACTTTAGAGGTGGTTATGTCAATTTTGCGGCATGTAGACCTTGTCCAGACCTTTTTTTAACAAAATGTCTTCCATAAAACAAACACTTTGTAAACCTCAACATTTGCGCGTGGTATGAGCGGTGCAGACAAAAGAGGTCAGGAAAAGTTTTTCTAAAAAACAAACACCCCCTAATTATTAATGGTTTGTTCTTAAAATTTGAATATAATATTTGTTTTATTAATTTAAATATTGATCCATGTCAGCAGGTTACCTATTATTAAGGTTAAATATATTAGAACACCAAAACTAAATTTTAATAACATGATAAAAAGAAATATAAATATAAGTGATCTAATCAAACATTTATTAAAACTTAATTATTATTATAAAAAAATTTCCCAAGATAATTATATCTATAATAAAGTCTATCTAAATAATTGTTAAAACAACAATTAATGATATTTATAATAGTCATACATATTAAGGTTCTTTAGAGTATTTACATCCCATTTCTTATTTTTGTATATATAATTAAACTAAAAATTACATTTTCCTCTCTCTCCTATCAATTAAATATATATTTTTATACTTTTTTCATTACTTTTTCTCTCTCCTTCACTCACAACCATTTTAAAAAATATTAAAAAATTTATAAGGGTTAAATAGTGAATCCTTAAATTTACAGATTAACAATAATATTTTTTCTCTCCTCCACTCACAACCACTCAAAATCATCTCATATAATTTAAGGACTCACACTCACATAATTATAAGTCATGGGCTATTAATGCTCTTACATTGATATAGGGTACTCGGGTGTTGATTTAATGTCAGGCGGTGGACGGTGGCAATATGCGACGTATGGTACCATACGCCACGTATAGCTTCCAAATTCTTTTTTTAAGTTGGATGAGCAGCATGATGAAGTCATACGCCACGTATGGACCCATACGCGGCGTATAGGTTATTGTGTTAATTTTACATACATTTTTTTACAAAACGTTTTCGTATATGTTATAATGTCGACTATATATGCACGTTAAGCTTGAGATTTTGCGTATACGTTATGTTTTGTAACTTATAACCGACAATTTTAAATCTCAATTAAACAATAAAACATATAAGACAATCATAAAATTATAATATAAATAACAAAGTTGTTAAATACATAACAAAATAAAAGTTACAATAATAATATAAAAACTACAGTGAATCTGGGTAATGTCGAGGCGGTGGCAAGTCTGGAGGATCAATACCAGCAACACGGGCTCAGGCAATCTCAAGTTGAACGTGCCAATCTATAAGATCCTCAATTCAATCGAGCCAACGACTTTGGTCTCGTAAACTCATAGAAATCTACTACATAAATGTCTCCATACGGCATGCAGCCTCACATCTCTATAAATATGTCAAGGGAACTATGGCTGAGGTGGCAGTTGATGTGCTGGTGTCTGGTCATGCGGTTGCTGGTCGTGTGGCGACTGATCATACAGAATATGCTCCTACTGCTGTTGTGGATCATCAACACCGAGTTGCTGAACAGGTGTCGGCTGCTAGATCTCACCGGGTCGAAGAGAGAATTGTATACCACCCGGAAACTAGCGTATAATATGCATGCCAAATAAGGTACGATGATCTAATCTCACCGGCTTGATCTGAGGAGATATGTCAGTAAGATGGCGAGGAAGATAACCAAGATTTGGAGGCACTATCTGTACGGGACGAAGTGCACCATTTTCACTGACCACAAGATCTTGAAGTACTTCTTCGAACAAAAAGATCTGAACATGAGGCAGAGAAGATGGTTGGAGTTCATAAAAGATTATGATTGTGAGATCCATTATCATCCGGGCAAAGCCAACATGGTGGCTGATGCTCTTAGCCGAAAGGAGAGGCCCGAGCCAATTAGGGTGAAAGCATATCAACTAATCATGACCTCTGATGTAATGAAGCAAGTCAAGGAGTTTCAAGATGAGGCATTAAAAGAAGATCATCTAAACTCTGAAAGAATAAGAGGTCTGATTAGGGAATTGGGTGAAAACACACTTGGTGTTAAAACTCGATTTGGACGGGTATGGATTCCTCGTTTCGGGGATCTACGTGCGAGGATTTTGGATGAAGCTCACAAGACTCGATGCTCCATTCATCTGGGTGCCACAAAGATGTATCATGATATGAAGAAAGATTATTGGTGGTCGGGTATGAAGCGTGACGTGGTGGAGTATGTGAGTAAGTGCCTTACTTGTTTGCAAGTGAAGGCTGAACATCAAAAGCCGTATGGGAAGATCCAACTGTTTAATATACCGGAATGGAAGTGGGAGCACATCACCATGGATTTCATTACGAAGCTGCCACGTACTCCGAAGGGGTACGATGCCATATGGGTGATTGTTGACCGTTTGACAAAGAGTGATCACTTCCTACCGATCCGCGAGACATATTCATCCGAGAGGTTGGCTGACCTGTTCATCAAGGAGATTGTAACTCGTCATGGTGTGCCGGTGTCCATTGTGTCCGATCGCGACACCCAGTTTACATCTAAATTCTGGAAGAAATTCCACGAAACCATGGGGACGAGGTTACATATTAGCACGGCTTATCATCCCCAAACTGATGGTCAGTCAGAAAGGACCATTCAGACACTCGAAGACATGCTTCGGGCATGTGTGATTGATTTTGGGAGAAGTTGGGATGACCACTTACCGTTAGCTGAATTCTCGTACAACAATAGCTATCATGCCAGCGTTGGCATGCCACCGTATGAGATACTATACGGTAGAAGATGCAGAACACCCGTATGTTGGGGTGACATTGGTCAAAAGGAATTGGGGAGCATCGAGGTAATCGAGGCTACGACTAAGAAGCTTGAGAATATTAAAGCCTTCATGAAGGCAGCTAAAGATAGGCAGAAGTATATGCCGATAGACGACGCAGACCGATCGAGTTCCAGGTGGGTGACCAGGTTATGTTGAAGGTCTCACCTTGGAAGGGTATTATCAGATTCAGGAAGCGGGGCAAGTTGAGCCAAAGATATATAGGCCCTTTCCGAATCATTGCTCGAGTAGGAGAGGTGGCCTATAGGTTGGAATTACCGGATGAGTTAAGTGGGATTCACTCGACATTCCATGTGTCTCATCTGAGAAAGTGTATAGCTAATGAAGACATGATTGTTCCACTGAAGGATATCGAAGTAAATGAATGGCTCAATTATGTGGAGCAACCGGTGGCAATCATCGATCATAAAGAGAAGAGGCTGGGAAATAAAGTGGTTCCTCTTGTGCGTGTACAATGGAAGCATAGAAAGGGATCCGAGTCAACATGGGAGACTGAGGAGGAGATGAGGCAACATTATTCTCATCTGTTTGAGGAATAACAAGTTTCGGGGACGAAACCTATATAAAGGGGTGGACTTGTAACACCCGGTTTTTTTAAAAAGGCAAGATATGAGAAATAAAAAGAAAGAAAGGCAATTAAGTCCAAGTGGAGGGACTAAAAGTGTCCAAAAGGAAAAAATTTTGAAAAATTTGGTGTAAAGGTGGGCATGGCCGCCCACCCTCACTTCACATCAACATTTCTTCGATTTTAGAGAGAGAGAGCAGGGGAAAACTCTCGGCTTATAGAAGAATAAGAAGAAGTGAACGAATTCAAGGTAAGAATTCGTGGTTTTATGTGTTTATGACGGGTTTTATCCGGTTATGTGTTTATGTGCTTATGTGTTTGTGTATGTGCTCGGGTGTGTGTGTTTGGTGTTGTTTTTAGGTGTTTGAACTCATTGAAAGCGGGTAAGAAAGGAAGAAATACCCAAGTTGCATCAGGTGAGTTCTAGACCCTGGTTTTTACTTGTTTTAAACTATCTTTGGGGCTGAAAATGTATTAAAACGATATTCAAAGCTTATGTATGTTTACCGTATGTAATGTGCATGATTGGATGTTGATTCTTGAATGCTCATAGGTTATTCACATTTAGAATAGCCACATTAAGCTTAGAACAGATGGGTTCGATGATTGGGTTGAAAACATACTGGAAACATGTTACAGAGAAGGTCCATGCGCCTAGATAAGGCTCATACGCCTGAATTTGCCTTAGAAAGATTTAAGTGTAATCCATGCGCCTAAACAGTAGCCCATGCGCCTAAGATTACCTTAAGAAATGTTTAAGTACAGCCCATGCGCCTGAACAGTGGTCCATGCGCCTAGAAATGTTAGCCGGACGACTAAGTGTAGGGCCATGCGCCCCAATAGTGCCCATGCGCCCAAGTGGCTCATGCGCCTAAGTGTCCATGCGTCCGAATTATCCATGCGTCTAGGTGTTCATACGCACAAATAGTGCCCATGCGCCTGAATAGTTCATGCGCCTAAAGTGATAAATGATTAAGTGTTGGCTGACGCGCCTACATAGTAATGAAACGCCCGAACAGAGCTCATGCGCCCAAATAGTTCCCATGCGCCTAAGCACTTAGAAATTTTTATAGAATTTTCTAGGAGTCTGTGCTTTAGGGTTTTGACCAAGGTTGACTAAGGGCTCATTAATGATGATGTTTCATGCATGATATGATTACTTATGATTGTTCCTTATTATTGTTATTACTATTATCATTATTACTTATAGTATGTGACTTTACGTGGTATATTATTATCGTAACGTAAAGTATATCGTAATAATAAAGTGAAAGAGCAATAAAGAAAAGAAGATGAACATTAATGAATATGTTAACAAGTCTTGCAAGCTTACAGGAGGTACACGGACATGTTGTCGTTAGCTCAATTATGTTGCGGGTTAGCTATCCTATTATGCACACAGGGTCAATCAATTGAGATTGGCAAGACCTTTGTAGCGTGTCCTGGGTGATTGGGTTGGCCATGTACACAGTACACAGAACCCTTTCGAGGGATACAGTTGACCCTTTCGAGGGATACAGTTGACCCTTTCGAGGGATACAGTTGACCCTTTCGAGGGATATAGTTGACCCTTTCGAGGGATATAGATGGCACATCACCCGTTTTCCATCGCGCATACAGTTGGGGTATTGCTCACTGGTCCATACAGAAAATGAAACATAAAGATAAAAGTTTACAGAACAGATAAGGCATATAGTAAAGAGAACGAACAATATCTGTTCGTATAGTTAATGCGTGCTCGCATATACAGTACAGAGTTGTATTTTACAGAAAAGAGTATTTTCTTATACAACATATAGAAAGTATTTTATTACTTTTAAAACTAGAACTCACTCAACAATGCTGACTTTTATACATTTTCAGTTGGCAGGTAATTATTGCTGAGGATGGCACGAGGGTGAAGCTATTCGGCAGGAAAAGACCGACATCCATTCGTATTTATGTTGCTATTGTTTTGTAATGCGTTAAAACAATTCTTTTGTAAACAGATAATGATGATGTATTGCTTAACAACAGTGTTTTAAATGAAATGAATAGTTTTTGATAAATCATTTCCGCTGCTTAAAGTTTGTATAATTATAATGTGTAGTGTTTTAACTGCTGTGGTTGACCAACTGTGAGGTGTCCGGGAACAGGGCCTTACACGTAAGCAGATTGAACGTACGAATCATCTTGATTACTATCTGCCACGTACGAAACGCTTGGATATTCACCAAACAAATAGTTATCATCCCAAAATGACATAACGAACGAATAAAAAATTGTGATGTTTTGCGAGAAACATACTTTTGAGATTTTCATAATTTAGAAAGATATCGAATGCGTTCTTATGTATTTGAAAATAAATCTTGTGTCATTTCGAATTCAATTGTACCTATACGTGGCGTATGGACCCATACGCCACGTATCGGTTTGCCACGCACGTGGCGTATGGTCCCATACGATGCGTATATTTGTACCGTGTACAAAATGCTTTTATAGTACGTCTGACCCCGATACGTAGCGTATGGTACTATACGCCCCGTATAGGTTGTTAGCTTACATTTATACGCAACGTATGGCCAATACGTTGTGTATAGCTTTTAGTCGTACTATAAAGCAACCTTTCACGTAGCGTATTGCATTATACGACAAATGTGATTTTTTTAAAGAAAATAGGGTTTTTTGATTCAACTATTTTTTCAAAATAATTTTTCAGCTAAACTATAACTCTTATTTATTTTATATACATACTTACGTACACATAAATGTCCTGATTACTTAATAATAATTTCAACTAACTCGAGTTCCACGATACTAGTTGGTTATGATAAAAAATCTTGAAAATTATTTAAGTTTACCGTAACCGACTAGCACCGATGGAACCCGAGTTAGTTGAAACTCTTTTTAAATATCCAATTCAATATATGTATATATGTATGTAAATACTTAATGAAATAAGAATCAAATGTGTGTCAAGTAATTATGTGACAGAAGATAATATTGAACCACATAACACTAATTTCCTCTGATAAGATTAAACATTATAATTACTATCAATTACTGAAAGTATCAACGTTTCCTCTGAAACAAACGAATAAATTTTGAATACGAGCGCATTCGTTTGATATCTGTTGTGTTTATATATTAAACAAAGGAATAATAAGTCGCATCAAAATAATTTGAAATCAAAGCTATATGCGTCGTATAGGTCTATACACCATATATAGCATTTTCAGACGACAAAACTGACAAAGTCAAATTAGTCATTCAGCATGGATATACATCATGTATGGACCCATACGCGGTGTATAGCCTTGGGTCATATGGATTAGAAAGAAACGTAAAATACAATGTGACCGTTAAATAGAAAAAAAACAATGTAAAAACATTGAATTGCATACGCATATTGTATAACGTTAACTTGAAAAGTTTAGACTAAGATGTAAAATGAAAATTCGTAAAAGATTTAAAGTAAATGAGACTTAAGTTGAAAGTGAAAAAGTATTAGTGTTAAATTTAATATATAAAAACTATAGAGTTAAAAGTAAAAAGATAAAGAAAACATAACTTACAATTTACAAAACATAAGTTACAACCCGTGAAACATAATTAAGTTGGTAATTAGTATTATATAATTAAATTTCATTGGTGTAGAATAGGATTAGCCGTTTTAAAAAATGTTTTCCTTTTAAATCCATGTTTCTTTTCTAAGGGTTTTTACTAACGAATAACTACGATTTAAAACAAGAGTAAACTGAGAGAGTTTTCTTTAGTTTCTTTTTTCGTATGAGATTTCAAATAGATAACCAACCAATTTACCAAACACCTATTTGTATGCATGTCTTGTGGTTCTCTTTTTCCATTCTTTTGGTGGCCCAAATTAACCGTACAAGCCCTTTTATCTTTTTAATAAACAACATGGCTCAAGAAAACAAAATCACGAAGCCATGTGACTTTGTTACTTATATAATAAACATTTTCTATTTTGTTTTAACGAAAAACACGATGGAATACATATACATGTAAGTTATTTTTACATCTAAAATCGTAGTCAATGATTATTAAAAAAGTATCAAGTAAAAAATGCTAATAAGTATTAATAACTATTAAATTATCTAATTGAGAATCAATTTGTATGGTAAATTTTGGTGAAATTTACATTAATCATGTTCACTTTTGTTTTGATTTTTTCAAGTGACTTTATTTTTTAAAAAACCATTTATATCTTTTGTACATGATATTATTTTTCTAAAAAAATAATAAAAATGAAATGGGTATAGTATCGTCAAGCATACAAGAAAATAAAGTAGTTTCGTTAACTTATTATGTTTTACAACATGTTGTATTTTTCATTTACGTCATTATTGTTTTGTAAATGCCATTATGAATTTCTAAAATGGTGAGTTCTAAAAAAATGATTATGGGTTAACTTCATTGTGTACTTTGAATATGTAAAACACAATTAGAAAATAATAATAAATTTATTTCATACATAAAAAACAGTGATAAATTAACACTAAAAGATCTAAAAACGTTTAACACGATTATGAATGTATATAACACAATGATAAAAGTGTTTGTGAAAGGTCTTTATTTGACGCAAGAGAAACACTTGCTTCTGCACAATGATTATGAATGCATATAACACAATGATAAATATGTTTGCCACAATGAAAGGTCTTTATTTGAGAAACACTTGCTTTTGTTTAAAATGCAAAAAGTTACAAATTTGAATTATGTGAAAGAGTAAAATGTCATTTTCGTCCCTGACGTTTTATTGAATTTGTCATTTCAATCCAAAAAATTTTTTTATCACTTCAGTCACTGTAGTTTATCAAATGTTGTCATTTTCATCCACTCTACTAACTTCGTTAAGATCTCAGTTAAATATGATGATATTTAGTCTTTTTTAACACCTTAATTATCCAACTATAACAGATTAATCAATTAGTATTCAATCAAAACTAAAAAATATATGAAGCGACTAGTGAGACCCGGGCGTTTCAATTTAAAAGTTTCGATTAACTCTAACTCATGTTGTTCGATTGAGGTTTGCTGTGAGATTTCAATTGATTTTCGTATTTTGTTCGAACGTGCATCGTTGTGTAATTAAGATGCTATCATATTTCTTTATTAAGGTCTGTTGTTGTCACATTCAAACAAACGTGACAACGCGAACGTGACAACAACATACCTCAATTAAACAAAGCATGACAACAACAGATCTCAATCCTACAACAAATCTCAATTAAATTAAGGTATACGTTAGAATAAAATGTGAAAATTAATTGAAATCTCACAGGAGAACTCAATCAAACAACATGAGTTAAAGTTAATCAAACATTTTAAATCGAAGCGTCCGGTCTCACTAGTCACTTCATGTTTTTTTAATTTAAATTGAATAGTAATTGATTAATTTGTTTTTTTATTGAATAATTAAGGGTGCTGAAATAGACTAAAATACCCTCATATTTAACAGAGATCTTAACGCAGTTAATGGAGTGGATGAAAATGACAATATTTGGTACATTATAGTGACTGAAATGGTAAAAGAAAAATTTTGGATTGAAATGGAAAATTCAATAAAACATCAGGAACGAAAATAACATTTTACTCTATCTGAAATTATTATAAACTTTTACGTGCCGTTAGCTTTCATTTCTTTGAATATAACAAATGTTACTACTTCCTTTAATTCTTTTTCTCTACATTTTTATTTAGAAGCTTACAGTCGAGATTAATACCTATTTATCGCATTGAATTAAAAAAATTTTGAAACCGACCACATGGAATCGCTAAAATTTTGCTCACCTGCGTATATGAAAAAAAATTGATGAATTAGACAAAAGTGTGTAGTTTACTAAAATGGCGTCTATCCCCTACAAGGAAAAAGGGCACTTCAAAATTCTAGATTGTTTTCTATGCTCATAAAGATTAAGAAACATTTTACATGTAAATAGTTGTTATTTATATTAGCTCATAAAGTTGTTGTTGAATCTATAATCTTTATATTTTAATAAAAAGATATCTTGAGATGACACATGTTAACATCATAATCTATATGACTATCTGATTCATAGAATTTTTTGTGTTATCTTATTCACAAGAGTATGTAAGCTATAGCTAAATGAATAGATGTTATTTATTAGACTACCACATGAAGAATTCTATTGCTAGAGGAATGAGTTTACTGACTTAATGTCAGAATGTTTTCTGACTTTAGTCACTTTGTTCCTTGTAAAGTCGAATTCTAACTTCTTCTTGTTAGATCCATGGTTATTTTTATCAAAATCCTCGTCTATTCATTCAAAATCTTTGTTTCTTCCTTCCGAGTCTTTTGTTCCTTTTTTTAGAGTACATCAGAACTTAATTACTTTTGTGTTTCCACAACACTTCCTATTTTTAGGATCCTAACATTAAGTGCATATATGTTTAATTTAGTTTGAAAATTGATCATATACAATAGGCAATCAAAGATATGGTATGGTTAGTTGTATTCAACAAATAAAAATTTGAATTACCCTAGTTAACCGAATCGACTTATTCAAAATTAAAGAAAAAATACCTAAAATTTAATTGGTTGATTAAAAGTCAACCAAACCCAAATTAATAAAAAAAATATAACTCAACTAAAAGAATTATACTTTTTACACACAATTAGATTTTAATTATCCAATCTATTATATAATAAAAGGGTAACTATAGTTGACATGTGTCATCATCACATTTCACCTCATCAAAATTTTTCCGCTTCTCTCTCCTATTAAATATATATCATAAATTAATTACTAATAATAAATTAAAGAAAAATATATTTTATTAATTATTTTTCTAAGTAAATAATTTTTATAAAATAAAATTTACTTCTAAAACATCAAATCTTTTTAAAAATATAAAATATTTTAAATTGATGATTGTAAGTAAATTTTATATATGCAAATAATAAATAAAACTAAGAGTTATAATAAGTTTTAAAGTTTGAATTTTTTAAAACCGTTTGCTTTATAACAAGATTATTATATTTTTCTTTTGGAAAAAAATTAAAAAATAAAAAAAAAGATTAACAAGTTGATATCATTGTTTTATTATTTATAGTATGTATTATGTTTTATCTTAAAATAACGTTTTATAACTAATAAATTCTTTCTTTTTGATATTTTATTTTTTCAACCCGTGTTATACGGGTTTACTAAAACTAGTTTCTATAATATTTATGTTAGTGAGATTGTTATTTGTAACCAAATCAAAAGATTGAAGGTAATCAAATTAATAATACCGATTATTATCAACCAATAGATAATAATAAATTATTAAAATTCAATTTGTCTTCTAAAAATACATGTGCAACCCCAATTCTATTTCAGATTGGAAATCACATATTTGAATTCAATTCAAAATTTAAAGTATAAATTTAAATTGAATGCTAATTCAATTCGAACAATCCAAGTTCAAAGTTTTACATGTCCGATTTGAATGTTAAACACCCCTAATTGAAGTCATCTCAAAGATCGGTGGCACTCAGAAATATTACAAATTCACTAATATTGTTTCAAATCTTTGTTTAACAACAATTTTCTTTAATCTTTGATTATCACATAATCAACTTACACTTAAAAGAGTTTAAACCATGCTACTTTTGTGAGAGCAAACACCAATCAGCACTTGTTTTATACCGATCTACATTTTGGACTAGAAGTCTACAACAAGAGCAGTAACATTTAGACCCCTTCTAATCAAATACAAGTTCTTTTCGCTATTTGGTCACTGATAACCCAAAGCAAACCAAACTTTCATGCCAACAGAGTTAAAACATCAACAGCATGAAGTCAAACGGTCATTCTACACTCGGGTCACTGTAAATAGATGGTTTTCTATCCAATTTGGTAATCTCAAAACCATATTACGCCATAACTTACTCGTATATGCCTCCCATAAATCAACCGTGCCAGAAAAACTCACCCAATTATGCTCCACACACTCACCACAATTTCCACTCGAGAAGATTGTTTCTGCTAGATGTAGATCCTTTAGAAGTCGTTGCTTCAAAATCCGAATGCTCTCCTGCTGTGATGTAGATATTGGAACGATATTTCTCGGCTCCCTTTTCACTTCTGATAGTTTTAACCCGGGTGCCTTCCAATGGTAGAACTGAACTGCCTGTTCCACATCCAAAAAACAGCTGATTACATAGTAACGATATTCAGAATAATACCTGAGACTTTCGAAATGCTATGCCTATATTTCTTTATTCTTTATAATCATGAGAGCCTGTCACAGGAAACTCAGGGCCCCACCCATACCCTAGTAACCAATGAGACCATGTAAAACACAGCTTGCGTTAGGCAGGTTGCATTTGAAGGGTTTTGAAGGCAGAACCTGGTGGAATCTGGATTCGAACCCGAGACCTATGCTTAGATGCTTACCACCGTGTCACCCACTTGAAGGTTAGACTTGCAAAAATTTTAGTTTCTGAGAAAAATGTTGATGTGACAGCTTACATGTGACCATGTTGATTTTTTTTATAAAGTGGGCGTTTGAAATCAAGTTTAACTTAAAGATTACTGTAAATCAGACCAAAAAATATTTAGGTGAACTTTGATATGATTAGGTACCTGGAGTAGATGTAATATGTTGGCGAATTCATAGTCAAACAAATCATTACCTCGAACCACACGTAATGGTTCAAGAATAATGTCAGAGAAATCTCGGGATGAATGTAACTCATCCACAAGGAAACCTGCATTTGTAGAATAAAGTTGGTATCCAAGAACATGTAATCTTGCACATCGTATATCAAATCCTGATTGGTAAGTTGCAGATTCCTCAGGAGGAAACCAGTACATGTTCTGTGAGGCTGGCAATGGTAGGTGCACGTTTGAGCACGTGTCAGGATGGTTAAATGGGATTTTTGTTAGAAATGAAATGAGTTTAAAATCTTCATCATGAGATTTATCCCGACTAAACCACAATGTAAGAGTGAGTCTTTCTCCATCTGTAATCTGCACTCAACATTGATAATTAGAAGAGAAATTCATGAAAGAGCCCGTCTTTCAGAGTGTGTTACATCTATATGGTCATATTAGAACAAATTCATGCATAGATCCATGAGATACACAAGCCTTCGGTCGTGTATCTATTTTTAATTGTCTAAGCCCCAGATGCCTTCATTCTATACGTGATATGGTCTAGAGTATCATATTATTTAAAGTCATTATTGCTGGGAAGGTCTGATATGTCATATGGGAATAAAAGTAGATATGCGACTCTAGATCATGAATCCCAGGGCTACATGAGTGATTTGTTTTTTACATGACTATATAGGTATAACACAGTTAGGATAATGATTATTTTCAAGAATTACTCTAAAAAAAGTTGCATTAAATTATTTTTTTTTCCAATTTCATTTCTTTCTGCTTTTCTCGCGAATTTTACAAACAACATTGACACGTAAACTTCAAAATGAAATAATACTAGTATTTTTAACTCCGCGCTACGCGCCTGGAGTCATGTCATTTTCCACACACCCACTCTGGGCATGACCATCGTAGCATCACATTTGCAAACTTTGTTACAAGCGTTACGATTTGGACATTATGGTACATAGAGAAACATATTAAAACAATAATATTTATAGCATGTTGCGGCATAACAATTTGTGAAAAGTAAGCATTGTGACGGAGCCATATAATAAAATTAACGTGGTTAATAACACGTGGTGCATTTACGAACCTCGTTACGTGTGTGTAGCCTAACAACTAAATAGAAACATTATATAGAATAAAAACTAGAAAAGTATAAAAAAATTATTTACAAATCAAATTCGCTCCATAAAATGAAATATGAATATAGATTAGAAAAAAGTGAAGAATGAGGGCTTCGAACCCCAAACCTATAAGGTGTTTAAGGAAACACAATTTACCAATTGAACTAAATGAGACCTTGTTATGTGCTCTCTTTTTATAATTTATTTCAATATTTCAAAGAAAAGTGTATTAAATTTAGGAAAAAACACCGTCGTTACTATTTGAGTAATAGTATAATTGTTGAACAAAATTAAGATACCTCGTCAACACAATGAATGTTTCTGCTGCCCGCGGTGTAGATCAGAGCATCCTGACAATATATGATAGCCATATTTGGTCACCATTTCATAATACAAGCAGCTGTGACTATAGGATATGAAAGGAAGTAAGGAACAAACTTACACCAGCCATGGGGACAAAACTTGTAGGTTCACCATCTTGGAAGTGAAAGAGACCACCACTAAAATCCACACCATAACTATTCAAATAGCATACTGCCTTAAACGTAGAGAGCATAAAATCAATGCAGTTGCATAGATTCAAACGTAAGTATCGCAGCACATGCAACTTAATCAAGGTATGAATTTAAAGTCGATAAATAAAAAGAAATTTCAAATGTTTTATGACCTTCATATCAAATTATCAATAATGGTCAAGTACGCACCGCATAGTCACGTTGCTTCAGATATGGCCTGTTATCATCACTATGCCAGCCAATACTTGCACCTTTGGTCCAGCTGAAATTTGAGAGATGCTAAGAAAATAAAAACAAATTAAAGCACAAAGCATCTAGCAAGTTCATTCTAAAATAGAAAAAGTCTGTCAATATTCCATCTAACACCCGTAATTACATATTAGTACAAAAGCAGTGCAGTTTTATACTACATTAGAATTTATACTTCTTGAATTTTTTGTATCCAAAGTACTACAATGTACCACTTGCTATGTGTCTTAGAATCTAATTTCAAAACAAAAACAAAAAATAACGAAAGAAAACTGATTCCGAACATTATATCTCCTGCACACTAACATCATCGACTTAAGACCTATGAGTATAATCAAAAGTCAAAACCCCTATCATCCTAAACCCATGGAACCTTGTTGCACAAGGTTCTAACATTAATAAATTTTTAATACCATGCATGACCCACTAGCCAAATAACCATGTAGCTAATCTAAATTCTCTCTTGACACTTAAAAATGGGAAGTATCAGCTCCTGTCTTCACATTATGGTCTCCAATTAATAAGTTGTTCTTATTATTTAATATTTATGCACCCAACATAGTTCACTTATCCAGATTCCACAGACCCACTGATACCCTGCTACCTAATCGGGTGATCAGGTAAAACACATATTCCGTTGGACAGGTGGCGTTCAAATGAGTTAAAAGCAGAAAATCAGTGGTAGCTGGATTTCAAACGTAGATGACCTCTGCTAGAGACGATCAAGCGCTTACCACTACACCACCCTTGAAACTCACACAGTTGCATACAAGTAGCAGGTTGCCTATGACCTAACAGCTCATGACAATCACAAACTATAATGATGTTTCAGTATTAATTTAGAAAACAACTAAGGTTAAGCACAGTAACAGAGGACCAACAAACCTGATCAAACCAGTGAACTCAATAAAAAGCTCATATTCACAACCAAAAAACTCTTCCACCTTCTCTTTAAGCTTCTCTGTCATTCACAACCCAAATTAAAGCCCAATAACACCATCAGATACACACAACACTAAACACACATCAAACAAATCAGAAAAAAAGAAGAAAAAAAGCCCTAATTCAGTTAATTACCGCGTAAAGGGATAAATGGGAGAATCAAATGAGGAGAATTGGTGGCAATGAGATGAGAAAGCGTGGTGGAGAACACATTTTGTCTGTATCCAACTGTGCTGCAACTCTTGTGTATGAATTCAAGCTCCTGTGAGTTGAAATTTGCGTATATGAAACCCTAAATCGAATGATTATAAATATGTAGATGAGAGTGATGATTGTAGTGAGTGGTGATGAACCAACCTTACAGACGTCAGGGGATAGAAAGTTGTGGAGGATGAGACGCCGGTGATCGGAGTCCGCCATTGATGGATGTTCCGACGGGGGAATGGGTTTTCCGGCGAGGGATACACACATAGACTTTTTGAAGGAAAATGTGACAAAATAATAATAACAATTTTTAAAAATGTTTTAATTTAATTATAAATTATGTTATACAAATACTTATTTATATTATCGAGATATTTTATTGTCTTTATCTTTTTTCATGTATGTATATGTATGTATAAAAATATATAAAGGATAAAATAAATTGAGGTATGTTATAGATACATTCTAATTATTTTCATCTTTTTTTATCTTTCTTTATACATACATATAAATACATAGAGAGAAATAGAGGAATTTTTTTTTTAAAAATGGTTTTTATTTAGGTGATGGTGACAAGGGGTGAAAATCTTGGCCAAGTTGGATTTAAAAGGATCCCGCCCCTGGTAGGGGCGGGTTCTGTGAAGCTGCAATGCGACCGATTGTTGTGACCATGATGGTGACATGATGCTACAGTTTGACCTTAATATGGAGAACTCGCCTTTGGTAAGGGCGGGTTTTCAAACCAGTCACAACCACACATTTAACCTACTCACTAACTATTTATAACGCAACCGAATTCAATCAGATATGCATTCGATTCACATTTTTAAAAAAACTAATCATTATCATGTCTCGACCTTATTTTCTACAAATATATTGGGGTGGTGATATTTCATTCAAAAATGGAAATATCATATGTGATGTTTCTACTAGATGTTCAACTATTATTCTTCGTAATAGAGTTTCATATGAAGAGTTTGTAGATTTGATTTATAATCATCTTCAGATTCAAAAAGAGTACTATAATTTGAAATTAAAATTATATTACTCTTATACTGGTTTCTCTTAAAGTTCTGAAATTTTCAATGACTCAAGTCTAGATGTTTTGTATTATTTGGGAGAAAATGTTGAAAATTTTCGAGCAAATGTTTATGTTATCATTGAGCCAAAATTGTCTGTACAACAATCCAATTATATGGATCTCGTACGCGGTTTCTCTGTATCTCAAGCATCCAATCCGTCAAGCAATTCTTATCATCAAGGCAATGTAAGATCGCATGATTATCAAGTCGGTCCGTCAACCAATTTTCATCATCAAGTCGACGATGATAATGGAGGTTTTGAAAAGTCGGATGATGGTCGTTCAGATAATAGTGAAGATACTGAACTCATTCCATCACAAGAAGAATCCAGTGATGATGACAACACTTATGGAGTTTCAAACAGTTATAATTCTAGTGTTACTCCAGGATCTTACGGGAAGGTGAACTATTCTGAAGATCCTCAGGAGTTAAGAGATTATGAAGCTGCTGATTTTGACGATGAAGACCATATGATATATGGAATGAATAGTCAAAAGAAATTCGTGTTAGAATGTATTTTAAATCGAAATATGAAGTGATGCATGCAGTGCGGTTATGGAATCTTGCACGTAACAGAGAGGCTGTTGTAGTTGAAAGTAAACGTACAAGATGGAGAGCAAAGTGCTACAGCACCAGCCCTAATTACAACAATAATATTCATAGTGGTCCTCCATGTTCATGGTATGTTTATGCTTCCAAGAACCATGATCATCATATGTGGAGAATTTCAAGATGGGTTAATTCCCACAACTGCTTTGGTACTGTTGTTGGTAACAACAATAGAAGTTTCAAATGCAGAGATATTGTTACCCGTATCATCCATTTTATTCGTCAAGATATTGCTTTTCCCGTCAAGATATTGCTTTTCCCATCAAGCAGATTCAAGCGCATTTGAAAGACACGTTGAATGTTGATGTTTCATATAATAAAGCCTGGCGAGCTAGAAAAGCTGCTATTGAGAATATTGTGGTAGTTGGGACAGTAATTTTGAGGAATTACCTACGTACATCAACGCATTACAAGAGAAGAACCATGTTATCATGGAATGGTTACATCATTCGACCGGTACATCTGCTTATTACACATTTAAATATGTGTTTTGGGCATTCGGTCCAATAATTAAAGCGTTCAGCTATTGTCAACTGTGATATCTATTGACGGTACTTTCTTGAAAGGTTCTTACCGTGGTAAAATGTTAATTGCAGTTGCAAAAAATACAAACAACTATGTAATGCCGATAGCTTATGCAATTGTAGACGAAGAGACGGTAGAAAGTTGGAGTTGGTTTTTCCACCAATTCCGGTCACACATTGCAGTTCACCATAATTATATTGGTTCGGGAAAAAAGTTATGTGTTATTTCCGATAGGCACAAAGGAATTATTCGTGCAATGAATACTCTTGAAGAGTGGAAAAATAATGTTGTGCATCGATTTTGTCTCCGATATGTTCGAAGTAACCTCATGCAAAAGTTCAAGGTTTCTAGCTTAAAAAGGCTATGTTGGTCTATCGGAAGCACCACCCAACAAATGAAATATAACTACTGTGTAAGTCAAATGACAAGCATCAATCTAGAAGCGTGGGAATATTTAAAAACTATTAAAGAGAGTAAATGGACGCTTCTACATGATAAAAATCATCGTCGGTGGGGTAACCTGACGACGAACATTTCAGAAAGCTTCAACAATACGTTGTGAGGTGTCAGGCTTATGCCAATAAAAGCTATTATTAATTGTACGTTCGAAAAAACAGTCGAACAGTTCAGAAAGCACACTGACATTGCAACCAACTGTAACACCGCGTTACCCCCTCGCATATGGCGTTTATTTAACACACGTGATATTAACTCGCAAGAGCATATTATAACAGAGTTTGATTACAGAGAGGCGAGGTATAGAGTTTTGTCAAAGATACAAACAAATGAAGCTGGTGGAAATGATTATACCGTGGAATACAAAAACAGAACTTGCACGTGTGGTAAATGGCAGATGCAAAGATTTCCATGCTCACATGCAATTGCAGTTTGCCGCCATAGAGGTGAATCACCTCATAACATTGTTCATCAGGTCTATAGTACTGTTGTTTATCAAGAACAGTATAACAGACATTTTCACCCGCTAAGTCACATTGATTATTGGAAGAACCCGGGTTGGAAGATAAGAGGTGATCCCTCAAAAATCACCACGTCACGAGGTAGGAGATGCACGAGAAGGATACACAACGAGATGGATGTTCATCATCCAGATGCACCTGTCATACGTAGATGTTCAATATGTAGACAAACAGGTCATAACATGAACACTTGTCCAAACTCATATTCATAATATTAGTTTTATATAATATTTATTAGATGATAATATTGTAGCTTAAGTTCGTATTCTATAATAAAGTTGCATTATATAATTAATAGATAAAAGTGTAAAAAATTACATAATTAAAAAGATAAAATACATCACTAAAAATATAAAAAATAATATCTAACGAGTGTCATCATCATCGTTTGTTGCTTCATCATTTAAGTCGAACAGGCAAGGAGATGGATTAAAAAACCGGTCAACTGATTGAGATGTATCTTGAAATTGAGGGTAATATGGTAACGGGGAAGAATGGTGAAATGATTGTTGATAACTATTATCAGGGCTTTGATAAGGATTTGACGGCCCCCCTTCTTCGAAATTCTGGGTCCCCATTTGACTAAAATATGGAAACTGAGTACTTGAGGTACCACCATAAAAAAAATCTTGGTTGCCCATTTGGCTAAAAAAGGGGGAGTCAAGCTGTTGTTCCGTAAAATCCCTTTGTCCTGTCATATTCTGTTGCACAACAACATTATCATCACCAACCTGTCTACCAACCCGCCCTCGTCCTCTACCCCTTCTGGGTAAACGTTGTGGGACAAGAGGAAGTTGAGTATAATCAGCATTCTGTGTCACATGCGTTGGTAGATAACTTATATGGTTTGCATGTGCCAAATCCATATAACAGCTCGCCATATTCCTCCCCGTTTCATCCCCTGGTCTTTGATAAAACTGACTCATCCCATCCATCTATAAATAACATTATGAAAGATTACTTTAAAAATAATAATAATAACAATAATAATAATAAAATTATTAATAATAATACCATCATTCTCAATCTTTGTCCATCATTTTGGAAGCCAAGAGGGTTCGTGTCTTGATGAGCCGGGTTTGTTGTATACACAACAGTACGCTCTAGATACCACCTCATGTATGCTTCAGAAGCAATTGGCGAATCAGTATACGCTTCATTAGCAACTGAATTAAGCCGAGACGCCCATGCTTGAACAAAGATATTATGATGTTGTAACCAGTTTTTATTTCTACCACCTTTACGAGCAGTCGAATGTAGATTTGTATGTTGCTCCCGGGTTAGTAACACACTTGTAGGGATTGGTTGAAACATTCCAAACTGTCTTAAAACCCTACTTGGAATGTGAGGCTCAACAACTTCCTAACATATAAGGTACGTGTCACTTCTCCAGCTTTGATGTCTACTTGTGCAGATATCAGGTAGAAGGTGGATAATATTATCATAAGGCCTCCAATTAAACTGATAAAAATATGAATTAATATGTTTACAAAATGTTAATTTATACAAAATAATATCAGATTAATATTAATACCGTGGTCTCGCTTAATGAATGCAGCTGAGATCGATACGCACTCAAACAGGGCGGAGTAGTGTTTATATAACTAAGTTCACCATTCCATCTGTAATCAAGTTTTTAAATATACCAGGTTAACTAAAAAAATATAAGATTACAGATAAATAGTTAATACATAAGTTTTTTTAACATACCGTGCACCATATGGTAACCTGAAATCAATAGATCTCGTATTCTTGGGACACATAGTAGGTAATCTTTCCCATGCCCATAATTGCAACAAGAATAAAGGTTCACCAACTTCTCGATTTGTGACACTCGTTGCCTTACATAACTGTCTATACAAAAATGTTAAAACTGCACTTCCCCAACTAAGTCTACCACGTTATTTAAGTTTTCAATATGACTTAAATAATTTACGTGCACCCAGTTGCTAGAAGTATCAGGAAATAAAGTGGCACCAATCATAAAAAATAAAATTAATCTAGCTCGTTGAATACACTGAAATTCAGTGGCATTATCAGAAAATGGTTTTATTATTTCATTTAAAATAAACCTTAGGTTTAACTTATAACCACGTACAGCACTTTTAGCAAGTGTACAACCGGTTAAATACTCAAACCTTATTATAATTTTGGATGCACTCATAGCATAATCAGTGCCAGAAACAACATCACCTTCAACCGGCAAACCCCATAAAACTTGAACATCTTGAAGGGTTATTGTGGTCTCTCCAACCGGTAAATGAAATGTGTGTGTCTCTGGCCTCCATCTCTCCACTAAAGCTGAAATAAGAGCACGATCAAGTTTTCGATAACCACACTCGATCACACCCGCAAAACCAGCCAACCTTATATATCTCATAACATTTTCAGGGATAGGCACTTCATCAATGTAATCCCAAAAAGCTTTATCACCTCGTCTAGCACGTAAAATTCCTTCATAGCTTTCTGGATCTCGAAAATAATAATCAGCTTTATGTCGACCACTTAAAAATAACAAATCGTTATTTAGTGGACCTGGTGTAATTCTCCAGCTCGTTTTCGAAAATAGTAAGAATTATACAAAAATAGCTTAGAAAATAGTAAGAAATAAGATCGAGAAGGTTTTGAACGAATTGTTCGGTGGTTCACAAGGTGAATAAATAGTGCTAAAATAAGTGGGTGTGTGAATAAATGGGGTTAGTTGCGGATTTTTAATGGATGGTTGAGATTGAGTGGAGTGAATTGTAGTTGGATCGGACGGTAGAAAAAGGAGCAGGAGAACCCGCCCTTCACAGGGGCGTGGTCTCCTTGTCACTGGATCATGTCATGTCACATTCGGTCGCTCATGTCACATTCGGTCGCTCGCTCAGGTTCACAGAACCCGCCCCTACCAGGGGCGGGATCCCTTAATTCAAAATCAGTCAAGATTTTCACCTCTTGTCACCATCACCTAAATAAAAACCCCTTTTTTTAAAAAAAATCAGAAATAGAGATAATAGGATGTTTAAATAACAAAAATAATGTTTGTATAACCCAACCTTTATAAATGGGTGTATCAATAACTATTACATTTATACATATTTTTTTCAAATTGAACCATCAATCAAGTCATCATTAAATTTTCTTCTGTTAAGAGAATAACGATGGAGAAGACGTGGGGTCAGAATTTTTTATATGTAAAATTATATAAAAAAGCATGTTAATTATGAAAAATTTAAAAAAATACTTATAATTTATGTCAAATTTCATATCAACATCAAAAGATAACAAAAAAATATTTTCTAATTGAAAAAAAAATATAACATGCTAAAAAAACATGTTAAAACTTTTAGTTTATATAAAATATAAAAACTGAGTGACCTAATTGAAATATTTTTAAAACTTGAGTTATTTAATTGAAACACTTTTGAAAGTTGGTTATTATTTTACAAAGTTGCCCTTTAAGAAAATAGCTACGCGAGACGAGATAATCATAAAGTATAAAAATTATTATTTAATTAGAAAATATAATAATTTTTAATGTCATTATATAAATAATAATAAAAATTAAAATGTGAATGCTTCAAAAATATTTGTATATAATTAATAAAATTTTATTCTATTTAATATTTTATTTATTCAACCCGTGTAATACACGGGTTCACTAAGTCTATTGCACTATATATGTATATTTGTATATGAACCCTTACTTTTTTATTTATGGAAACTTTGGAACAGCCGGTTGATAAAGAAGTTAAAAGTGAAACGTCCGTCATTTTTATGTTTATTTATTAGACAAACAAACATGAACACAATTTTATTTTTATTTAGTTTTTATATTTTTGTAACAACAACAATATAACTTAAACACTCACCACTTGATTGAGGGTAATTCATATATTTCGTTGGGCACAAGCTTCTTGACTGCGTTTGTTTATTTAGATGCACAAACATAAACACAGTCAATCTTTCCATTAATTTCTTTATTTGTCTAACGTTGAAGCTATATATGTATGAATATTTTACACGAAACCAATTGAAACCAACTATTGGTATGAAGAGAATTATTTCTAGAATTAATACATATATTTAGGAAGTGGGTAGTTGAGTATCTTGGTGATTATTATTTGTATTGTAATCTGAATTTGGAAACTGGTCAATCTCGAAGAGGACTATAGTGTTCTTGTTTTCTTGTTTAAGTTCAATCAAGCCGACTTGGTTTTATCTTGTAGTTTCATTTCTGGGAAATCGACATGGTACAAACCCAATGTAATAGCGGAAGAGGTGTTTCATCTGATCAAATCGTCGCCCAGTTAGTCGCCATCGCTGCCAAGCTCGCTGCCATAGAGTCACAATGGCGTGATGTTGTTGCATGGATCAAGACTGGGACGCATGGTAAACCAACCTACAACCAAGCCTCACCACCCGCATGTACACCTCACCCCCACACTGCCATCACACTGCCATCTCCAACACCCACAACCTTAATCCCGACACAACCCCCATCATCGTTTGCACAACCACCAAACCCGACACCATCTTCATCAGCAACATTGTTAATCCCATCTTAACAGTCACCATGCGTCAACCAAAATCCCACAAGGACCGAACCACCAGCCACAACTCTCTTCCTCAAAGATCAATTGCCAACATGAAAGAAAAAGAATTGATTGTTCAAGGAGCAGTGGTCAACATGCCGGCAAATAGAACTCCAAACTCAAGGGTTGTTTGGCAATTTCTGAATGATTAAGTGTTGAATTAATAAAAAGTCATTGTTTGGTGACTTTTGAATGATTAATTGTTGAACCAATAAGAGGTTTGAACCATTAAGTGTTGAATCATTAAGAGATCTGAACCATTAAGAGCTAGTATATCGTTTGACTATTCAAATACAAATGTCTAACCAATTCAGATAAAAGGTCTTAACCATTTAGCATTAAACCTTTTAACTATTCAACACTAGTATAATGTTTAACCATTCAGAGTCTGAACCATTTAAACATATCGCGAAACAAATAGTCTGAACCATTAAGTGCCGAACCCTTCAAATATCTGAACCATTAAGTGTTGAATTATTAAGTGGTCTGAACCATTAAGAGCTAGTATATCATTTAATTATTCAAATGTCAAATAAAATATCTTAACCATTCAGCATTAAACCTTTTAACCATTCAGCAGTAGTATAATGCTTAACCATTCAGATGCAAATATTTAAATAATTCAGACATTTGTTCACAAAACAAACAGTCTGAATCATTAAATGTTAAATCATTCAAATATTTAAATTATTAAAAAACTGATTAATAGACTGTAAAATTGCCCTCAGAGTTGGTACAAGGAAAAGAGCCTCTCAAATTTACGTGAGGCAAAGACACAAGGGTTGCTTTTTAAAGGTTTCAACAAATTTGCAAATGGCCCCCACTATGGCAACCACCATCTTGTTGTGCGGGGATTGCACCGAACACAATCGGAAGACATGAGTGGCGACCACCATGGACTGATATGTTTTCGATGACATTTGTACGACTCCAATGGCTATCATGGTGGGAATTTGATACGGATTAGAGACGTTTCACTCGCATCATTTCATCTCAACTTGATTAACAGAATGAACTTAGAGTTCAAAAGATATGACGAATCAATCTACAGCCTTAGTTTCCCTTTTTTAAGATGTCTTTTATTTTTTTCAATATTGAGATCATCGTACCAGACATGGACAGCCTTGCGCGACAGATCAGGGTTTAGTGTTGGCCCCTCACATAGGCCTTGTGATCATTATCTCAGACTCAAGATCCCTAACATGTCAAGGAAAAATAACCCACGGTCCATTTAGGAAACATCTTCACCTATTTTTCCAAAAAATAAATTTAACAGACGGCTTTTGAGTCGATAGAATTCAAAACAGAATCGACCCGCCAAATATATCAGTAAAACAAACCACTTTAAACATCAAAACAAAGATAGGTTTGCATATTAGTAGTCATACAAGATTCAACTACCAAGTTCACAAAACAGATTCCTAGTAACAGAATCCCACTATTCTAGACTAAAACTTCACCTTCTGAACTTTGGGCGCTTGGGCGCGCTGCTGCTGGGACCCGCACGCGACTTGCCAAAAGCCTTCATCTTCCTTCGTTTCCTCTCCTCTTCACTATCTGACTCGTCACCTTTCTCTCGGTCAGCATTGCTTGCTTCCCGCTCCAACTCTTCCCATGTCTTCCCTTCTTCTTCCTCTGACCCTTCTTCTTCCTCTTCCTCATCGTCATCAGATTCCACCAAGGATGCACTGTCAGACTCGTCATCTTCTGACTCGGACTCAGGCTCCACATCAGACGGCTCATAACCCTGATCAGACTCCTGTGAACCATCAGAGTCAGAGTCACTAGCTTCCAGATTCAAAAACTCCCATCCACCTTCGTCAATGAAGTTTTGCGGGTCATCAGTGATTGTTTTCAATATGGCCCGCCAGTTCATGTTCAGCCTGCTTTCATAGTACTTAATGTCAGTTGTGTCGAGCCATTCTTTGATCCCGTCAAGTGATGTGGAAGGGATCGAATCAATTCGAAGCACGTCACGTTTGAAATCCTTAAACACGATCGCCATGTCAAAATTCTTCTGTCCAAGCCCGACTCGCTCGAGGTTCACGATTTCAATCTCACTCAATGTGACCACAAGGAAAGGAGTTTCTATAAGTTCTACCAAACAGCTTGAAGTGGGAACTATGAAAGCAGAAGCTTTATGTGGTACCCCATGAAAGCCAAGTTCTCTTAAAGGCTGGTCAAACTCAAGGTCAAGCTCCTTAAACTTCGGTTGCCCCCAAAGATCGTTGACACGATTAACAAAACTCTGGAAATCCATATTGATCTTGTTTTTACGGTCCCGTTCTCTTTGTTCTTCTTCGATCTCATCAGGGTCGTACGCAGATCTCTTTCCACCTCCTAGGGTTTGCACAACATCCATCACCTCAACATAGAACTGAACATCTTTTGTTTTCTTGTTTCCAACCATGATGTGGTTGTGGAGATGAAAGTGAAGTAGAGTGATCATTTCCTTTTCTGCTGCCTGAAAAAACGCATGTTTAATGTTGCCAAACAAAATATCAACACGTTCATCTGCTCTAGATGTTGAGTATCTGAAACCATTGTCATGAGCTTCCAGGGTACCCGGAAGCTTCCTTCCACGACCTGGGAACGGGGGACGGATCCAAAGATCGGTTAATCTTATTGGTTTAAATTTATTCCCCGCAAGCACAAGTTTCTCTTGGTAACCAGTGATGCCCTCTCAGCTCTTTCAGACTCTCTGGAAACAACATTTCTTCTAAGTGTTTTAATCTGCTGTACCACTTCACTAATGTGCCTCGGGTCCTTCGAACGGAAAGATACCTCTTTCAAGAAAATATCTGTTTGGTTCTTGAAAGAATTTGGATCATGAGAAGAAAAGGGTGTTCCAGGAACATTAAATATTATACGAATATAGCAATTTCGGCTAGTATCAGCTTGACTAGATACAGTTTTCACAGTAGCAACATGGAACGGTACCATACTTCCATATAGCGGTATAAGAATAGCCTCGTTCCTCTGGTCAACTTGAATCATCAAGTCTCTAGGAGGAGGAACATCATTAATATTCTTGTAAGCAATTAAATCATTTGAAGTTCTTGAAGAAGCTCTTCCATCACCCGCTGCACTTTTCCCGCCTGCAAGTCGTTGGGCGGTTTCTTCATTCTTTTGACGTGCAAGTTCCGCTTGATGTTGCCTTCTGAGTTCTTCTTTAGACATTTCATGGTTGTCTGACCGTAAGGTTGCTTTAGAATACAAAGCTTCATTACGTTTAGCCTCCACCTTCACTTGCGGTCTTTCATCTTCTTCTTCCTCACCATCATTGAAAGAATATGCAATGTCTTTAAAAGCTTTTGAGCTTAATGATGTGACCACTTCATGGCCAGTAGGAGTTACAATAACAGTATCAGCAATCAATAGTGCATAGTTTTGACTCTTTGCTTTGCTACTGTTGGTATGCATGTTTTGAAACCCTAGTGAAACATTTAAAATCATACCAGCTTTCAAAATTCTTTCGTTTTTCTCATTTAAGTTCAAACCCGACTCCCGGAACTCTAGACCAATTCCCGTCCCAGCTGATTTGGTTAAATTAGAAGTAAACTCAGGAGCTTCGTTTTCCACCACTGCAAGTGCAGCCTTGTAAACATCACAGGCTTTCGTACCAGGCTGCAATGCACCAACAGCAGCCTCATGGGCTCTTAGAAGAACCTGATAAGCCTTGCTTTGTGTAGCGTTCGAATCGATAAGAAAAGTCCTTGCCACATTTGCACAGTAGCTATTATACCGAGAACCGAGAGCACAAATAATCACACTAGCTGAATCATAGTACAAATAATCATCATTGCTTGAAGCACTAGGCCTGAGGTCAAAATTCCCACCACTTTGAAAAATTGGAGGGTAACATATATCAACATTGTCAGCTTTCAGCTTCACTTTAATCCTAGTTGGCTCCAAAATAGCTTTTTCGGTATCATCCATCAAATACGAATGAGTCACTTTCTTTTCTTCATCAATTACCTTCTCAAGCTTTGGAACAACAAATTGTTTCATTGCAGAGGCAGTTAAATAAGCAGCTTTTTTCACATTTGTAATCTCACCACCCTCCTTGACAGCAAAAAGATCTGCTAATCCATTTGTTACATCGCTAAGCTGTAAACCTGATGACTTTATCTTCTCTGTCCACTTTTCTAATAGTTTCCCTTCAGGAGCTTCTCTTGCTATATACCCAAGAACAGGAGAATCAAGAGACTCAATTGAACGTAAAATGTCATCCATTTGAGTCAATCCGTCATCATTTTTGGCCTTCACATGCATCACAACATCTACATCTACAGCTGTTTTAGCTGACGTTTTCACAACATCAAGAAGTGATGCTTTTTTCTGGCTGCATAGGAAATGGATCTGTTTGTCCGAGAAAACCATAATTGTTTCTGGAAACTCGTAACCAAGTAACCAAATGTTGAGAGCTGATGACTTTAAATAACGAAGATCATCAGATGGTGGTGGGGTAGCTACTGCAAATGCGTTACAAGATCCCCATAGCTCATCTCTGTGTTTCCGCCAATGAGAATACATAGACTGTAGCCGTCTGATTAAAGTACTTTTATCAATTGTGTACCCACCTGAAGCTCCACCTGCACCACCCTTACTAGCAGTTGGATGGCTTCCACCATTACGATGATCAGCCATTTCACCTAATCAATGTAACTCATTAGTTCAATACTACACATATATGCAGTTTTTACATCAATTTACATCCCAATATCACAATATTAAATAACTTAATAGAATGTTTATTTTAAAGGGTATAAATTATAGTTGGTTGAATTTTGTATGTAGTTATTTAGTACCTTGTAGTTTACTACCACATTCACACTTCACATATTTCTCTTTCTGTTTTTTTCTCTGGATTACAATTCTTAATTTCACTTGGTTATAAACAGACATATAAGAAATAGCAAAAACTAACAGATCTAAGAACTGATTAATTTATACCTTGTTTGATGTATATAGTACTTCTTCCGTAGATAAAAACAGAGTCAAAAACACTTGATATAAACTTTTTATGTACTGATGATCAATCAAACTGTAACATCCCCAAGTTTAGTTGTACTTCAGATTTACCATGCCTGTTTCAATCAATGCATAGTTAAATTTATTGCCACATCCAATACCAATTTGTGATATACAGATATGCAACACAAAAAATCATCATCTTACAGATTAAAACATTAAAAAAAAATCTAACTAACGAGGCGTACCCTCATCTAGCTTGATGTGAAGCCATGTTTAAATAATAACTAACAAAGAAAAGCCATTTGAAACATACAAAAACATTAAGCACAACAATCTAAATAGCATTGAAAAAATCATTATACGAAACATAATTTCTAGAGCTTTAATTTTGCATTGCAACTTAACACAAGTACACAGCAATGCCTAGTCCTGTACCCCCAGGCCCCATCCATGTGTTATAAACATCTTTCCAAAATCCACTTCTACCAAAGTATTAAGATTAGGCATTGTTTGTGCCCATGACATAACATATTAAAACTTATGTGTGCATGTGCATGTGTGGGTGAGAAAGAGATACTTCCACAGCCACATTCAAAACCTATAAATTTAGAAACATGCAATATTTATATGGTTATGAATTATGATAACAAATGTGTGTGCATGGCTGGCCGTTACACTTTTCATATCTAATATCTTGATACTATTTTTATGCATCATTTTTACAACATAAAACCATTTCCGTATCTAATGTATTGATATGGCTATGCGTTATACAGTTGATCAACTCAACATCTACTTTTGAAGAACACGTGTTCGCTTTGATCTGCACTTTCATTTACCCCTTTTGCTTGCAGGTTGTTCTATTTAATTCTTGTTACAAAACCACACAAAACTCACTAAAAGCCAAACTTTTAAAGATCATTTATTTAGACGCAAATCAGTTCATATTCAAAGAGAACTTTTTACGAAATTGCGCAAGGCAGTAAGCCTCTAAATCTTACCAGTTTCTACCATTATTATCAAATTTTTAAAGAATTTAAAAGGTCAATCGACACAATTCTTTCTTCAAAGTACATGAACTTCCATGAAAACATGAACAGAATCTGAGATGATTAGATCATGTGCTTTATTATTAAAATTCCGTATTCATTATCTATAACAACAAAAAACATCCCAAGAACATTCTAGAAATACAACAGAGATCATGTTCAAAAGTTCAAGATCATAATATCATTAACAAGATATAAAATCATTATCATTGTTAATACTTGCACTGGCTCAACATCAGGATTCATCTTTCAACCTTCTATCCTCAAAAACGTCATCATACAATCTTCAAATTCACATAACATAAAAGATAAAACCTAGACAAGTCAAGTTTCTGCACAAACAAAGCCTTAATAATCAAAAATCATAGCTCAACAGCGTTAATAACAACAATTCATACCAAAAACAACTTACGTCCTCCGATTCAGACCAAATCACCTACACATCCCGTTCTTCAAAATCACATAACATGAAAGCTAAACCCTATCCAAGTCAACTCTCTACACGAAAACAGCCTTATCAATCGAAAACCGAATCTCAACATCGTTCACAACAACAATCCACACCAAAAGCCACTAATCCCCTCCGATTCAAGCCTAACAACCATCCACACATTTCATTCGTCAAAATCACAAACAACAGAAACGTTCCCCTAGATGTGTCTCATACCACAAATCGTAGATCTGAAACCCTAATACAGCAAAACTCGTAATAAAAGCGTAAATTACCCGGTGGTTCGAGAAATTGTAAGATGATGATGATGTGGAAACAGAAGGCGGAGGAGCGACGGCGGCGACGGTGGCCGGACGGCGGCGGCGGAGGGTGGCGCGACGACGGACAGTAGGGCGTATCGTGTGTTGTTGTTCAGAGTAGCGTATTTTGGCTTTATCGTTTTCCTTTTATATGGGTTAATTTTGGGGGTTTCTACTACCCGCCCAATTCTCATTTGGCAAAATCCTAAATGTTTAAAATTTTGGTAGATTACATTCATTACAATTACAATGTGTGTGTGGATTTTGAGTAATGACTTGAGGACTTAAGGTTTGGTGTGATTAACTGATTATGAATGAAACAAGTTAGGATGTGAAAGGAACCATAATAATCGAATCGTAATTGGGAAATACTGATGAAACCGAACTGAGAAAACCGAAACCAATAAGAACAACCGATTTGGTTTTGGTTTTGGTTTTAGTTTTGGTTTTGGTTTTGTTTATAAAAAACAGCAAAAACCGATTCAAAACCACACAAACGGCACTTGTAAATTTAGAGGTGTATTTATTCACTTATAAACATGATTATCCAATTAGTTAGTTACTTAACTTATGTTATATTTTATTGAATATTTAAGTTGGAGGAATAATCTTTGAATTTTTTTGTTTGAATTGATAGAATAAAATATTTTATTGATTTTTTGTTATTTTATTTTATGAATTACAATTTATTTTTATGTAAAGTCATAAGTAATTTATTATAATATGTAGATTATATTTAAATATCAACAAAATAATGTGCGCCCAAAATTTTTTGCTTAAATATAGTTGAACTAGTTTTTTTTCGTAAAGACTTGAAATCCAAATGGTAAAACCGAAACCAAACCGAAAATAAAGTGAAAACCGAAAACCAAAAAAAAACCGAAACAGATTGGTGTTGAAAACGTAGAAACTGAAATATCGGTTTTAGTTTCGTTTTAGGCTAAAACCGAACCAGACAACTCGTGAACGCCCATATAAACAAGTACAAGTTTAAGCACTTGATAAAAAAATAATATGCATTTGATTGGAATTTTAAAATGATTTATTACATCGATAGTTAGATATGTTGTATGTGTTTTTGAATAATTACATGTTTTAGCGTAGAACAAACGAGCATATTATGTGGGAATATTATGTATGGTATGTACGTCAGTCCTTATTATGTTATTTGTTAATTTTGTCATACATCGTTGTCCTTTATGTGTAAAGACTTATCATTTTATTCTTTTTGTCTTTGTAATTATGAGAGAACAAAATTAAATTGAGGTAGATCATGCTTGAATGTTCTAGTATTATGTGTGTTGTAATTCATATTACATGGTGACTTTTATGACTTATGAAAGTTTTAAATGTTAAACATGATAACAATAGTCCTAAGCAGCTTGTTTGGTACTTCGAAGAGAAGCAAGGATAATCGTATAGTTTGATAATTTTACAAGAGTGATATATGCTTCGATCAGGTTGCTTTAACTGTAATAAACAATAAAAATATTTAATTTTAAACTAACTAAATAACACTACATGTCTACATAGATAGACCATTGACTAATAATGTTTTCAATACTAAAAGTGATTCAAATATTAGTGTATTGACCTATAACGGTTAAAGGCTTCAAATAAATATGTTTACTACTTTAGTTGTCGCTTAGTTAGCTGGTCCTTTGGCTTTCTTTTTCATTCCATCAAAGTTTTAATTTTACTTTTTCACTTACAAAACAATTTCAAATTGGATCAATATGTTATTCTTCAATGGTGGAGATCCAGATAGTTAGTCTAAAATTAACTAGAACTTATACCCAGCGTGTCGTCATGGGGCTATTTTTTTAAACGACTCATTGTAACAATGCTATGTTGTAGATATATAATATAGAACTGATGTTCTAGAAACCTTTATGCTCTTAAGTTTTGACTGTATGTAACAAAATACTTTTAGATCCGTCCGTTTCAGCAGGTAAAAAAACTATTAAATGACAAAATAGTCAACATCTCAAACAAAATTATTTAAAAAAACAATTTAAACAACGGTGAACATAAACATAAATCAACTTAATTTGAAACCATTGAAAGTAGCAAAAAGTTTGTAAAAAATAAAGCTAATTAACTTTTTTTAAATAGAACAAAGGTTGGCTAGAAAAAAAAAAAGAATGGTTCGCGGAAAGAAGAGTGAAGATCTAAACCCGGTGTGTTCGCTCACCCAAGGGAGTCCTGTCTTTTGGCAAACCTTGTGATATATTTTTATATTTATAAACTTAAAATAAATCAAAGCATATAAACGTATATAATACATGTTGGTACCTTGTGTTTTGCGACTTATGGGTTGTGGTTGTTGGTGGCTACCATAATTACTAACATACATATTTGATATATATCAAAATTATGAACCGTGCATGCATAATATAGTGAAAAAAATAACGTTAGAAAAACTTATAAAAGTTAAATTAAATATGTTTTATAAATATAGTTGAAGCAAAGTTCATTTTATTGTAATAATAATAAAAAAGTTAACAGCATGGTTCATTCTTTGCAAGCAAACTAAAAACTCATTTAATTTACACTTTTTTTAATCTAAGATCAAAATTTTACTTACATATTGAAAAGATCTCTTGCATGGAAAAACTAAAAAGGATCACATGGGTAAAATCGTAATTCAAAATCACGAACGTCAAACATTTCATAACCTATGATTTATAGATCAATTTGCAGTCACATAAATATTGTTCCTTAAAATTTATGGTGAAATCCTTAATGGCCCTTTGATGGCAGATTAGGTAATCCAAGCTAGGTGAAGAAGATGGTGGGGAGAAATTAAGGGTTTAAAAGAGAACAAATGTTTTGAAGAACTTTTTGTAATTTATTGAAGTTTAGTGGTCAGATTGTGAAACTCTCAAATTTACTGTACACACCGACCACGGTTTTTAATATATACTATAATTTTCAAGGTGTCATGATTTATATAAGACTTTTATACCATTAAATCCAAATTTGAAAGTTTTTGAAATAGTTTAATTTGAATCGATACCTAATCATATTAGATCATATTTCTAAGATAGGTAGCCTCTAACTGATAAAAATAAAAGAAGTTGAAGATTCAACCATAAAATAACTTCCTGTGATCATGCATATACCTTGTACAATCGTGTTAGTCCAATAATTCATGTGATAAAGATAAGACTCATTAACGTGTAACTTATATGTAAAAATGTAACTTAAAGATAGTCAACACAACCTCGTTTTTAGAAAAAATTCTAAACTCGATCACACACTATAAGAAAGTGAACATGGTGTATGTAATATCATAAAAATCTGCTTGACGCTATAATGTAGCTCTCAATACCAGGTTGTTTTATCAATTCCTAGTTGATTTAATAGATTTATATTAATTGTTTAAAAAGACTTATCCAACTAATGAAAATTAAAAGAATATAACAAATGAAAGTAAAATAAAGAAACAATCATAAAACACTTAACACGGGGGTATAAACATATATGAAGAAAACAAATACATAATTAAGAAAGCCCATTGACAAACTCAACTAACATTGGGAATGATTAATCACATGACATCGAGTCTAAAGATTAGAGATACTAAGGAATCACGAAGCTATGATATATCTATATTAGGTCTAGCTAGCATATCTAACTAAATGTTCATAAGGATCATGTAAAGCTCACCAAGATAATAGATGGATCACATGCCTATATGTCTCATCAAAATTGAAAAACTAAAGTGCTCGTATTATTGACTATGCAATGTTATAAGACTTTATTTGTATGATTTTGGGATTTAATTCATGTGAAATAGAGTCACTTTTAGTTCTTATTATGTTTGTACGTTAAACACAAAGATGCCTGATTTATGGATGTTATGAATCTCAAATATGAAGTTGATGGATCAGAAAACTAAACAAAACTAAAAAAGTAATTGAACCCCGTGCTGCTTATATTGGTGCCGACACGAGTGGTGGCGTAGGTGGTGGCACTATGTAGTGCACATCGTTGCCAACTACACCAGCATCGGAGCAACTTATGCAACAACATATAAACTTATTGCAATTTTTGACAGGATTAAATGGATAAAAACCTTAGTTTCACGAGGATCGCCTCCTAGGGGCCGGAGACTATGTAGAGGCAACTATTAATGATCAATGGGGTAATTCACAACAAGTATAGAAGGCTAATTCACCAATTCTCAACTCCAAGGTAGGTTTGTGTTACTAACGTCTTCAACATGTGTTTACCATTATGTTAGGTCTAGATCTTCCAATCATTTTTCACCATTGATTGTTTACCTATCTTACTTGATTTATAACTTAGAACCATAAGTTTAATAATTGTGAAGCTCACACTTGTGAAACCATAATCATACCAACCAATGAAACAAGATGTATTAATGTCTTTGGACTACAACACACTTTCATTTTGAAGCTTAACACATTCCTACTATTAATTTGATAGTTATATATATCTTCATCAAGTCTAGAGTTTATTGAATTGGCATGTGTGTCCAACAACTAGCTAGACACCTCAAGACAATTGTGTGCTCCACTTGGTCGTGTGTTGTAATATTAAGTTGGATTACCAAAACCTTACGACCAAAACTTACCATACCCTTGTTATAAAATGCAACCGCCCCTGCATTCAAGTGTTAGTACGTAAAACTTATCCATCATCCGAATGTATAGAGAAAGGTTCTCGTTTTCTACACTAGGTTGAGAAAAGTACTCATCTTCTATATGGAGATGAGAAACGTACCATCTTGCTATATGATGTTGAGAAACATTATTTTGATCCAACACCTTCTCCCCTCCCCCAATTTCTTGTAATTCTATCAACTTTATGATATGTTTTATGCCATGCCACCCATTTCTTGCAATTTGATCACCTTTATGACAAGTTTTATGTCATTTATATTTTGATACTATATTTTGAAATTTACAAGGAATGTTATACATGATAAAAATAAACATGTATATCATAAAATTGTCGCTTGACATAATATATTATCTTTTTTTGTATAAGCATAAAAATCACTAAAAAAATAATTATTTATATATAAATCAAAATTTATTATGTATTGCTTACCTCCATTTATTTTAGCCTAATATTATTATGATTTTTACTAAAATGGTTTTCTAAATCAATTTATTCCCATATTTTACAAAATTTGATCTCACATTCTTGTTTTTCAGGACCGTTACCTTGCTACATAAAAACACAATCTCAACAAAACAAAACTCCCAACAATCCAATTTCATGGCATGCACCAAATTTTTAAGATTAGCTGTCTTTACAAGTTTTCCAAAAAATGAATTGTCCCCTTGTTTCTTGCAATCTCCATTTCTAATAGATGAAATCAAGAAACCTTTTACAATTCCAATACATGTGTTATCAAAACATCTTTCCCATGGCAACTTAACACTTTGCAAATCTCTGGGTTCGATTCGTATAATGGCACACAACCAGTCAAGTTATCGTGTGACGATATTGCTCGCAACCATATTTACTCATTTGTTAGGGTTGTCGATTACTCTCCTGACGTTGTACTGGCTCGTAAACTTCAGGGAAGGTTTTGCTTTCTCATCACACGTGAAAATCAAGATTTTCAATGTAAGTTTATAAAAGAAAATTCTTATGTTTATAATGGAACTTAAATTCAAGATTTTTGACATGAGGTTAAGGGTATAGTTTTAAGTCTAAGTAGTTTTTGTTGTTTTGATTGCAGTTACATCCACTTCTAATGATACTTGGATTCGTTGTTTTTTCGGGGGAAGGTAAGAAGTAGGTTACAATTAAGGTAAAATTTAAATTTTAAATGTATTGGTTCATTTAAAATATACATCTTAATAATTCATGAAGTCTCTTAATGAACACATTTTAAAAACATACTGACTGATTCAGATACTACTCTATATTCAATCAGACTTCTTAATTACTCAATACAAAATTGTCAAATATCCTATTAGAATAACATAAAGATTGGTTTGTTAACTTAAGAGCTCAAGCTCGTTTTTTGTCGAGCTCTATGTTGAACTTGATCGTGAGTATTGTTATAAACTTGAGCTTGACTATAATCTGACACGTTTACAATTTACATATTATTTAACTATATGTGTCATTAATACGTGTGCTTATTTGTTTATATATTAATAATATTAAGTATAATTTTCTTTTCATTGTTAAATATATAACTATTATTATTATTTATTTTGTGTAATGTTTTTAGTATACTATTTTTTTTTATATTTATAGATATAAGATACTCATTTAGGCTCTTGAGCCTAATTAATTAAACTTGTTGTACGAAACTTGGAATTTAACGAGATCTAATTTAGACTAGAATTTTATTCGTTTTAATTTTTAACAAGTTGATATTCAGTATCTCATGAACGACTAGACTTGATTGCGTTTTATTTTTGGACCTTGGGACCCACCGCATATCATATGTAAAAATACGAGACAGTGCCAATAAACAAACAATATAAAGTATATAATTAGAGACATTGTTTATGAGTTTGTTCTCAAAACTATAATTGTCTCGTATTTAATCTTTTTTCAATCTCAAAACCGAATACCATACAAAATATCGCTAGTATTTCAATTGCTATGCGACAAAAGAAACACAACATAACATGACCCATCTAGATCGAGTTGTGGCACAGTTGCGCTAATGCATTGTGTCTATGTTGAATCAGCGTTGATCACATACAAAGCAATCCCTACCACGAGAAAAACGCTTAAACTACTTCACCTACTATTTCATTTGATCGCGCTTGCCACGGGAATATTGGGCGTTTACACAGTCTTCAAGTTTCATGATGAACTCGATATCCCACACATGTACACTTTGCATTCCTGGATTGGTTTGTCCACCATATGCTTATTCGGACTTCAGGTAAACTTTTTCAACTCTAATCCCAAAAGTTATTTATAACAAATTACCATGTTTGTATATATGTGTGTGTAAGGTAAGTTTAAGGCACTTTGAGGCTCAAGACCTAGTAGATTAATAAAGTTTTTAAAGTTCACAATTACTATTTTACATTTCTAACACTAAATTTACTTTTAGTTTTTTATGCAAAATAGTTAGAACACATTTAGTAAAAAACTATTTTACGTGTTACAAAATATTCAATCTATGTAAAATCAATTCAGTACGAATACATATAGAGAGATAAATGAGATCTTAAAAATATGAGGTTTAAAATAACTGTTTTAGTAGTTTTAACCTCGATCTACCCTTGTGTGTATACTAACACGACTTTATAAATCCTAGTTGCTACTGGGGTTCGTCACTTTTTTGTTCCCGGGCGCTGAGCCAGCAACACGAGCAAGGATCGCTCCATGGCATGTTTTCTCCGGTCTCGTCATCTCTGTCATGGTGATAGTGAGCGCGGAGACCGGATTAATAGAGAAATTTATTTTTCAAAAGTTGAAGCATGGTAAAGAAGCTCTTGTGGTCAATTTCATAGGATTGTTGATATTGATTTTTGGGATATTTGTTGGTCTTATTGTTGTTCTTCCTCTAAGAAGGAAATAACCACAGCAAAAAATGTTAATGGATCTTATTTGAATAACATGTTAATTTATAGTTTAAACGTAACACCCCGACTTGAGTAGGGCTGACATGTCGCATATTACACTAATCAAAGACAATATAAGTGACTTAATTAACATACTTAACCAAAAACTTCAGATCCATATAATGTTTCAAATAAAGTACTAAGTCTTAAAATAGAAATTTCTACTAAGTCTAAAGAAAATTATTTATACATATATTATTCAAATCTTCTCATCCTGAATTACTCTCTTTTCACACATGCCCATGATTCCTTTCAATACATGTCGTGAAAACAAAAAAACAATAAAACAAACACGGTTGAGCCAAAAATTGCTCGGCAACAGAAAGAACAATAGCAATAGAAGATGAAAAGAAAAAGATACAATAGTAAAACGATATATTTTTAATAACTCGTCCCATACGAAAATGACCCATTGAGCTAGTAACAATAGTAATATTCAAGTACCATTAACAATTTGTGCATCTTTAAGCACTTTTAACAATAAACAATGAGTGCATCTTTCAGCACGTATAGGTGCGTCTTTTAGCACATGTAGGTGCGTCTCTCAACACGCATAGATACATCTTTCAGCACGCGTAAACAATATGTTTGGATATTGACATCAAATTAAAGTCATAATTAAGTTAAATGTTCTCATCGGTTTTAAAAGAACAAATAACTATAAAGGAAAAATCTAAATCATACATTTAGTTATCGGAATAAGAAAATTCGTTTATTTAATCATATTGATTTCTTGTGTAATAATGATAATAAAACACTTTGATTTATGTTGGTTGTAAACAATAGTTAATAAACTATTGAAAATAATAATAATTTGTGCAATGCATGCATGTGATACAATGCCATAGCATGTATGTCATCTATCTCAAATACACTTAGCATTATTTAACCATTCATATGTTGCAGAAAACTCGTGTACTCCACTTCGCATATAAATTCAATTATTTTGTGCCTTAAGTTCTAGTTGGTCTATGCGAGTATTATGAACACGAAAAGTTTAGGTATCATTAATTCAGTTACACGAATCGAGAAGGTTATCCATCTCGTATCATTGTCTACGCTAACAAGAAAGTAGAGTATCCAATGAAACCGAGGAAGCTAGTGTTACCATTTAACGTCAACAAGACGCCTTATGATGAAGGATCTCCCGGAATTCGAAAACCAAAGGGTTGTCAACAGGTATTTAGCTTCGCAGCCGTCGTGATGATCTAAGATGGTGTTAAACGGAATATGAGAAGGGCAAATTATAGTCTATATGCAAGGCTAGTTAGTGTCAGGATCATTAAGATTTTATTGTCACTTTATGATCGTATTTGTGTTGCAACATTGAATTAATCAATTACTTTCGGTAGTTTGTTGATAGGATAATGAAAAGAACTTGACTTCTTGGTGGGTTTTAATATTTTCAAGAAGATAACAGAATATGTGGGTTCATCACCTTAAAGGGATAATTATCAAGAATTATTATTGTTATTGTTATTTTTACTGTTATTGTTACTGCTACTGCTACTGCTAGTGTTAGTGTTAGTGTTAGTGTTAATGAATTGTTACTGCTACTACTACTGGTACTGTTATTGCTACTGTTACTATTACTGTTATTGCTATTGTTACTGCTACTGCTACTGATACTGGTACTATTATTGCTACTGTTACTGTTACTGCTATCGCTACTGTTACTGCTACTGTTATTGTTATTGTTACTGAAGTTGTTATTGTTATTATATACCGTTATTTCATTGAATGCTTGAAAGAGTGGTTAATATAGTAAAAGAATGGTTAGTTGCATAAAAACAACTTAGCAACTAGGAAACCAATGAACGTTTCAAGAAATCTGATTTAAGGTCATGAAGTTTCAAAAATCTTATTTAACATGATGATTGCAACTTACGCAACATATGAATGTGATGATTTGAGTTGAATATCTCAAACGAAAAAGGAAACGGTTAATTACACATTTCTCCTAGATCATTTTTGTTGTAGGATATGTAGAATTTTTTTAAAAAATGGTACTATTTCGAAAAGACAATCGGCAAAAAGGGTTTTTACTGTTGATTTTGACAATAGGGGAACACGCTATTGCCAAGGGCGGGTTTTTTGACATCGTTTCATGTGCATTGACGATATTAAAAGATGCGTTTCAAGTGTACATCTTTTGTCTTTTTTCAAAAACTCGCTCATGGCAGGAGCGAGTTCTCAAAAACCAAGTTTTTATTCGTACATATTTTAATTTTTATATTCCGGTCTAAGTCATAATTTTTACGTTTTATTTTTATATACATTGTAATTAAAAAACTAATTTTTTATGTTTCTATTTTTATGCACATGTCATTATAATTTTGAGTTCATTTATGATTGGATGTTAAATTTTGTTTAAAAACAAACCGGATGCTTACATGCTTATTTTTTATTTACCTTTCGAGTTGTGTTACCTTTAAAAGATCTCAACTGTTCTCGTGTCGTGGACTCTTCAAGTTCGGGCCTAGCATCCTTAGATTCTTTTCTATCTCGCATGTTGCAAGACACCAATGAGAACACACATCGCACCCAACCCCATGGATTGCTTGCATAACAGGGCCCAATGGATGGGCGGTCCGCGCAAGGCCTAATCTCTCAACAGGTCCATAAATTTTAAAATAATTTATATATATTATATTAAAATATTCTCAATAGATTTGATTAAATACACACTTTAAATGACCTGTTTGACCTAAATCAGTTAAACCATTTAACCTATTTAATTAGCTCATTACACACAAACAATTTAAATTATTAAAAAACAAAAATAATTTATATAATTCTTTTTTCGTTTAAGAGCTTATACTCTGTTGCACAATCAAGATCTCGACATACCCCACACATGCACACTTCAAATCCTTTTGTTGTTGAAAATATATGTGCATTCATAATTTTTAAAGTTTGAAACTATTATAATTTTGTTTAGAAGTAATACAAATCTTTTTTATCTTCTAAAACTGCAGTACCCGGGGTTTATCCCAAGCTATTCGGACTCATAAATTTGAAATAATAATTATTTTTCTTTAAAATTCATAATTTAGTTTTTATCTATTATGCAAATGTTTTTTTTTTATTTTTTAATTTTCTAAAACTGCAGTACCCGGGGTTAACGCCAAGCTTTTCGGACTCATAAATTTGACATTAGTAATATTGTTTCCCCTTCAATTTCGTAATTTAGTTTTTATCTCTAATGCAATTCTTTTTTATTCTTCTAAAACTGCAGTACCTGGGTTTTTTTTCTTTCAATTTCGTAATTTAGTTTTTATATACTTTTAATATAAATATCAATATAAATATACACTTTTGTTTAGTTTTATTTTCTGTGCTATATGAAAAATGGTACAACGAAACACACTCAATGTTTTAAAGTATCAATTTATTAGTACTTTACTCATTAGTTAAAATTCCATTTTCGATACTTTCGTGGATCAAACAATTTTAGAAAAACACGTGCAAGGTATAACATCTTAAAAACAACTGGAAATGTGATATATTTAATTTTATTTGTATATTCGCATAAGTTTTATTTAAAATTAAGTTGTTGCAATCCATATATGTACATGCAAATTAGCTTCTTTTATTGTTCAATAAACATTTTTAATTCTTAAAACTTCATGTATTTCAATTCCATCATGAACAAGCGAGTTCGGTGATCAAATTTTATTATATTAGCTTAAGTAAACCCGTGTATTACACGGGTTGAATAAATAAAATATTGATATAATAAATTTATTAATTATAAAGTGATATTTTAAGATATGACATGATTGAAATTACGTATCAGATTTGACTATAAATAATAAAACAATTATATCAACTTATTAATTTTTTTTAAAATTAACATTTTATTCTAAAACAAACCGTAAAAAATATTATTTTTTCTTGTAAAAATAATAAAACAGTGATATCAGCTTTTTAATTTTTTTTAAAAATATCATATATTTTAAGATATGATATTATTTTTTGTTTTAAAAATTTTACTTATTAAAAGTATCAATTTATTTAGAAATAACCTTAATAAATAAATTTCTTTCTAAATTTATTATATATTAAAATGTATAAAATAATTTTATTAGTAATTAATGTAATTATTTAATAAGAGAGAGAGACGGGAAAAAATGATAAGAATGATTGTGGTGCTGACACGTATCACTCACATTTACTCTTTTATTAGAGTAGTAAGAAATAAGATAAAATAAGATTTCGTTTTGTTACTTGTAAAAATGTTAAACTATATATATTAAAAACTATAAGAGAGGTGTCCGTGCTATTTAACGTATTACATAATATGTCACTTTTTAAAAAAAAACAAAAACGAAAGCAAAACCATACTCAAAATAATTAAGTGTTCATTTTACGATGTATTTAGAAAATAATATTATCGCATAAAATAATAAGTTGGTTTAAAAGTTAACGATTTGTAATCAAATAATTAACATATGTATAATATATAATTAAAGTTGCTAAATTTACAAAAGATCATTTTCAATAAAACTTCTAAAAACTTATACAAAATACATATGTTTTACTTTTTTGAACAAAAAATCTACCACCTAACTTCTAATAAAATGTGTTATTTTAATCGAACTCACTTATCTAATAATATTAAATAATAAGTATTGATATAACAAAAAGGGGAAATGTCACAGAATAGTAACAAATTTTCAAAAACGTTCTAATTTAGTCACTCATGTATATTTTTCTCAAATTGAACCTCCAAACGATCAAATCGAGTCATCACCAAATTTTATTATGACAAGTAATAATGGAAAAGACATTGGAGTTAGAATTTTCAATATATAAAATTATTTTAAAAAATAAAAAAACATGTTAGTTATGAAAAAAATTAAAAAAAATGCCTAAAATTTACGTCAACGTTCTATATCAGCTTCAAAAGATAGAAAAAAATATTTTATAACTGAATCCAAAAGTATAACATGTTAAAAAATATGTTATGACTTTTAATTTGTATAAAATATAAAAATGAGTGATCTAATTAGAACACTTTTAAAACTTGAGTTACTTAATTGAAACACTTTTGAAAATTGGTTACTATTTTACAAAGTTACCCAAAAAAAAAACTAAAAAATCTAAAAAGATATTATCATTTTCAAAACACACACATACACACACATACATTTCATGTGAGCATTTCGTTCAATTCTGTTACTATCTTTCATCATCGCCTTCCATAAAAGCTCCAAATTTTCCCAATTTCACTCACAAAATCACCATCACAATCACAATGTCATCATCGTCTCCATCAAACAAACCCTAAATCAATCACTCACTCACACACCACCACCATCATCATCATCATCATCACCACCTTCAATCACCAACAATGTCACCCCATCACCATCTCCAATTTCTCCTCATCACATTCACTCTTTCACTCACCAACGTCCACTCGCAGTCGACTTTCAACGACACCCACGTAATGCAAGCCCTCAAGAACAATCTTGAATCTTTAAACTCACTCGATTGGTCCGACCCGGATCCATGCAATTGGGATCGGGTCACATGCTCCAAAGATAATCGGGTCACCGGAATTCAAGCCGGAAACCTCAACCTCAAGGGCTCATTGCCTCAAAATCTCAACAATCTCACACAACTGCAGGTTTTGGAGCTTCAATTCAATCAACTCACTGGCCCACTACCGAGTCTCTCCGGGTTGACTCAGTTGCAGAATCTTTTGATCAACAACAACAACTTTTCGTCGATACCACATGATTTCTTCGATGGTATGTCCTCTTTGCAGAAGGTTTATCTTGATTACAATGCGTTTACACCGTGGCATATACCAGATAGTTTGAAAATTGCATCGAATTTGCATATTTTCTCAGCGACTTCCACTAATTTAACTGGAAAGATTCCGGATTTCTTCGGTAGTGATACGTTTACGGGGTTGATTACTCTGCGATTAGCGTTTAATTACCTCGAAGGCGGTTTACCCAATTCGTTTTCGGGTTCTTTGATTCAGAATCTGTGGTTGAATGCTCAAAAGGGTGAGTCTAAATTGAATGGAAGCATTGGTGTTTTGCAGAACATGACACAATTGACTGAAGTTTGGCTTCACGGGAACTTGTTTTCGGGCCCTTTGCCCCAGTTTTGGGGGTTGAATCAGTTGCAGAGTTTGAGTTTAAGGGATAACAGTTTAACAGGCCCTGTGCCAGCATCTTTAACAGGTTTACAGTCTTTAAAAGTTGTGAATTTGACTAATAATATGTTTCAAGGGCCAATGCCAAAGTTTGATGATTCTGTTTCTGTTGATATGAGTGGGATTGAGAGCTTTTGTTTGCAAGATCCGGGTGTTGAATGTGATTCACGTGTTAGTTTGCTGATTGCGGTGGCTGAATCTGTGGGTTATCCTGAAGTTCTTGCTGAGAAATGGAAGGGAAATGACCCGTGTGATTCGTGGTTGGGGATCACTTGTTCGAGTAGTGGGGAGATTACTGTTGTTAATTTTAGAAACATGGGTCTTACGGGTATGATTTCGTCTAACTTCTCTTCGATTAAGTCGTTACAAAGGTTGATTCTTGCAGATAATAATCTCACTGGTGTTATACCTAATGAGCTTAAAGATTTACCTAGTCTTGTTGAGATAGATGTTTCAAACAATCATCTTTATGGTAAAGTTCCAAGCTTTAAGGAAAATGTTAAGGTGGAAAGTGGTGGGAATCCGGATATGGGGAAAGACGGTCCAGCTGCAACACCGGTGTCACCTTCTGGTGGTAATCAAAGACCGGGCGACAATGGTGGCGGTGATGGTGGTGGTGGAGGCAGTGGCGGTGGCGGTGGCGGTGGTAAGCAAAACACAGGGGTGGTTGTAGGATGGTTTATTGGTGGTATTGGTACAGTTTTGCTACTTGGGTTGGTAGTTTTTTGTATTTGCAGACTCAAACGTAAATATTATCGTAGTTCGGTTAACCAAAGTACAATGGTGATACATCCCCGCCACTCGGGTTCTGATGGTGATGGTGTTAAGATCACCATTGCTGATTCGAGTACTGAAAACAGGTCCCAAGAGATACACAGTGCCACAAGTAGTGGACCTAGTGATCACAGAATCGAAGTGGGCAATATGGTGATCTCAATACAAGTTCTGAAAACAGTTACAAACAATTTCAGCCCGAGTAACATACTTGGGAGAGGCGGGTTTGGAACGGTTTACAAAGGCGAGTTGCACGATGGAACCAAGATTGCAGTCAAGAGGATGGAATCGAGTATCACGAGTGAGAAAGGGCTAGATGAGTTTCAGTCTGAGATCTCGGTTCTTACGAAGGTTAGACATCGACATTTAGTCGCGCTTTTAGGATATTGTTTAGATGGTAACGAGAGATTACTCGTGTTTGAATACATGCCTCAAGGGGATTTAAGTAGGTTTTTGTTTAACTGGGAGAGGGAAGATTTGAATCCTCTAGATTGGACTACAAGACTGGTGATTGCTTTAGATGTTGCTAGGGGTGTTGAATACTTACATGGTTTAGCACAACAAAGTTTTATTCATCGCGATCTTAAACCGTCTAATATTCTTCTTGGTGATGATATGCGCGCTAAAGTTGGGGACTTCGGGCTTGTACGGCTTGCTCCAGATGGTAAAGCTTCACTTGTTACACAATTGGCTGGAACTCTTGGGTATCTTGCACCAGAATATGCAGGTAATTGATTAACTGTTTCTTCTCATTAGTTGTTTGAATGTACCTTTTAAATGTGGTTATGTTGATTTTAGAATCATACTTAGATAAGTTGTGCTACAAGTAATATAACTAGTTAATTTAGGGTGTTTATGCGGTTCTTACAGTTCTCTACTTAAAATTGATTATGTATTTACCGACCCCATAGATGATCATATATCTAGCCCCTAATATGAGATTGATTATTATAATTTTATCCTTTGGTGAATTAACTACAATCACCCTTTAAGGTTTTAAAGTTTATTTTTGATAAATTATGCATTCGTGTTTATTCAGTAACGGGCCGGGTGACTACCAAGATAGACGTGTTCAGTTTCGGGGTAATCTTGATGGAGCTAATCACAGGTAGAAAAGCCTTAGAAGAAACCAACCTGAGGACAGTGTTCATCTGGTCCAATGGTTCAAGAAAATGCACATAAACAAGGAGACCTTTCGAAAAGCGATTGACCCGTGTCTCGAGCCATACCTGGATGAAGCAGCATTATCCAGTTTGACCATGGTAGCTGACTTAGCCGGTCATTGCTGTGCTCGTGAGCCATACCAGAGACCCGACATGAGCCATGCGGTCAATGTGCTGTCCACTCTTACCGACCTTTGGAAACCAGCTGAATCGGACCCTGATGATATTTATGGAATCGACCTCAACACGACTTTGCCTCAGGCTCTCAAGAAGTGGCAGGCCATGGATGGGATGACGGGGTATGACCGCTCTGGGTACACTGAAAACACGCGATCAAGCTTGACCTCTACGGCATACGCATGTCATAACTCTTTGACATCAACCGTCAGTACTGATGGCGAGATCCGTTTTTGATCGCTTTGGTTTGGTTTGGTTTGGTTTGTGAATTCTTTCTGATGCTTTTTCATCTGCTAGCTTTATTTATTATCTGCTTAATAATCTAGAGATTATTTTCTAGTATTCTGGTAGTATTTTTTCAGGCTTCTTTTGCCAATTTCTGTTTTTTAGGAACCTTTTGGAATGCACATATTGATTATTGTTTCTGAAAATAATGTGATCAGTAACTTTATCTTCAGTCATGCAAAAATGTGATGTGGTTTGAATCACTCTGCAAGTTGAAGTTGATGAAGAGTTATTCATGAGTAAAAAATTGATGTTAGAAAATTGCCAATGACATTATTGATTTTTCTACATAATAACCACCAAAGCAATCACAAGGTATGGGTTTACTACTTAAAATTTTTTAAGTAGTACGGTGAAAGCGGTACCGGTATTCGATTTTGCCTAATTCCGGTATCGGTACTCGTAAATACCTAAAAGTATTGATTCGGTATCGAGTTCTGAAATATAGCATTTTCTTATGAACCATTTCAATACAATTTTTGAGACATTTCCAAAGCTTTGTCGTCCAAGTTTAACAGTACAAATGTTTTTATACAATTTTGAGATATTTTTAAACCAAACCGGCATATTTTGTACAATTTTTGATACCCATTTTTCCACAGATTTGGTATAGTTCATTTTGGTATTGGTACGGCACCGATCTCATTCCTTATTTTAAACCAAACCGGTATATTTTGTACAATTTTTGGTCGTGGGGTATTTCGGGACCTCTTCTACTAGAGTAGTAAGTGTATTAGTAAAATATATGTCTTTCAGATGTTCAAGGTTCTGTTTTATGAAATGTTAGATTGATATATTGATATGTTATTTTCTTGATTATTTGAATTTTTTATTAAAAATACCAGTGCGATAAAAAAATTTGTTTAAACAATGCAACACCATGCCTTGCAATTTAACATGTGTTTTTCGGTTATCACCCAACTCAAATAGACCCAAAAAGGCTGTAACTTAATCGTTGAAAATCAAGTGAAAATGAGTTGTTTCCGGTAAATGTAAAAAATGATTTTTCACTTAGGTTAATATAATATATCTTTTAGGTTTTTATGGTACTATACGAGAGTTTCTTAACAAACCAAACCTCATTCAAAACAGAGCTAGTTTTTAACGAGATTCAGATTTACCTACGTCCAAATTTCTACCGAGGTTTAGGTTGGGATGTAATTTTTAAAGAGGTTTGCCATATTTAACTCTTTATTAAAATCTTATATATACATAACTTTTAAATTCAATGGTTTGGAGCCTTAATTTAAAGATAAAAACCAACCGATTATAAAAAATATATTCAATAACCAAAAAATTCATTTGTCTTTACCAAAAGCCAACTCACACACTTATTTAACTTACTTCTAATAGTAGACGGGTCAAGCTAGGGTTCACCTCACCTTCCGCTTGTTTCGGTTAGATCAAGAACGCCACCACACAAGTGCAACAGTGGATTGTGTTGTGGTAGACTTTTTGAGTCGATGAACACGTTAAAAAAGCCAAGAGCATGTGCGTATCGGAAGATAGATAGTAGTTCGGGTTCACTCTAATTCTACACCACAATTAATTCACACGCGCGTGGATCGAAAATTAATTGAAATAAAACATATTATTGCACGAATTTTCATCACAGAAATTGGGAGAGGATGAAATTGATGGGGCAACCGAAATTTCCGCGGGAACATTTTTTCATTGTTTATCATTTCCATAACGGTCACCGGCGAACTCCACCCTCTTCTTTCTTTCTATTCCGATCGACGTTTGCTATCCCCATTTTCCGATTGCATAGATCTTCAAGCATCAGTACGATTCACACACATAATTTTTTTATAACTTTTTTAAAATTATTTTATGGTGTTTATATTGATTTAATTCAAACCCTATGTATTGTGATCGTCTTCTGCACAAATGCATACAAAGTGTTGATTTTATGGGTATTCATTGAAGTCCATTTGAGCGAAATTTGATCATATACAACCATGGGGGATTTGATCAAATAATGGTATTTAATCTAGGGTTTGAATAGGCTGCAATTAAGGATTTATAATTATGTCAATCACTATTTTGAGATACTTTGTAAGCGGGGCATAAGGAAAATTTGACCTTAAATACCACCGACGCCTTTTGGAGCGTATTGGTTGTGGGTGAGATGAGAACTTTATGGTTAAACGAGTTTGGGTGGGAGAAGTTGCGGGTGGGTGAGCTCCTGAGAAGTTGGTAACAAAGAGAAAGCTGATTATATTGGTTGATATGAGGTGTCGGAAGCTACAGAAGTGATTGAGTAGCTATCGTCAGTATGATCTATTTTTGAGTTCTTTCAAGATATGTGATTGAACATTTGAAAATTGCAGGTTTCCATGGCTTCTACAGAACCAAAAACTGAAACAGATGTTCCTTCTGCTAACACACCTAAGTCGCCAGTCTTTGTTCCAGAAGTAAGAATTGCACTTACTTTACAGCTTTCATTACGAAGGACTGAATCAAAAACAACTTTTTTACTTTGAATAAATTCTATTTTATTTAATGTTTGTAATTATAATGATTTGATGATATGAATTTCAACAGATTAAAACGGTGGAAGTGAGTAATATCTCGATGGGTGTCGCTGAGAAGGATATTTGGGAATTCTTCTCTTTTTCAGGAAATATCCATTACATTGAAATGAAAAGGTTTGAATACACTATAAGTCTCTTTGCAACATATAAGTGCAAGGGTGGACCCGCAAGTAAAGAAAGTTACATGTTATATAGTCTAATACTCATTTTTATGATTTATTACGTATAAGAAAGTCGAGTAGAAATGATTTTCCAAACAGTTTTAAATACTGGCTAGTTGGGTTAAGTAAAAATAATCTTGGGTCCGCTATCATGTAACTGTCTAAGTAGCCTTATGAGTTTAGATGGCTAACTTGATTATGCAGCGAAAGTGAAACTACGAAACACGCGTTTGTCACCTTCAAGGAATCACAGGGAGCAAATACAGCAGTTCTTTTGACAGTAAGTTGACTTTTAACTAGTTTTGTTCTTAATCTGTTCGACTGTTCACGTGAAAAGAATTCTTTTTCGATTATTATTGGTAGAACCTGAAAGAGTACCATGTTCATTATATATTTTTGTTTTGAAAAATAATTTACAGGGAGCCACAATTGGCGATCTACCAGTTTCAGTAAGCCATGTCGAGAATTACCAGATGCCCACAGGAGCTTCTCCTCTATCACCGGTGCTCCCTAGGCCTTTTCACTTATATATTAATTATTTTTCCGGTATATAATAAATTTTTTGGCCCCTATGTATTCTGAACCAGAGAGGGGCAAACGCAGATGCACTACAAAAAGCTGAGGAAGTGGTGAGCACCATGCTTGCAAAGGGTTTTGTTCTGGGAAAAGACGCGTTACAAAAGGCTAAGTCGTTTGATGAAAAACACCAGTTATCGTCTAATGCATCGGCTACTGTTGCTTCCATTGACCGGAAGATGGGTTTGACCCGTAAGTTAAGTATGGGGACAGCTGCCATGAATGAAAGGGTGAAAGAAGTGAACGAACGTTATCAAGTGTCGGAAACAACAAAGTCTGCCATTGCTGTGGCTGAGCAGAAGGCCAACACTGCCGGTTATGCTCTCATGAACAACAAGTATGTGTCCAGTGGAGCCGTGTGGGTTGCTGGTGCTTTCGCTGCGGTTGCAAAGGCGGCAGAAGGTGTAGGGTCCAAGACTAAAGAGAAGGTTAGCAAAGCTGAAGAGGAAAAAGAAAAGTGCAAAGCTAAAGAAAAGGTACATGACCATGAGGAAAGTGACGGGTCAAAGACTAGAGAGAATGTTGACAAATTTAAAGAGGAAAAAGAGGGGTCAAAGACTACAGAGAAGGTTCAAATATCTGAGGAAAACGAGGGGTCAAAGACTACGGAGAAGGTTCACAAAGGCGAGGAGGAAGCGGAAGGTTCAAAGACTAATGAAAAGGTTCAAAACGCCGAGGAGTCTAAAAATAAAGACTCTCTTGTAACTGTCATACCATCTAGTGATAACAACCACCTTCCAAGTAATTGAAGGTCCATTATATTTGCTGATATAAAGAATGGGGTCATACTAAAACTGGGTGTATAGAACAAAATCTACATTTTGGAACCTTGTTCTGCTTATTTTATGTCTTTTTGCTAGTTTCAAAAATCAAAAGTGAGATACCTTTTACAGAAAGCCTATTCTTCCATTTGTTCCGTATACGTGATTTAGCATAGGTACTGAACCAAATACTCCATAGTCTGTCAACATATGAGTACACAATTAGGAGGGTGAAATTTACACGGCACAAAACTAAAATGATACTCACGAGTTTGGGTTTAGCCTAAACGGGTTCAGGTTGGTTTTGGAACCTCAAACAGGTAGGGTCTGGATCAAACTTGGTGGGTTTATGAGTTGACCAATTTAACTTGTCTATTTTTTATTTTTAAAATGTGTTTATTGTTATAACTTAAAATAGTTGTGCCAAAAATCTAAAATTTCCGATATGAACAATAGACATAATTGTTATAAACACAATTGTTTCTTTTTTGTTGTAAATTGTTAGGATTAAAGTATGATTACAAAAGAAGAAATTTAATAATTTCTGTTAAGTAGGGATGTCGTGTTCAAGATCATGTGCCTGACATGTCAAGACGATAACATGACTCGTTTAGTGTCGGTGATATCGACTAGGTTGATGACCCGAGCCAAAATGCACTCCATTAGTTTTGATGGAGTACTTACTTATAATCAACAGTATATATACATGGTTTATAGTTAATTACCTTTATGCAGTCAGGTAGATCCTTATCGTTTGCCCCATTATGAATCTGAAAATAGAAATTCCAGAAAGTTGGATTAATAGATGGCTAGATTGAAAATACTTTGGCTGCGTGTGAAGTAATTAAGTTATATTAATCAATATAAACATAGGTTAGCTTTATACCTGTGTGATTTGTTGGTGAGATGATTGTTTGTTTTCCAGTAGACATGTTAAGCATACTATACTGGCAGCTACAGTTGAAGGCCAGTAGCACAGGTGTTCATAACCCAGTAGCGCATGCACAGCAAGATGCTTGGCCGTTCTAGCAACACCTTCATTGGCTCTTGCAGCTTTGAGATAGAACCTTTTATATATTAAACATGGAGATAAATAAGAACAACAGTAGATTTCCTCTGTTAATTAAAAAAGGGAAAGTCACTTGATAGCCATTTTGACGCAAATGGGGATGTAAACAAGCTGAGCCACTTGTTAGTTACTCAAGATCTGCTCGTTAAAAGTTTGAATTGAGCCAAATTTAAAGGAGCTCGAGCCCAATCCCAAGCCTAAACTAGAGCCATGTTTATAAATAAATAAATAAAGATTTCATAAATAATAAATAATTCTAGCCCGAACCAGGCTTGAAAATATATTAATGGGCTAAGCTCAGGCTTTAGACATAGAGCTTGAAACAAGTTGAGTATGAGCTCTCTTAAATTAAACTACTTGAACTTGAACGTAAGTGAGATCAGCTCGTTTACACTCGTAAGTGCAAAGGTAGCATACTTTTGCGCCAATGTCTAATCTTGTCAATTATTGTTTTAGTAATATATTGATTTAAAATGGCTGTTAAGGTGATTTACCTAGAAAAAAGCATGTGTATATTGTGATGAATTCAGAACATAGTTACCATAAAAAATTGTAGATGGTTGGTAAATAGCACTGGAAGTTGAGGACTTCCTGGACCAGCCATTCCATGGCCACCACTTCGGATCTGCTGTATTCATTGCTTCCTACTCTAAATAACTTCTGCCTAACACTGCACAGATTGAAATATAATAATTTCCCAATCAGGAAGGATTAATATGGTAAAGTATGCTATCACATCATGTCAACTATGAGCCAAAAGCTTGCAAAATATGGAAAATGAATTAACTCCCAATTTCTATTACTTACGTTAAAAATAGTGTGAAATTCCTTTGTTATTATGTCACAGGAACATGATAAAGGAGGCCAGCTAGAGAAATAAGAAAGGATCAGACCTGTTGTAGGGCTGGTTTTCTTCAATCCTTGTTGCAAGGGTGAGACAGGCAATGCCAACAATTTCAAGCTCCCTTTTGTTTCTGAAGTATCCTTTGCTCAGAAACCGGTCCAAGAAGCTAACACCTAGGAACAGGTTTCCTTCTGCAATTCCTTGTTAGCTGATTGCTGCCATTGAAAAGTATGAAGTAGGAGTTAAATAGGTCAACAGACCCCCAGCTTAACAAATCTGTAGGTAGACTGCTATGTGAGGAAAATGTTTTAGCTTGTACTGCACAAAGAGAGTTCAAAATGCACAAAGAGGGCAGGATACTACTAATGGTTAATGGTCTAATAAAAAACAGTGTGCCGAAACCAATATGAAACAAGTACATATAGCACTTTAAGTGTGCCAATGCAGTGAGAAAATGATTTGCATCATAATGCAGTTCTAGCAGACCTTCATTATCCATTGCACCATCTGGAACCGTTGCTGGATAACCAGATCACCGTAATCCTTCATCCCGCTGTATTCATCAGCATAGTCATGTAGATACACTTGCCTCCTCTCCCTTCTCTTTATCATCTGATAGCTTTCTTCATGTTCTTCATCTTCCGGTCTTAACAGTTTCTAAACATGGTAAGGCGAATAAACATTATATCTACCATTATTATAGTAATTAATCCAGTAAACAACTGTCAAAGCGCATCAAACATCTCAAAGGAACATTATACTAATTACTAAACAAGTACGGGCAGCAATATATATAAGAAAAGTTAATAAATAACATCTCAAACTACAGTTTCTAAACTTAAGCAATGATTAAGCGATAGATTAGCAACGTGGATATACATAAATTAGGCAATGTAATTGAAGCCGAGGCATAATCACTTACAATGATTCTGTTAGAAGTTTGGTTGTCATTGTATTCTGAAGATACTTCTGTAGAAAACTCAGATTTGCAAAACTTTTGACGATAGAGGAGAAACAGTTGGAACGTCGGTGACGGAGTAGTATCACCAAACGATCGTTCAGAAAATTGACTACCGGAATCGTACCAAGACGATGCATCAAAGTCCGATGAAAATTCAAACTCAGAACTCTCCATATTAGCATCCGTACACTCGACCGATGAGTAATCGCACTTCTCATATCCGCTCGTGAACTGTTCCGAACATGCCAAATCAAATTCAGCTGAAATCGGCTTAGATTCTCCACAATTCTCCGCTTGATCTTCGTTGAGTGTTTCGTTTGTTACCGAATGGTTGACGTACGAAGTGATTTCTCCGGATTTTGGCGCAAGGTGAGATTCTAGACGAGAAGCAGCTGATTCCGCATAATCCTCTGCGTTTGAATAAACTGATTGACCTTCGTTGATCTTCGCATCTGATAATTTGACATTAGAAGTCGTTCGGAATTTGTGTTGAGGAGAACCTCGTCGAGAAGAAACCGAAACGACACCTGCTTCTTCATCTCCTCCATCTATCAACTCCTTCGGAAAAACTGAACACTCAGATCGCGTCGTAACCTCAGAATCCGCGATTTCACAAACAGCATTCTCCACTCTCGCATCTCTCAAAACCGCAGATCCTTTTCGAACTACGTTCTTCGAGCTCGAGTTCAACAGCACCACACACGACGACGCCTCCGATAACTCAACCTCCTTCTCCTTCTCCGCCATAACCTCCATCCGCTTGCTATAAGACCTCGTAATCCTCCGAAACTCACCAACACCAGCGCCATTTCCATCGCCAAAACCTCTCTTCTTCACCGATCTGTCGTTCGTCGATATTCTACTCGACGAATCGCACGTGAATTCAACATCTCGCGTCAAGTTCGAAGACGAATCAATCAAACTAAAGTCTAATTTTAGTGCAATTGGTGATTTAAGAACAGGAGAACAGTTTGATCGTTTCCGGCGAGGTAGCTTCGATCGGAGCTTCTTCATCGCGAATTACACTACTGAAACACGTACGAATTACGATTGAATTGAAGTATTATGATTCAACTTTGAGATTTGGATTCATGAACATGATTTGATTGAAGTGTTTTGGAGGTGTGATCAGAGAGTATGTGTATCAAATGAAAGCAGTTATGAACGTTAGCGATGGAGAAGAGGAGGTGGTTTTTACCATCGTGTCGTGTGCCCCACTCAGCATTACTGTTATCACGTTAAAACAACTTTCACGCAAGTTTTCTGTTTTTCTTTTTTCTTTTTTATTTTTTCTTTTAGCATAGTGTATTCTAAAAATCACCGTAACTCAATAGCATAAGATTTAAATCTGTAATCGACTAGTTAAAAAGTACACTATTTAACCGTTAGAAGGATTTTATACTCTATTTGACGATACCGGCAAATCCGTCTTCTTGGCTGATATGACGGTTGTAGAGCTTTTCACGCAAGTGATAATGGTTTATGTTAACATTTTTTATATGAAAATTAGTGTAGTAGATGAATTTTAAAAAACGATAAATGATTATTTTGATATAAAATCTTATAGTGAGTTGGTAACATTCTTTGTTTGTTTTGTTATGTTTTTTTTTATATATAGAATTAGAATACAAGACATCAATCCAAATGGAAATGAAAAATAAGGATTAGGGCTTCAACCACACTAATCCATCATTAACCATGTAATTTAAGCAGGAAGTTTATGAAATCGCAAATTCCATGGAATGTGATATTATTTGATTGATTTCTTCCTTGGCATGTAACTTCTGAAAGCGTCAAAAGGTTTGACAATTGCGAATTCCATGAACACGTGATATTAGTTAGTTGGTTTCGTCATTTATCATGTAAATTTATCGTAAAATGTCAAAAAACATGATTTTAACAAACATTTTTATCCTTTTGTTTCGACTACTGATTAACTACCTTTAAACATTTTTTAGTAATTAAGCAAACTACTTCGATTGTCAACCTAAGAATTTAATATGAGATCTCTAGTAAAACTAGTTTCATTAACAAGGGATCCTAAAATTCTTTATTGGTTTTATATTTGTTATTTATCTGTAAAAGTAGGTGATCATTTCATTTTTATTTAATAATTATATTTCTTAACTTTTGATTTTTATATGAAATTGAGTGTTCTTGAAAATATTAATCTTTTAAGATTGACTCTCATTATCGTAAGTAGATTTTACACCTATATTACATCTTGTCAAGAATTTAAACATAAGACAATCTACTAAAAGGTTGTGCCTCTGCCACTTAGACTCCCACCATCGTATATAACAACCATTATCCATTAGAGAGTGTCACTATAACCAAAATGAAAATATGAGATTTGACTTTCCAAAACAAAGAATATAACAAATGCTTGAACACACACATTCATTTGAAGCCAGATAGGACATAATTTTAAATATCACATAATTTAAAACCGAACAAACACACACAAACCACATATATAAAACCCAAATTAGCTAACAATATACGCACATAGAACACACGCAAATACACACATCAGAAATGTGAACCAGTTGAAGCATAAAATGTTTGATAGATGAGGAAATACAACAATAGATGATGTCAAGTAAAATTAACTATGAAAAGAACAGCTAAACACAAACTAATAAAGATGTCAGAGAGTATGAGAGTGATGAATATACTTGTTGCTTCTTATGGTTTTTTGTGAGTGTTTTATAAAGTAAAATGATAAAAAAATATTTTTGAACAGTAAATGTATGACTTTGCTTTGGGGCATAAATGTTATCTTAATCTGTTCTATTTATCTGTTTTTCAGTCGGAGACCGTACTCTCAATCCCCTGTAAAAGAAACTTATTGTTCAGAAAATCTTCCGACTCAACTTTGAACATTTTGTTTAAAGTTAAACTTGAACCAATGACTTTTTTATTTTTTTTACACGTTATGAATATTAAAAATCATTAATAGAAAGTGATAAAATACCTTTATTAATGACACACATTTGTAACTTTTAATATCTATCGGTATCACAAAAAACCACCACTTGCTGGTGACATTGGCGCCCCTTTGACTCTGGTTATTTTGCACCATGATATAGCCTCCAGTTCGTCGGAACCATCGCCCCACCGACCACCGTTCGCCGGCGTTCAAATCGATCCGATTTTCCGGTAATATTTTTCGTTATCTATATCTAAACGCACATCTCCGTTTCAAAGGAACATATTATAGTGAAATTTCATATGATTCGTGTACTTTCCTTTAACTGTCTCAGCGTAAACTGTTTGAATTAATGGTATTTGATATCACTTATGTCAAAGTTTGTATGATTATTTCTAATTTAGGTTGATGCCAACATAATTGCCGTTGATTATTCAATTTAGGGTTTCTATTTTAGTTTCAAAGCATACGTGTTTTGTAAGATGTGTGATGTTGTAGATTTGTAGTGATCTGTTTGTTTGATTGATTGAAGGTGAATGCTAAGGAACTTATAGTATGGGTTTATCATCTGCTGCTGCTAGTACTATGAGTGAGACACTGAAATTTTGCATATTTGATCTGAGAAGGGGGCAACATGAAGGGGAGGAATTGGAGAAGATTCTGTTCTTCTTTCCGGCTGATTTGCCGTTTCCAGCTCAACTTTCTGTCGTTGGGCTTAGTGAAGGGCTCATCACCTTCACAAGGTCAGCAGTCACTCATGATCATAGATTCATAGGGCAGTTTCGTTGGTGGCTTTAACTGTTAACCAAAACAGTTTGAAATTTGGGCAGAAACATGTTAATCGGGTTTGAATGTGTTTTTGCAGGATTTTTTCTCCTGAAGCAGCTTGTGAGGTTATAGAAGCAGAAATGCATTCGCATGTGTTCTTTGAGGCAGAGCCTGATATATGGATGGTAATGGTAAGTGTATTTCATTTAGAATGTTAATGATGTTTACTATCTTTTTTGATAATTTATAAGGTTTGATTGTGGGTATACTTCGGGTGATCATTTGTTATTCATTGAATAAGAAGGATCATAATCTAGTTCAGACATTGTTGAACTTCTTTGCCATGCTGTTTATGAAAGCTCCCAAAGAACATTTTAGATGTTTGGATAATGATTTCTACACCAGTCCGTGGATGATTACATTCTTGTCACATATTGTTATAACCTTCCATCAGTTGTAATGCATTTTATAAGTAGTCATTTAGTACGACTTTAGTCATAATGGTAAAAGGCGACTTTATTTCCTCATCCATTGATATTTCCAAAATTCCTATACCCATTTTAGTCTTAAATGCTATCACTTGCTTTATTTTCCTTGTGACATATTATCATTCACTATCTTATTCTTCCTTTATGGCATTTCCTTAGTTACATTTTGTGGCAGGCAAGATATAACTGCCAAACATTATTCTACAACAACAAGAAATAGGCTGTTTTTTACTTATGTCAAAATCATTTTGTTAAAGTAATATAAATAAACTCTATGTTTTTCTGGCAATAAGAAATAGGCTATTTGGTGTAGGTGGTTGCAAAAAGTAAAGAGACGGAAGCCATATGGAGAATTGAAGCACTACGCAGTGTTCTTAAGGAAATACACTCTCTTTTTATTATGTTTCATGGTTCTATAAGAATGCTGCTTGATAAAGAACCTGGTGGAGGACTAACTCGTAGTCATTTGTATACTTTCATAATGGATTACCTTAGTGGTAAGCCCTTATCTGAATCATGTTCTACATGTGTCATATACAATCTGTTTATATTTTATATAGTTTTTTACTGGAGGTTCCTTGTATCAAAATTTCATTGGAGTTTTGATGCTGTGGCAATGCTGAAATTTCTGTTTCAAGTGGTTTTCTAGTGGATTTATACTTGTTTCTTATAAATGCATTTTTACATGAGGCAGATTTTCTCGTGGGCAACAAATTATTGTTACCGAATTTCCGTGACTCTTTAAAGGAACGTGGGACTGTACAGATGTTGACTGTTGGACGGGAGGCTGCTATTGAAGTGCAGGTCAGATCAACATCATACATCTTCATATCAGTCTAACAAGCATGTGTACTTAGGAAAAAATATATTGTTACGTAGACTTGCAAAAGCAATTTGTCTGTTCTTTTGGAGGGAATTGTTACTCAAAGTTACATGTTAAAATTTTAATCAGAAGATTAGGAAGAAATTGGAAGAAGAAGCTACAGGGTGGAATGAAAATCTGTTTTCTGAACTGCAATCACTGTCATATTTTTCGCATTTAGGAAAATTTTCTTCTTTTATTTATTTTTGTTGGCCATCTAGAAAATATTTTCAGTCTCTTTTGCAATTTAGTTAAATTGCTTCTTGTTTCTGCAGTCTCTTGTTGGCACTTTAGATTCATGCATGGGAAATGCCTTAGGCTACTCAGTTATCTTGTTTCAGGACCTGCTCGTCTCGACAACACTAAGCCCTGTATGTTGTATCTTTCATCTCTAAGCTTCCCTCTCTCTCACACACACAGACACACAGTGAAATACCTACTCCTTTTCTAGCACAAATTAATAATCATTTGATGTATTTCAGGATGACACTGTGAATCTGTTTTCATATGGCATCCTAAGGTTGACCCCACGTACACTATCTTCTGGAGGAAGTACATGGTCTTACTTGCGAAAAGGGAATGCGTCATCTCATGCTGAGTCAGCATTCGATCGCTTACATGGCTTCCAGGATGGCTCTTCCGTAAGAGGTGATAATTATCAAATTGTGAGGCCCTTACATCATGGCAAGTGGTCTAAAGGAAAAGATGGGTTTCTAGTTACTGATGTTTGGGGTGTAGAAGTTGGTAATTGGTTCCCACCACGCCTACAATATGGCTTCAGGAAACAGAGCATAAGATGTATCTCTGTGCTTACCAGCATAAAAGCCTTACCATAATTCTTCTTATACCTGTTACATCAATGCTTAATGGGGAGGAAGGGATCTCCATGTTGAAGCAACAACTTCTTGAAAATGTCAGTTTCCTATACTTATATATGAATGTGTTTTCTAAAGTGATCATGTGATATTAGCTGATCAGAGTAGGATAATCAATGCTGTAGAAGATAGTGTTTGGCATATGGCATATGTGTGTGTGTACATGTAGGTGCTGCCAGAAAGGGCATCTTTATGGCAGAAAGATCAGGCATTTTCAGAAATGAGTATTAAATTTCCCTTTAATTTAGATAAGGGGTAAATGAATAATTTTAGACTTGGACTGCACTCTTGGATAATCAGTTTTGTTGCAGCTGGTATGGAATTAATACTTTTGCCCCTATATAATTAAGATCACTAGAAGTAAATTTCACTTATTTAAACAATAAAGGTGATTATTTAGCAAGATCATATAACCAGCTTTAAAACTCAAATCCAATCACAAACCTTAACTTTCTTGTTTCATGATTATTTAAATTTTCATCTCAGTCATAAGTTATATAGCTGATGCGTATTGTAGTTAACAATTCTGAATTTTCTTTTATTGGGCTGTAAAAGGATTGTTCAATACTTGTCTTTTTTTTATCTTTTCTTTTTAATACCATGGTTTGGTTGGGAAAAAAGGCCTTCGCATCTCATTTGCGTGTCTGTAACTAAGCCAAACATGTATCTACTCCATGCCGACTCACCAATTATATCCTTCGTCCAATACATTACTAGAGATGCTTAAAAACTGTTGAAAGCGATCAAACTGCCCGAACCGAAGCAAGTCAGCCGGTTTAAGATTTTTGTGGTTTGGTATGGGGTTATCTGCTGATGGTTTGAAACTTGGAACAAATCATGTAAATGAATAGCTCTTTAGCCTTTCCTATTTATTCCTTTTTCATTTTGGAATATGCAGTTATGTACATGTATGTATATTCATCAACCATCTTTAACGGTTTCGAGAAAAAAAAGAAGAAAAAGAAAACGAGTTCAGACCGCCACACCACTAAAAGCAGAATGTCCTACCAAGCCAACCAAACCCGGCGGGTTTGGTTTGTCTTTTTCTGAAACCGTAGTTAAGACCAGCCAACTGGATCATAAACACCCCTAATGAATAGATTTTTGATCATTACCATTTCTGAAAGATTTTGTTTTTCAATTGTTAATGTATACTTGGAAAAAGTATATGTTCTAGTTTTGTTTTGGAAATACGAACACCTGTCGAACATTTTATCGGTATCTTCCAAATCTTAAATTCTTGGTTTTGTTTTTCTTCTTCGCCAGGCATCTTCAAAGATACATAAAGTTGAGGAGAAGCTTGCAAAGGGATGGGGTGGTGAGAATGCCTATCATGTCAAAGGGTACCGTTATTTACTAGTAGACGGTGACAGAAATATATCTCGAGCTTCCCCCTCTGGAAAAGTAACCACCCTAACAAAGGTCAGAATTGTCTGATACAATTCTTTTGCTACTTTATATAACATTTTCCCAGTTTCTACTGTTTTATATCATTCAGCTGTGATACATTTACAGGAATCATTACTCGCTTTAAATAAGGTTCGAGAAGATGTTGATTTAGAAAGAAACAGAACAAAAGGGAATGATTTAGAAATATGCATCAGAGCAAGAAACAATTCCTGGGTGATTGCTCGGGCTGCGAGAGGGAAACAACTTTATATAGTTCTTGAAAAGGCCAATGAAACTCTTCTTTATGCCTCAGAAGCCGTTGAGAAGTTCAGTGACAGGTAACACGGTTGAGTATATTCAATTAAGACTTGTTTTAAGTTTATATTTACAAACCTCCCCAAACCCAGCAAGTATAGCTGTATAGTTACGTTTTTTTAATTAGTTTGAAGTCGCAAAAGTCCTTAAGATTTCATTAATATTGTGGAACCCGACCGTTTAGAGCTTGGAACCAGCAGACTTGCCCTTGTTCCTATCATTTTTGGAACATATAAATATATAATTATGTGTGTGTGGATGATTGGGTTCAAATAAAAGGCTCTTTATTCTAAAATGCCCAAAAAGGATTTTTAGCTCAACGAACTTCGATTAAACTCATTCTAGCGGCGTTGGAACCGAGTCGTCAAAACCGACTGATCCACCAACTTAGCCGTTTGGTTTGTTGTTTTTTGAAATGGTAGTTAGCGGTTTAACCAGATATTTTTGTCAAAATCGGACGAACCAGGCCATAAATAGCCCTATTTTGCGTGGTTATCTTTTCATCTGTGGACTTAGGTTCACAAAAATCCATGACATCTTGTTGATTTAGTTTTCCTAATATCATGTAGGTACTGCAACGGAGCATTTTCGTTGGATTAAAAATACTCAAGCAGTTCATGTTCTTTATGCATCGGCTTCATCTTTTTATAATTGTATCCGATAGTACATTTAGACCTATATGCACATATTGTTTTGACGGAGCACAACTGAAATGGACCGGACAAAAGGTTAGGGAGTCGTATGTTGATAGATTTCTGGAACGATAGACACGATAAAATCTCAAGAGTAGTAACTAGCAAGTTAAATTTGAGTTTCATGGAACTGAGTTTTGTCCAGATGAACCTGGGCTGTGTTATGGTGGTGAACCTGGAATTTGATTTGATATAAGTTTTACATTCTGGGTAGGAAACATTTGGTTTTGTACGAAAAAATCCATGAAAATGAGTATACAAAAAGATGTCGTTTTGAAAATAAATACAAAATACAGTTTTTTTCGCTTGTATATACTATATGTGTTTGTCTATTTGTGGTATTGTTTGGTGATTAATATTTTAGATGAAGGTATAAAAAAGTTTTAGATTAATAGGTATGCATCGTTGGAGGCGATAACGCTTCAGTCATGGTGAGCTGCGGTGGTTACAAGAAGCGGCCAGAGGCGTGTGCTTTGCTTCCGTGAGAAGGGCCAGAGAGACCGAGATTTGGAGAGATGCGACAGTGGAAAAAGGAAGAAAGGATAGGCTAAGCGTTTGATGAGTGAAAAAGGTAGGTGTTCACCAAGTAAAAGAAAAATGGTGTGTTTAGTTGGGTAAGAGAAAGTAGGTGTTTTACGGGGTAAAAAGGGTAAAAAGGTGGTGTTTTGATGCAAGAGAAGTAAACAAAATAGCAAATGAACTAATTTATCGAATAAAATTTCACCCAGAAAGTATGAAATGAATTAAGCATAAAAACAGTACTAGTAGTTGTAATAAATTACTTGAGCAATTAAAACATAAAAAGTAATTAACACCTGCATCAAAACAGATAGTAGAAAAGATGCAAACCGATAGGAAGAAATAAGACACTAAAAGGACAAAAACTAAGTTGAACAAGTACACTCCTAGAAAATCCATAAGCTTAATCATGTCTCTTTAAAAAAAGTCCTATCTTCAATCATGTTTTTTGAAGATTTGCAAACGTAGCAAATCCGACTTAAACTGCACATCCCATGTTTGCTTCGATATGCATCCGCTTCTTCTCACATTATGAGGGTTTTCACGGTTCTAACTCGTGTCATCATTCCTTTATCTAATTTGAAATGCATACAACCCTAACTTTTTCCTGAAAAACTCTTTCTTATTTGGTCCAACCTCATGTTTCTCATACTCCACCTCACATCCTCATTTCTACTACGTTCAACTTTTGCGTCGATGTTTTTTATGGCCCAACTATCGTTTGTGTAACATAGCTAGCTTAACTATAACTGTGTAAAATTACCTCTTTACTCTTGTTCGGAAACTTTCGTAACACATAACGTTTCGTGGTTGCTCTTGGCTTGCGCCAACTTGCCTGAACACAAGATGATACATCACTATCAATGTCCCCATCACTCTAGACATACAACCTTAATATTTAAACTTGGTTGGAACAATGTGTCCTTTAATATTGATTTGAGTGTCCTCATCCTCGTTTTCTTCATTGAAGTTACAATATTGATACTCTATTTGGAATGATTTACTCATATATTTTTGCGCTCTAAGGTATCACTTCATTCCTCTAGTCTCTTATTCAAGGTTTTACTTAAAACTCCAGCACCAACATAATGTCATCTCTAAAAACCATGAATCACGAGATGGCTTACTAGATCGACTTTGACAACTCATCTAACGCTACTATAAAAAGAGACAGATTTGACGTTGATCCTTGGTGGAGGCCCATGTCTACAAGGATGAGCTTGTAACCTTCGGTGGATGTCGCACGCTTATTTTAGTACTAACGTATATGTCCTTAATAATCTTAATGTACATCTTAGGGATTTTTTTAGGTCTTAAGACTTTTCAGAATCACTGCACGAGGCACACTATCATAGACCTTTAACGTTGATGAACACCATATGCAAATCTCGTGTCTTCTCCTTAACGTGTATTACATATGTACTAACCTCCCTAACATAAAACCAAATTAGCTTCTTGTAACTCGAGTTTTCCATCTAATTCTTGTCAAGCTAACTCTTTCCACTATTTCATTGTATGATTTATGAGCTAAATTTCTATATAGTTCGTGATGTGTCATCTTGATACTGCAGGGGAACACTGCCGCACTCATCTTCGGCAGCGGCATGATAGTGTGGATGAAATAATGAATGACCATGATCATTCACGCGGTACTCCATCATACACACACAACTTGTACATTGTGTTACAAACCTTATACATTGTACTGAGGAGGGAATGAAGCCGTACGTGAATGAAAGAGAGTGCTGGTGAGGGCATGAGGGGAAAGCAAACTCCATCTCCTACGGAGATAAAAAATTGTCATGCCTCCGGGCGTGTGAAGTGACTGGTCATGGGAGTGCGGAGAGTATAATGCAAATGTGAGGGGAGAACTCCGGTTTGAATCCCACCACATACAATACCCCTTAATCCATTTGGAGCGAGTCTTGGCTTGTTTCTTCAACAAGTGAGCATTGTCTCCGGTGTCTTGAGTATGACGCAGACTGTCACCGGTCGGTTAACGTGTCCACACTAGTACAAAACTAGTTTATTAGGGCAGTTAAATTTGTTTGTTAGGGTGATTTCACACCGCCCTTAAAATGTTGCTCTAAAAATACTCTATTTATGAGGCGGTTATTTTATAGGGCGGTGATGTGTTATTTGGGACGGTTTGTCATTTTATAGGGCGGTTTGTGGATTCATTTTATAGGGTGATTTTTTGCATATTATAGGCGATTTTTTGCCTTTTATAGGGTAGTTTCGGTGATTTTTTTTTTATTTTTATAGGGCGGTTTTTTTAAATTAAAATAAATATATTTAATTTATTAAATATATTTTTTCCACAATATATTTTGCTAAATTTCCAGATACATTTCACTTCTACTCTCAAACTGAGGTTGTTCAAACTGAGATTGTTCAAACTGATGTATTTGCGCCAACTAAGAAAAGATTTATAAAACATTAGTATTTTTTTATTATATAAACATGTGTGTGAAGATTGAAATAAAAAATGTTGATGTTTTACCATGTTCATAAAACCTGGTGGATCAACGTTTTCTGGCACGGGCATTTGACTCGAGATAGACACATGATATGATCCGTCTACATCAATCTTAAATGACAAACAAGTTAAACAATTTTTAATAATCATTTCAAACAATTTGTTTTACTATAAACAAGTACATGTGGTCAATAAACTGAAGTTGTTGCAAAGTCACTAGTGTTTATTTGTGTTGAGGCACCTTTGTGATTTGATGAACCGGGGCTTAGAATCTTTCTTGAGCCACTTATTGATTGGCGTGATGTTTCTTAATTCATAAGCTACAACCAAAAATATTAATGTAAATATTATTATACAAAAATTAACATTACATATAACAAATATACCATCAATGCATTCCTTGGCCACTGAATGAACTGATGAAGCGTATCACCAATCAAACTTATCTCATCATTTTTTGTCAAATCATGAACATGTGTATTTTTATAATCTTTAATAACTGAATCGACTTGTACTTTGACACAACCTTCATCTATTTGTTTCCCGTGTAGGATTATGTAAGAAGTTGGCCATGCCTGCCCTAAAGGAACAATCAAATTCGAACTAGACTAGAATGGAAATAACAACATGCATGTTGTCACATTCTGCAAAACATACAACATTTTTTATAAATAAATAAAGATGTATATATAAACATATAATCTTTTAAGTTCATACATAAATAAATTACCTTGATCGGTGGATAATCAATGAATGATCCACCAGACGCACAGCTAGAATCGCGAATACATGGGCTTGCATCCTTTCTTGCTCGTTGTGTGGCACCTTTGAACACTCCACCATGAACATGTGTTACTCCTGTAAACTCAATATCCAAAACAATATCAATAACTATATAAATATTCAAAATACTGATATGTGTATGTATGTGTTTTTTCTAATTATCCTATAACATTTGAGATGGTTCGACATCGTCCGCCATGCTCACGACCTAAAAGTCGAACCAGTGGATCTTCTTTCTCTTTACCAAAAATAAATACCTTAGTTTCCAACCATAAATCTTCCCACAAGTTATTTTGAATATCCTTTGTATCAATATGGTATGGAAGCATTTGTTTGCATTTGAGGCAAAACCATGACATTAACTTAACACCTTTTATCACCAATCGATTGATTATTTTCATCAAACTCAACATCATAATAATCCTCGAGTAATTTCTTGGAACAACAAGCAATACCACGTTTACCACGCCTAGACGTTTCCTTCATACTAATAAAGTTATTCAAGTCAAACACAACAAAAATATATAAATACATACATAACATACATAAAAAATTACTATATACACAAATATCACATAAACAAATATTCATACACAAATACACACATTCTTTAGAAACAACTACCACGTGCAACATATTATTAAAATGTTAAGCAAAACAACATATAGGGACCACTTGTAATTTCTTATTCCATCAACCGCTTTAAAAAATTATCATAACATATAAATAGGATATTGACAGTAGGTTGAATAACATCACCTTTAATTTTGTTTGAATCTTACTTCGTATGAAAAAAACTTGAACTTGAAGTAGTACTAAAAGCACCTACAACATCAACAAAATGCATCATTAATAGTTTAATATAAAGATTTGAGTTCAAAGATAAAGTATATTGCTACAGAGGTTTGTGGAAGAGCCGACGAGAAGGCGATGGTGGCTCCGGGAAGCCGATGGTGGAGATAGTGGTCTAGACAGAGAGGTCGGCTATGGCTCCGGTTTGTGGTGAAGAGTAGGCGACGCTCGTGATGGACAAGGCGACGGTTGAAAGGAAGACCGGATGGTGGCTTGTAGGTTGTGTTGAGAGAAAGAAGAGATATTGGAATGGAGGTTGAAAAATGACTGCAGGTAGTGGGTTTGGGGCGGGATTGCAAAATTTTAGAGTTAATTATTTAATAGGGCGGTTCGCCCAAAACCGTCCTAAAAATTCATTTAATTTTTTTAAATATATATTCATATGGTTACGTGTTACATATAATTATAAAGTTTATATAGTTGTTATGAAAATATATATTTGGTTATTTGTTATGTTTTAATGTTTATATAGTTGTTAATATATTTTTACTTTTAAAGTTTTTATAGTTGATTAGTATTTTTTATAGGAGAATAAATAAAACAATTAACAAAAAAGTGATATATTAAGAAATAAAATCTACAAACTTTAAATAAATTAACCAAATAACCTAATGCGTCTATTTTTCACAATCCTTGACTATTCTGCATAAAATAAAATTGTATTAATTATTAAATTATAATAATAAAATATTATTAAAATAACACACACACACACACACACATATATATATATATATATATATATATATATATATATGTGTGTGTGTGTGTGTTGTGTGTGTGTGTGTGTGTGTGTATCAAACCTTGGTCATTAAGACTCACGTGACGCTTCAATATATATCCCTTCATTGTGATCATATCGTATGTATGTGTTGCCTTCAATTCCATCATTAATCGGTTGAATACCGACAGAAAATGATGGTAGGTCATCAAACTGATTGTATTCTTCCTCGTCGACAATATTGTCAACTCCTATAATTCGACGTTTACCTTGCAAAACTATATGATATCTCGACTGGCTCGGGTCATTGATAAAAAATATGTGTGACTTGTTTTGCGTGAACGAATGGTTCAGATGCATAGCCATCACTTGTAAGGTCAACAAGTGTAAAACCATATTTGTCGACTTTAACACTCGTACGGTTATTCACCCACTTACATTTGAACACTTGTATAGTAAAAGAATAATAGTCTAATTTCCATATTTCTTGAATCACACCGTAATAAGAATCTTTAGCAATTCTTAACATTTTGTCTTTGTTCATCCTATCGAATTCAGTCGTTGATGCTATTATTATAACTCCACTATTCTATACTGTATTTTTTTCATCTTGATCTTTGGTGTAAAAAGTATAACCGTTGATGTCGTACCCTTGGTAAGATTTTATTTTAAAATCTGGGCCATGTCCCAACCTCTTTACAATATTATCAACAATATTAGTTGTCGTGACCTTATTCTTCATCCAGCTAGAAAAGTCTTTGTTATGCTTCATTAAATACCACATATTATCCTTACCTCGGTATGTCGATCGTAAAAAGTTCATGTGTTCTTCAACATACGGAGCAAGACAAGTCATGTGTTTTAAGACCAATAAATGTGCAGTTTGTAAACTATCATGACTTGGGATTATTGTTTTCATGCCAACACCTCCGACCCCTTCAAGTTTACCTGAATGACGAGATTGAGGAACACCAATGCTTTTAACACCTTCTAAATAACCCGTACAGAACTCAATCACCTCTTTAGAAGAATATCCTTCAACAATACTACCCTCTGGCTAATTACGGTTTCTTACGTAACTTTTAAGAAACCCATATATCTTTCAAAAGGGTACATGTATCGGAGAAATACAGGACCACATGTCTTAATTTCTTCTACGATATGACATACCAAGTGAACCATCACATCAAAAAAAGACGGTGGAAAATACATCTCTAGTTCACAGAGTGTGATAATAACTTCTTTTTGTAATGTATCCATTGACTCGGGATCAATAATTTTTGAGTGAATTGTGCTAAAAAATAAACAAAATTTTGATATTGTATGTCAAATATTCTCTGGTAATAATCAACGCATTGCAATAGGAATCATATGTGTCATCAAAACATGACAATCATGAGATTTCATACCTATCAATTTACAGTCCTTCATCGACATCATCTTTTTAATATTTGTTGAATATTTAGATGGAACTTTAATATCGTGCAAGCATTTACAAAACTTTGTTTTTTTCTTCTTTTGACATGGTATAACATGTGGGTGGAAGATAAAAACCTCTGGGTCTTTGAACAGGAGCAAGCTCTTTACATATTCCTATTTCTTCCATGTTCTTACGGGCATTAATACCATCTTTAGTTTTCCCGGGAATGTTTAACAATAAGCCCAACAAGTTATCATACACATTTTTTCAATATGCATAACATCTAAGCAATGTCTAACTTCTAAATGCCTCCAGTAAAGTAAGTCCCAAAAGATTGACCTTTTTTTCTAAGTGGCTCCTTTGTCGATACAAGTTCTTTTTCCTAACACAGTATTTAGCTTTTCAACTCATGTCAATGGATCAAATCGCTTTCTTATTGTTCGGTGCACGACTGCTCGGTATTTCCGTCAAACTCTTTTTCTATTACGATAACTATGACAAGTTGGAAGGAATCTTCGATGTCCCATGTATATAGTTTTCTTACAGTTATTTAACCATATTAAATTAGTCTCGTTTTCACAAACTGGACAAGCAAACTTACCTTTCGTACTATATCCAGACAAATTACCGTATGCAGGAAAATCACTTATGGTACAAAAAATCATGGCTCTCAAGTTAAAGTATTCTTTCTTGAAAGCATCGTACACTTTTACACCTGCATTCCACATAGTCTTTAAGTCATCGATCAAAGGAGACATATAAACATCAATGTCATTACCAGGTTTCCTCGGACCTTGGATCAACATGGACATCATAATGTACTTTTGTTTCATGCATAGCCATGGTGGTAGATTGTATATGCATAAAAGAACTGGCCACGTACTATGACGATTACTCATGTTTCCAAAAGGATTGATTCCATCTGAATTAAGTCCAAAACGTATATTTCGCATCTCGTCGTCAAACTCTGGATATATGTTATCGATTCTTCTCCACTGAGACGAGTCTGCAACATGCCTTAGTTTTCCATCATTTGTACGCTCATCTGAATACCAACGTAATAATTTTGCTTCTTTTTCATTTGAAAATAATTGTTTTAGTCTCGGTATAATGGGAAAGTACCATAACATTTTAGCCGGTGGTCCATTTTGTGTCACATCATAATCAACTTCATCTGTTTCTTTCTTACGCTTATACCTCGATACATCACATGTAACACATTTATGTTCCTTTTCGAACTCATTTCTATACAATATACAATCATTTGGACATGCATGTATTCTTTCAACTTCTAATCCCATTGGACACATTAATTTTTAGCTTGATATGTTAAGATTGGTAGCTCGTTATCTTCAGGAAGCATGTCATGCAAAACCACTAATAAACTTGTAAAACTTTTATCACTCCATCCGTAGTTTGACTTTAAGTTAAACAACTTTAATACGGCACTAAGTTTCAAGAAATTTTACAACTGGGATATAACGGTTTCCCAGCATCATCAAATAAATATTGTAATTTTTCTTGATCACCATCCCCAATATTTTGGTCTAAGTCATCTACCATGTCATTTAAGTTGTCATTGTTGTTATTTATATATGAATCTTTGTTCTTCGTAGTATCATTGTGTAAATTAAGCGACGATGCGCGACGATCAATAAGTGATTCACAATGTATTGACCAACAAGAGTATCTAGGCATAAAACCATGTTTAAACAAATGATACTCTATGTCTTTAATGTCCTTAAACCTTTTAAAATTTCTACAAAGTGAACAATGACAACTAATCGATTCATTTCCCTTATTCACTCGATCAGCTTTGGCCACCATAAGAAAACTTTAAGCTCCTTTTGTATATATTGAGCTAGAACGTTCGATCTTGTACATTCAAACTTTACGATCCATCTGAAAATAATATGTATATATATATATGGGTGAGTGTATATATTACATATGTATTATTGTATAAATATAATACAAATATATGCAAAATATATGTGTATACTAAAAATCAAATATATGTTCTAACATTAAATTAAATGATTATATATATATATATATACACACACATAAATATAACTAAAATATTAAAACTTACTAACCTTATAAAATCTTGAAGAACCTCTTGTTAAAAGTTTTATGTTTCTTGATCAAATATATGGTGGTGATGATTATAAAGACTTGAATCACTAAAACAAAACATCATATAAATTATATCATTAATAAACAATTTAAAATAATCAAAATTTAAAAAGAAATTACAATATACTAATGTACCTTAATATAGTTCTCATTTGAGAATAACAAAGATGATTAATACAAAATTGTTGAGTAATTGATTGAAGTTAAGTTTGAAATCAATATGAGATGTAAACACAGAGAGAGGAGTTAGAGAGAGGAGTTTGAGGTTGAAGACGATAATTTGAAATGTTAACGTTATTTTGATTAAAGAAAGAAGCTTTATTAGGGCAGTTTGGGGGTGGGGCGCCCTAAAAATGATAAAAAAATCACTCCAAAAATAATATGGATTTTATAGGGTGGTTTTATGACAGAACCGCCCCAAAAAATCAAAACCCACACTAACAACTAAGTTCCAAACCGCCCCACAAAATCATATGCATTTTTTAGGCGAATTACGATGAAACCGCCCTAACAAATAAGTTAGGGCCGCCCTAACAAATAAGTTAGGGCCGCCCTAACAAACCAATTTTGTACTGGTGCCAGTATACATGGTTTTTTAGATTAAAAAAATCTCATTAGTAATTAATGTTTTTTAATAATTAAACTGTATGTTCTTTTTTATTATCTTATTTATAGCTTATAGATGTATAAGATTAAAAATAGTATAAAAATATTACCTATAATTATTTTATAAATACTTTTAGGTAATGTTCAAATGTGTATGAGTAGCTAGCCCTAAGATGTATTTAGTTATTTAAAGGTGAGCTTATTTTGATATACTTATGCAGTTTAATTATGTTTTATTTTGTTGGAGGTTGTCTTAATGGGTTATCATAAGAATGCGATGTTAGTACACAAGTTTTCATAGCTAGTGGAGGGTTATATACTCATGAAATGTGTATCCATAGAGTTCCTACGTCTTGGTACTTACTTATCACAAGCACGCCAGTTCGATACCTAGCCGGTGTAGATGATTGGTACATGGGGTCGGCCAAAACAGCTCGAGCCAAATCAATATTATGACAGTTAGATCTGGCCGAGTCCTTTTCTCCCCGTCGTCCTTGGCAAGCTACAACGGCGATGACACTGACCGCTCGATCCCCTAGCATCCCATAAGTGACATCAACTAGGTTGAGGGTGCATCAACAATGATAGTTTGGGAATGATAAGGTTTGTTTCGTATATGAGTATAAGTGAGACGGGGCTCATGTAGCTAGGCTAGAGCTTAGTTCGTTTTGACTTAAGAGAGCTCGAGCTTTAGTTTGGTTTGTTAAAAACTTTATTTTTTAAACTCGAGATCAACTAATTTATTATTATAGTATTGTGTGTGTGTGTATATATATATATATATAGGGGAGAGTTATGCTAAAAAAGGTTAGTTGCATAAAAAGCATAGGAAACATTTCTAGCCATTGGATGTGTTTGATAAATGGATGAGATTTCATGTGTGGCAATTTTGTAATTGCAATTCTAACGATTTTAGGTTTCTTTTAATTGGAGGGGCATATCTGTCATTTAATTAAAATATATAGAAAGTAATTAACCGTCGCATGAGTTAAAGGTTTTGATAACTGCAACCCAAGATTGCAGGGGATATTAGAAAAGAAATAGGACGATCAACTGTGCGTATTTAGCTGAGAACTATGCGTATTTAGTATTATAATTGTTCGTTTTTTGATGACAACTATGTGTATTTAGTATTATAATTGTGCATATTAAGTGAATATAACTGTGCGTATTTAGTATTATAACTGTGCGTATCAATGAATCCCCTAAAAATCGACTTATAAATATAACTGAATATAAATTTCTTTTTAAACACAAAGACTAATTACAAATATACCCTTTCACTTAATATATATATAAAAATCCACTTATCACTACAACAAGTCTTCCTAGACTTTTTAAGCAAGATTAACTTTTTAGTAGAACCCATACATACATACATACATACATACATACATACATACATACATACATACATACATACATACATACATACATACATACATACATACATACATATATATATATATATATATATATATATATATAGTAAGAACAAAGTGATATTTACGCAAGACAATTACACTCACGTGGAATTATCATGCAAGATTAGCCTTGTGTTATAGTTCCACTCACAACCTCCATTCTTACGTGATAACTTGGTATGTTTCGCACGAAAAAAACACTATTGTATCGTAACCTTTCTCCCTTTCTCTCTCTCTCTCTCTCTCTCTCTATATATATATATATATATAGGGTCGGTTACTATGCAAAGTGTGATTTTCGTGCGAAGCGTACGAAGTCACACGGGCATGGCACGTGTTTTTTTTGTGGATGGGTAGTTTCATCCGCTCATAATTATGCATAAAAGTTATATAATTATGCAACTTATATCTATTATTACGCAAAGTAAATTACTCATGTTATAAAAAATAATTACACAACTTATATTTATAATTACGTAAGTTATATGATAATTACGTAAGTTATGTTCATAACTATGCCGTTAATAGTCAAGTAAGTTATACACACAACACATATATGTTAAAAGCAATGTTGATTATTTTTAAAAGTATATAGTAATATTGTACTCATATTAAAAAGGATAAAATGCTTAAATTTGTGGTGTATATTTTTAAAAAATAATATCGTATAAAGAAGTTATATGTGTTTAAAAAAATGTGAGGAATTTAAAAAAATCAACAAGTGTAGGTTATTTATAAATCTACCCCTCTAGCCACATTCATTGCGTGACTATGTTATCTTCAATCTGAATTATTTATATTTTAAATCAATAGTCCTTATAATTTCGTACACTTCGCAGAAAATCATCACTTTGTACCGACATTTTTCTTATATATAGAGGAAAAGTTTACGGTAGAAAGTGTTAATTTCATATGAAGTGTACAAAGTGATGATAACCATTGATCAATGGAATCAACGGTTCAAATTAGAAATGAGAGGAATCATGCAAAGAAGAGATTAGAGGGGTAGATTTGGAAATAGATTGCAATTTTTTTTTACTTTTTTTAAATTTCCCCAATTTTTTTAGACGCATATAACTTTTGTATACAACATTATTATAATTATTATTATTATCATAATAATAGTGATAGTAGTAGTAATAATAATTTTATATATATATATATTTGTGTGTATATATATATATATATATATATATATATATATTACTAACTTATTTTATATGTACATATAATTATACATTTTTGTTATTAGCACAAATATATGACTTATTTATTTAGTTGTAATTTTATATGTAATAATAATTATTATTATATATATACATATATATATATAATAGATTAAATAAAAAGTTATATAATTGAAAGGCTTGTTCACGAGTTGGATATACGAACTAGAGATTGTTTAAGCGCGTCATACTCATTTTGGTTTCGGGTTTCCTTTTATTTCTATTTTAAAATTGTTTTCTATATCATGTTTTCATTCATTTTTTTCATTTTACAAAATTAATGAGAGTGATGTGCATGAGGTGAGATCCGATATGGTTTGTGGTTGAACGATGATGGTCAATCATCGTTCATGGTTGAATGACGGTGATCGACCCATCGTTCTGGTTGATTGAAGAGAATCGACCATGGTTCATGGTTGAGAAATGATGGTTTTCGATGGATTTTGCTTGATGGTGAAGGAGTGCAGAAAATGGAGAGAAAAAATGTTGTCATTTAACATTCGAGACAAAAAAATATGAAATTAAATATAATAAAATCATAACCCGCTAAAACATCAAGTTGAGGGCTTTTGTATTTTAGTATTGACATATATAAATATTTTAATACGACAAGATGAAAGGGAAATGCAATGACTAAAAAGATATAAAAGACAACGTATAGCGCAACCCTATAATTTTAGCTAAAATTATAAGAAAACAAAAAATATATCATGACACACTTTATGACATGATGATGCAATGTGTCTTCTATTTCTGGATAAATAAATAATTAAGATAACTACTTGCTATCTATGGTAAATGAACCAGATGTATTAAATATTAATCATTAAGATTCGTTACTTCAAAAGTAAAGTTCTAAAATCTGTTACACATAAATCCAATTAACTAGTAAATATAGAACATGTGTTGTGACAGATTGTTAAAATAAATTGAAATCTGAAAAACGAAAACATCCAGATATATTCAGAAAGCACGAAATAGATGCGTATTTGTAAAACGTAAGTTACGAAAAATGAAATTGCAAACAAAACTTAAAAATCCAAAATTCCAAAAAAAATATGTATGTAAGATTAAAAATACTCAACAAAAACAGAAGCCATGCAAGACAAGAGAAATTAGAAAAAGGTAAAATTAAATAAAAGCAAAGAAATTTTAAAAAGAAGGAAAAAAACCTCCTGCTTAATAAACGAGTTAGCCTGAACTGACAAACTCAACAAAAAAATAGTTAAATTTTAGGTTTACTAACATATCTTATTTTATTAAATAGATCAAGTTAATAATAACCATTTTTACAAAGTATGTTAACTCGAACTCGACCTAATTCATTAGAAGTAACGACCAGTTCTCCAATATTTTCATTTAGTTCCTCTAATATAAAGCCAACTATACAAAACCAAGCTTAATAATTAAGAATGAGAGCTAAGGAAACAATAACCGTTAAAAATGTCAATTAGAAAATAAAAAATAAGAGCATGTTATTAATACATTCGATTTATTTTATTGTATTAATTATAAAAATAAATATCCATTAAACCAAACTTGAAGGAGTATTATTATAACATTTCCCTTTGCCAACTTTTCCAATATATATGGACCGCTTCACAAAAAGGCTTTCATCTCCCTCCCAATCATACACTCTTCAACACCTTTATATCCCACTAACGAACACCACACACACACACACACAATTCACACAGTGATTCCGATCACCACCGGATCATCAACAATGGCCACCGTCGGTGAATCCAACAAGTATCTACTCAATCGGCACAAGGAGAGCCACTTCACCGCCGGTGAAATCGTTCGTGACGTCATCATCGGCGTCTCCGACGGCCTCACCGTCCCCTTCGCCCTTGCTGCCGGACTCTCCGGTGCCAATGCTTCCTCCTCCATCATCCTCACCGCCGGTATAGCGGAGGTTGCTGCCGGTGCTATTTCCATGGGACTTGGCGGGTAAATTTAACCGACTTACTTTTACTTCAGTGATTTTAGGTTTGATTGTTTGATTTGTTGATTGTTTGAGTGTATACGCTAATCACGTTATTTGAATATGCATATTTTGTTGTGATAAATTACCGACTTACTTCTAGTTCGGTGATTTTAGGTTTGATTGTTTGATTTGCTGATTGTTCGAGTATATACTTTAATCACGTTATTTGAATATGCATATTTTGTCGTGATGATGTTCATCATGTCGTCATCTGGTGCGGAATGTGTGATTGATGATGGGATCAAAATTCTAATATGTACAATTTACTATACGCCATATTGACTCGCAAGCCTGTTTGTCGTGACGCAGAGTTCAAATATTGATATCAGACCTGCTGTCATCGAATCTCAGTATCTGATGTTGATTTGTGATGAAATTAGCATGATGATAACTTACAGCGATTTTAGGTTTATTACTTTGATTGGTTGATTGTTTGAGTATATAGTTATATATGCTCTAAGCACGTTATTTGAATATGCATATTTTGACGTGATAATGTTCATCATGTCGTCATCTGGTGCTGAATGTATGATTGATGATAGAATTAAAATTCTAATAAGTATAATTTACAACACGCCATATCAAATCGCATGCGTGTTTGTTGGCGATACATTATTCAGATTTTGAGATCAGACCTGCTGTTGTCGAATCTCCATATCTGATGTTGATTTGTGATGAAAATAGCATTAGTAACTTGTTACATTTTGTTTTTGGATTATGATTTGATGCTCTAATCAAATTGTTAAACTCTAAAGCAGTAACTGGAATAGTCTATAGCATTGTGTGTGACTCTGGAGTCATAAGAATTTAGCCGTTAATCTCTTTATGCTTTATGTTTTATCTGGCTTGTCTAACTAAAAGGGCTTTTAATGGTTAGGTATTTGGCTGCAAAAAGTGAAGCTGATCATTACAGTAGAGAGCTACAAAGAGAACAAGAAGAAATTAACACCATACCAGATACAGGTTAATTCTTAATATCATTCAGAAAGTAAATGCTACGTAGAATAAATTGATAATTGGTGATTTAACTCTATATATATACTGTAGAGGCGGCTGAAGTGGCGGAGATACTGGCGGAGTATGGGGTGGAGCCACATGAGTATGCTCCTGTTGTGAATGCTCTCAGGAAGAACCCAAAAGCATGGCTTGATTTCATGATGAAGTAAGTGTTACTACTTTTGATTTAGTTAATCTTACATTTTTATTGGGCTAAATTCTTGGTAAAAATACCTTTTTTGAACGAAGTAGTGAACTCTCTCGGGCTAGATTAGTAGATTTGCCTTAGTAGACAAATGGAATCACAATGGGACATGGTGATGAAAATTTTGGTTGTTTTCTAAAGTGATATACCTAAACAGGCATTGATATGCTAAACCTTGTCTTTTTCTATGTCTTTTTTAAGCATGCTTTGCATTCGGTTATTTAAGTGAAAGTTTATGCTTGTGGTACCTTTCAAACCAGAAGCAATCTGCCATTTTAAACTATAATAAACAATCATGGGTTTTGGATGTTTTAACACATCAGCCATACTTTATGGAATTAAAAAAATATGTGTATCTGGGACAAAAGTCTTCATCATGGTATGTTTTTATTCAAAGAATGATACAAGGAATAACGCAAAAGCAGATCTGAGGCTTCTGTGCATGCTGTCTTATTTTTTAAGGGTGGTGCTTTGTAGTTTGTACGCTAGCACCCCAAACACTAACGTACAATATAAAAACACATGGTATAACATCAAACAATCTATTTAGTCGTGTACAAGTTAATTGTATAATAGGAAAGATTGTGAAACCTTGCGAAAAACAATAATACTTATGACCTTTTGTTTAGGATATTCATGCTTGCAAACTGTAGTCTGTTTTTGCATTTCCATAACATCAGTGACTTATTTGCATTATAAACGTAGCGTTTTTAACCCATCTACGTATTAAAAAGGCGGAACTGATTTTTTTTAAAAAATCTATAATGGGTGCACTGATAAAATAAAATATAGCTCATAAATAAATAGGTTATATGAGCCGAAAGTTGGTATCATTAATAAATGACACAATGATTCCTTATCTGAAAAACTATTTTCGATAAAAGTATTTTCAATCAAGTCAACCTGCCCTGAACTGACCCATGTAATGTTTCGGTATGAACACATTTTGACCTTCAATCTAAACGGCTCAGCCCGCTTATTTTTCCGCAGTTCTTAACCAATATCCAAGTACAATAGTTCAACAAGTCAACAACTCATAGAAATGTTGATATAGTATTTGTGGTCTTTGATCTTTGTGATACTTCCTAACTTGTTTTCCAGATTTGAACTTGGTCTCGAAGAACCCGATCCAAAAAGAGCACTTAGAAGTGCGTTCACAATAGCAGTCGCTTACGTATTGGGTGGATTGGTCCCACTTCTACCTTACATGTTCATCCCAGTGGCCCAAAAGGCTGTGGTTGCATCCGTTATTTTGACCATTTTAGCGTTGTTGATCTTCGGGTTCGCCAAAGGTTACTTCACTGGTAACAAACCAGTGTGGAGTGCCCTTCAAACAGCCCTGATTGGAGCCATAGCATCTGCAGCTGCTTTTGGCATGGCTAAAGCTGTTCAAGGGTAGTCAATATGTGCTTTGTTATTGCTTATGTTTTGCTTTGACTTTTAAAGTCAAAGATGTAGCCTTTTGACTTTGGATACTAAAATTGGGGCTCTTTGGAAAACCAGTTGTTATGACATGATATGCTTTACAAGAAATTTAATTTTAAACAAGTGTTAAAAAAACATTGAAATAAGCCACAATGAGGGAACATTTTTCAATGATGAGTTTCGGAAGAGGTATTACTATAATTTAGGGACGTTCGTGGTTCAGTTTTGATAATATTTGATAATATTTTGATTAAATGATGAGTCAGACAGTTAATAACATTCTTAAACTGTATATTAATAAAATTTCTTAAGCTTCATAAACCGAAACCGAAATGTTGAAAGTTAAAGCTTGATCAAACTCTACGAACCATTGAGTTGTAAGATTAGAGTTTTTTTAACGCAAATCTAATACTCCTACTTATAAATTACACCATGTTTGGGTTTGAACCCATGATCTCGTCTCTAAAAAGAAAAACCTCTACCAAGTGGGTTATTTCAGTTTGAGAGGTCTTTATAAAACGAAGTTTTAAAAAATGGTAGGAAAACGTGAACAAGAAACATATATTAATTTATAACACCTTACCTTATGATAGTCTTGAACAAAATCTTGGTGAGTGTTGTGATTTTTGAATTATTTTGTCTTGTCTTATAATACAAAAAAATAAAAAAATGAGACGAAAACAATGAATTTAAAGCATAAAACTAGCATTTAATATGTTCTACTTTCTATATATTTCTAAAATATATAACGTTAATGTGTCAGCAAGTTATACGAGAATATATACATAGTTTGAGAACCAGTAAGATGTTGATAACAATATATCTTTACTATACATTTACTAGAAATATATATAGTAAAAAGTGCTTTTGAGCAACCTCAAGGCTCAATATATCATTATCAGATATGGACGTTGATTCCTGAGGGCCTGAACTATTTATGTGAAGTTGGGGAACTCCTGCCTTTTAATCTTAGTTTTGGACTCTTTATAACCCACGCGCATTTTGAGAGAGACGTCCACTTTTGGATTATAACTTATAACTATTTGTCCATGTATTTATTTACATATTTAGTTCTTTATCTTAACTAGAAATGAAATCGACTTTGTGAGTTTCCCAACTTTGTTACGTGTGTTACGAACTATGACATTAACATGGCTATGCATTTAAAAGAACCATATTATGGATATTGAAACGTATATATAAAATAATCATTATATAACGGTAGGGGTATTCTTCGGCCGATTCCAGTCTTATTCTTGGTTACACGAGTCGCGACGGTGATATTAGCTAATTAAGTACATATAAGAAATATATTGACATTTGAAACGTAGATAGAAAAAAAAATTATGACACATGCTTTACACGGAAAATTATAAAGAATAAAAAAAGGATGGCAAAACAAAAAAAAATGTTAGATGCTAGGTTTGAACACATGACTTCTAGCTTAGAAGACACACATCTTGGGAGGGGTGAAATGAGTCCAAGGTATATCCGGGGATATCCTGGGAAAAACCGGGGCCGACCGGGAATACCATACCCCCCAGGTTTTGGAGGTTGTGGTTACAACCTGATGAATTTTCACTTGGAATCTTGGATCCACCGACACCACCACCCACTTTTGAATCTGTCTTAAAAAATGAGAAATGGGAAAATAAGAAAAAAACAAGATATAAAAAAGAGATGACAAAAGAAGTCCAAGAATATGATTTTGGGTCATAATGGGTGTTTTGAAAATAAAGATGGGCTAGAATAGATTGAATAAAAAACATAAAGGGGTTAAGATGGGTTAAAAACATTTTTGGAAAAAAAATAAACATAGGTCAAGATGGGTCTTCAAAATTAAAGCTTCAAGTCACACTAAGTCATGGTTTCTTTCACTCAAATTGGTCACCTTCGTCGAGTTTTATCGCGCACCACCACCGAACCACCACCGAACCACCACCATACCACCATCGAACCACCACCGCACTACCACACCACCATCGGTCCATCGCATCTACACCCTCCCACCTCCGTCAAGTTTTATCGTGCACCACCATCACACCTACAGTCGGGCTCCGCATCAACCTCCACCTCCGTTGAGTTTCATCGCTCACCACCAACACACCTACAGTTGAGCCTCCGCTTCATTATCACACCATCATCGTCACTTTATTGAAGATACCACCCTTTATAGATGAAGTCGTATATGTATCTTTTTGAGCTCGTCTAAGCATTTGTCTATATGTGTTTTTGGATTGTATAAAACTAGTAAAATAGTATTGACTTTTTTAAAAAATGATCCATTTTGACCCGAACTCATCCTGACCCGAATCTATCCTAACCGAAACTCATCCTGACCTTTTTTTTTCTAAATAACCTATCCTAACCCAAACCCATCCAGACCCAAATCCATTCTAACAATCAACCCAATCCAACCCACTCATTTTGCCACCTCTAGACGACACCATATAAAAAGGGAAAAACTAGGAAAAATCATGGAAAAAAGAAGAGAATTATGTGACATTAATGTGTGACACAAAACAAACAAGAAAAACAGGATTGTGCTAGTGGGCTTTAAAGTTACAACCAACCAAGTTATATGTTAAATGTTGAAACAAACATATATTTTAAAAGGAATCTAAAAAAAGAGAAAAACGATTTCTTTATTGAGCCAATGGATAAGTGACACGCGGTGGCCTAAGTAGCACAGGAACGGGGTACAGGGACGGGAAACGGCAAAACTCAAAAATTCTAGATACGGGGACGACATAGGTACGACAACACAAAATATAAAAAAATAAAAAAATATAAAGAACCATGATAGGCAAATCATTAATTAATAAGAAAATACTTTTCTAGTTCCAAAAAGCCCCCAAAAAACCTTCTTGTTTCATAGGTAACTAAATATCAATAAGCAACTCATGTTTAAATTCCGACTCATCTAGTGAGAGGTCCACAACGAATGTAGCTTGAGATGGGCCTTGTGAATCTTGTTGAGAAGCCATGGAGAATCAAAGATGAAGAAGATGGAAGAATAATGAATGAAGATGACTTACTGATTGTTTTATAAGCGATGATAGGCTTGAAGGGTTTTAAGAATTTGATGGGTTATATAATACGTACGTGAGCATGTGAAGGGTTAAACCCTAATAAACAATAAAAGGAAAACAGAAGGGTTTAAGGAAACGTCCCAAAATTTACAGAAACGTCCTCAATTTACGAAAACGTCGAGAAAGCCGTCCCATATTTACGGAAACGTTTCCCTCGCGTCCCCATGCCGTTTCCATCCCCAATCCGTTTCGGAAGCGGGTACCGCAACCTTTTTGCCGTCCCCGTGCTATATAGGTGGCAGCCCCATGGACAACCCACTGTACTTGCCTTTTAAAGATTAGTAAAACTAGAGAAATATACATAAATAGTTATAATGATTTTGATCATAACGCAAGTTTAGTCATCATATTATAAAATTTATAAACTTAGGGGTGTTTGATTCCAGCTGATTAGCTGACTCGGTCAGCTGGTCAGTGTGTTTGATGTGTCTGTGGGGCTGTTTTGATCGGGTCCATAGGTTTTGACCCAAACCCTAATTTTAACCATTCTGACCCGTCTAACCCGCCTCCTCTGCCAAATCCCCACCGTGTGACCCCCTTGGCGAGGTCTTCCACCCGTCGGCGACCCCTTCTCCGACGATTTCCCTACCGCGTGACCCCCTTTATGAACCCCCATCCCCTCTGCCAATCCACTGCGAGAGGAGTGTGGTGTTTGGTTTTGCATATCATGGGTGGATGTGTGAATCAGTGGACTTATGGTAAAGATTGAATCTTTGATGGGTTTCAAAGGGTTGCAGAAAGTGGATTACATGCGGTGGTGGTGGTGGTGGAGGCCGGTGGTGGCCGGTGTAGAGAAAGGGTTTTGGTTTTTGATGGTGATGGTAGTGGGTGAGAGAGAGAGAGAGATAAAGATGGTGATAGTAGTGGATTTTGTTATTTGATGGTTTTTTATGTGTTAAAATAATTTATGAAGGGAGTTATCACTTATCACATAATACCAATTAAAATACAAGGGTAATATGATTATTTTTATCATCTAACAGAATCAGTCAGATACTGAATAAAACAACAAAGTTTCAGTCCGATGCATATTCTGTCAGAACTTTTAACCGAGTCAGCTTCTGACTCAATCAGATCTTACGGAGTCAGCGGTAATTAAACAACCCCTTAGTTCAAACATTAGTGAAATAGTTGCATATCTAATCCTCACTATTTATAGCCGTTAGTTTTAATGATATGCAATATTATCAAACCACAATGATCATTTATGCAATTTTGTTTAGACCTAAAATGTAAAAAGGAAGATAGAATCATTAAATATTAATTCACTTTTCAACTTTAATTTGGTTCTCTTAATCTTTATTTTAATTTGTTTGTATCTTTTATTATGTTTTATTTTACTTTATTTCTATTTTTTTAACATTTTATTTGATACTTTAAACTTTTATTTAATTTGTTTCTTTAAATTTTCTTTATTTTTTATTTTATTAAAAAAATTGCACAATCATTCACTTGATAAAATGCTTTTGTAATGAACTTTTAAATTCAGATTATTATTTGATTATACATACTTCCCGTAGATATATCATTTAAATGTTCATCTTATACGAAATATGTAATTAACTAACTACGAGTAACCATAAAATGAAAGTTTTGCTCGTTACAATGTTACAACTTACATGATGGCATGTTCTTGACATCAAAACTATTCTAAAATAACTAATTTCTGTAAAATTCATAGAAACAAAATGGTTTCACTTCAAAGCCCACACAGGCCCATATCGACCCAACAAAAGCCTTTCTGAAACCCTAAAACCCTAATTCACACTTCAATTTAGGGTTTTTGCTTATAAAACCCTCGTCACGCCTTCATCAAACCACATCCACCATCGTTCTTCAAATCTCTTAAAAATGCTTGAGCTTGTAACATTACACTATTACAGCCATTTAGTGACGATCTTCAGGTATATCTTCGAATTTAGATCGTATTGTTCTTCGTGTTTCCGCAATTGTATCTGTGTATCTCTGATGATGAATCAAATTAATAACTTTCGTTCTTCTGAAATCAACATTGATGAAAGTTTTTTGGAGACCTGAACTGAAGAGATACACATTTGATCGATCGATTCGTTTTGTTTAATTTTGATTTTGAATTCCTCTGATGATGATTCAAATAAAACTTTCGTTCTTCCGAGGATGAACATCCATGCGGAAACAATTATTGGAGACCTGAACTGAAGAGGCAGATTTCACCTTTGTTCTATTAAATTCAATTGATTTTAAGTTCACTTGTTGATCAATTTGTTTAAGTTTATCATCTGATTTCATTGTTTTTGAATATTAATCGACGGTTTGTATGCCAAATTGGGGCGAATTTGTTAGGTATTCGTAAATCTCAAATTGATTAAACCGTTGAATATCAACCCCTTGATCTTCGTGTTGGTTGAGAATTCGCTTTAAAAAAGATGAATGATCCCATTGAAGGTCAATTTAGGGCTTGTCATATCCTATCGCCTTGGGGAGCGGAGTCTCTGCAATTACCTCTTGGGATTGGCCATGAGAATAACATTTTTATATCTTCAATGCATTTTTGGCAAACTTATATTTTGATTGACTGATAACTTATAAGTTAATAAATGTGTTTTGCAAAAGTTTAAAAAGTTGATTTTAAAGGGTTAATAAGTTACTTTAAAAAAAATAAGTAATCATACCCAAACATTGGCTTAATTGCTCAACTATTTTAATTGATTGTTATTTTTCATGCATTGATTTTGGGATTTGGTGTTAGTTTGATCTTGTTTTTTCATACATTCATGGGGATCCAAGAACATGATACGATCTTGATAAACTCTTGTTCCTTGGTGTTTAGTAAAAATTTGAAATTAAACTTAGTAGATGTAATGTTAGAAAATTTATAAAGAATAATAGAATGTAAGTAATTCGGCGTTGTTTGTTAAATAAACCTTCTTATTCGGTGACATGTATCTCCTTACCATAGCTTAATCGTTGTAGCTTAATATAACTTTTGAATCAACTTCATTAAATTTGCTTTTTTTGAGGACTTGATGCTAAGGGATTAGGTTCTTTTTTTAAGACTCCTTGGAAACCCTTTGGAAACATCTTAGGATTTAAGATTAAAATAGCAGTATTTTAGAGAATGATCATAATTGATTATGTTTTGCATGTATTTTTTTTTATTTTTTGAAATGTTCATAATTTTTTACCTGATATTATTAAAATAATAAAATAAAAATAGTATAATAAACACAAATATTTGTATCTTTTAAACCTATACATTATTGTTCTAAAATTATAAGATTGTTAACCTTTTTAAGTCGATATATATTGCATTATCTTTTTAAAACAATTTATTGTGTATTTTTGTTAATTATTAAGTTTTTATGTTGCTATTGTTTCTTTTTAAATTGATATTAAAAAAATATATAATGTTAGAATAACATTGTTATCATCTTTAATATGTAAAATGTAATAATAAATAACTGTTTATTTGTAACATACAATAACAAGTTTATATAATTTAGAAAAAAACTGATTAAAGTAACACAAAATTATATAAATCGTCAAACACAAAGATTGAATATTTAAAAAATAATATAAAATATATAGTATAATAAACTAATATTTGATAATAAACAAATAAAATTTAAAAAGTTGACGTAATTGAAGGACTTCGCTCGAAAAGTTGCTGTACCATACTTTTTGAATTAACTATTCCCTATTAGTCACTAGACTTGCCCATCAATTGAATTATATGTTCCAAGAAACAGGTTATTTTTTAAGCAGGTAAAAATTAATCCAATCATTAATTTTTATCTAATATATGTAAAAGACTTTATCCAATCATTATTTCTTATCTAAGAAATGGAAAACACCTTAAATTTATTGCAATTGATACATTCAATACAGTATATTGTTCACTGGATTTGTTGTATTAGATTAAGTGTCATAATTTATTGCAGTTAATGCATTAATATCTCTTACGAGACATAATACAACATTTCACAATTATGGAAACAATGGACCATAATTTCATTTTCGTTCATCATTTAATTTTGAAAAATCATAAAATGTTTTCTCCTAAACTATTTGATATAAGATTTATTAGTAATAATTCATAAATTAATAGAACAATATCATGAGAGTCATGGAGAGAACTAGTGATAGATATTTCATTTAACAAAATTGCCGGGGAATCACTTGTTAAATACAAGAAAAACAAAATTTCATTGATAAGATTTGATATATGCATTTAGTAAATTAAAAAAATATAAAAAAACACCTGAAAATATTATAAACAAAGTAAAAAGAACATAAGAAAAAGAAAAGGCACCGTTATAAACGTTGATTTGTATAATATTGCAGATAACTCTGCTTAGAGCGAAATTTACAAAGTGATCGTTTGGATAAGATCGTTAATGACTGATAAATGTTGATAAAAATAAGTAAGTTTCAATTACATACATAGAATTTGATATAAACTCACTTATAAAAGTTATAAGCAGAAAACAAACAAATAAAAAGTAGCCATGTAAAATATCAAAAATAAATAAATAATAAGTTTGATTAAATATGAGGGGGGTGGTTATTATATAAAATGTAAAATTTATATGAAATGTATAAACTAATCAGAGCATGATTTGTGTTTGTTTAATTATTTCATTTTAAATCTAAATTTTTTCTTTATTAAATCAATGATGATTGTTCTGTCATACCTATTGCACAAATTTATCACTTCGTATAGTAGACTTTTTCCAAATATAAATGAGTCATATTACTAATCCTTTTCGGGCTCATATTATAACTTTCTTTTTTATATTACAATTGTTTACATATGACCCTTGAAATCAAATTGGGTCAAGGTAGGCCTATAAGTGGGCCCATCACGAACCCGGGTAACACTTCTTCAGGCTCCACCCCTGACCCCACCATTGATTTTCTTTCTAACATTTTTAGGGTTCTAGTAATCGTTAACAAATTTCTTCATTGCGTTCGTTAGATTCATCGAAAAATTATTATTATTGAACTCTGATCAATCCAACGACTATTGCTAATTTAACGCAACACCCCTTTTCGCTTGCCAATACTTGTAACCTCTTAAGTTACTCGCCGTCGATGTAGTATACGCAATTAACAATTCGATACCCCTCGTCTTCTTTTCTTTGGTCATATTATGCTTGGATGGTGGTATGCAAACACATTGTCTATAGAGTTGGGGACCTTGGTTTGAGGTAAGACCTCCCAAAGGAGGGGATCCACTATATGATGATCAACCATGACCTCTATCATTATTCCATCACATTTTAAGTTCGTAACCTACATTTTATTTGGTGAAATACTATTGCAATCAAATCATTCTTGTACGTTTCTTTCAGAATCAATAATATGTTGAGAGTTCTGGAAGCACATAATGTAGCGCATTCAGGATGATCATAGTAGTAAAGTTGCGCGATTACATAATCGTCTTATAGATCATGTTTAAAGTGTTGCGTATTAGTGTGTTATGGGATTCTCACTATTCTTAATATCATTGTTTTTTAGACCGGATCGGACTGGCCGGTCCGACCATTTCGACCGGGGATCGGTCAGGTGTCCGGTCCGGTCTGCTGCAGTTTGGTTTTGACTAGTTGAACCGGCCGGTTCATCCCGAACCGGTGGTCGAACCGGGAAACCTGTCTGGTTCGAACAGGAATTTGTTTTTTTAATGGGTAAAAACGGGATGTTAAACCATAAATCAGTTTGTTGGATATATACAAATATAGTTAAATTTGATATATAACTATAAAATAAATATATAAATTATTATATTTAACTACATATATAAAGTTAAATCTGGTCTGACCACCAACCAGTAAAACGTCCGGTTTGATGTTCGATCCGGTTCTGAAAACATTGCTTAATATATTTTAACCTTTAAAAAATCTGAATACACAGTTATTTTCCTTTTTAATAGTTTGATTTATTTATTTTATTATAAAACAAGTTCTTTGTTATTGTCATATAAGTATTAAAAAGTAATTTATTTTAAACCTAACTCGAAATAAAAATTGTACTGAAAAGTAAAAAAATTAAGTAAAATTCCGCATTTTAGATTTTAATTTTATATACATGTTAAATGTAATAAATTAGTAAAGAAGACCAAATTATATGTGAAATGAATAGTTAAAAATAAGTTGAAAATTTCAGCGTTATCTAGATACCAAAACACTTTCACACACCACATGAGTTAAATCTATTTTACATCGTTAAGGTTTTATTAAAATTATTATTTGAGTTTAAAAATTTAAATTTTATCATTTGAATTCAAATATTTTACTAAATTATCATTTGAATTCATTTAATTACTCTTAAATAATATTGTTAACTTTTTTCATTAAGTTTCCTATATTAAGCGTTTTTTTTTCAAAACAAAAACAAAATAAAAAATCAACTCTACAAGTAGGGTTTTATGGGTTAAATCTTGTTTGGTAATCACAAATGCGATTTAAATCCATCTATTAGAAAAATAAAATATTATAATAACCATCTGGAATGGCTCATTTCTAACTTTATAAAATATATACACCACGAAAAATATATAAATAAATAAACAAATCATATGACACAAACCATTTGAATCATAATCACAAAAGATAAATTATCATTAAAGTATAAAAAACAATAAACAATACGATATTAAGAATTCATCAATAATAAACATAAAATATTAATCATCGTAATTATTATTAAACTTTAAATCACAAAAATCTATTATATAACAAGACATGCAATTGTATCCGTAATTACTGACTATTAACCAAAATAAATTAATTATACAAAAAATAAAACACTACCATGGAGTCAAATCGCATCTGTCATTACTAAAAAGACTGAACGCATAAAACTTTTTAAGTGGGTTGGTCTTTTATATTTTAGTCGTTTTCACTAAAAAACATATGTGTAAACAAAGAAGTAGGTTTTTCTTGTCGTTTAAGATTATGGGAAGGCAACGTATGTCCACCTATAAGAAATAAGATAAGAGACTCCTCAAAAAATTCAAGGTAAGTGGATATTTTGCTATTTTTTGGCTGATTATAATATTTTTTTGCTGATTTTAGGTGATGTTTTTGTTGAAACTATGGTTTTTTATGTGCTTCATTTAGTTGTAATCTGTGCTGAATTTTTGCTGAATTTAGGTGCTGTTTCTACTAAATTTATTTAGTTATTATATTGCTTTTAGTTGCTGTATTTGCTGAGTTTATGTTGTTTTTATTGCTTTTAGTTGCTGTATTTGCTGATTTTTATTGATTTAACTTGTTGTTTTTTTGGCTGTTTTAACTGTTGTTTTTGCTTATTTATGATGTTTTTTTTCCTGATTCAAGCTGTTGTGTTCTATTTTTTACAAGTTGTTTTAATGTTTTTATCGTTATTATTAATGCTGATTTACCTGTTGTTTAGCAGTAGGATCATAGCTGCTGGTTTTTTGTTAATTTTTTTTCCTGCTATTAGTTGTTGTTTTAATAATTTGTTGTTTTTTTATCCGCAGGAAGTGGAACGTTATTCCAAGTGGTGATAATGTGTTTGAGGTACCTGAGGTTAATGAAGCCCTCATTGGGGATCTTGATAATAAAGAATGCATTTGTAGATTTAAACACATGGCCTTCTAACCGTTGAGTAGATTCAGTACACAGCCTGCTTCCGGCTACTATTTATGATGGTAATGATGAGTTGATGTGTCTATACAAAATTTGGATAAAGGTGTTGCATTGGCATAGCAATGTGGAGGATGGTAGGTTTAGACCTACAACCCCTCGTGCAGCCATGCTAGAATGGTTGTTTTTCGAACTCCGAGCCTTATAAAATCTGACTTAATTATTTATGAGCTTAGTGTTTCTAATTTCATTTGCTCTGTATGATATGTGAACTTTAATAAATAACCCAACTTTTGATTTAACTGTCGTCTTTCTAACCAACTTAAATGTAAGGCCACCTGGTTTAACGGTTGATACATAATGTGGGCTTACTTTTTACGTCTATCTGCTCATGGTTGTGCAGATGTTAGGCGGTCATACAACGTTATTATTGCGTACCATTAGCCGAAATTGAATGCCAAGCTTCCACTGAAACAATTGACACTAAAACAACCATAATAGGAATTACTAGTTAAATGTGACACAACTTGCGTCAGTAGTTGCTTTGATAATAATAGATGTATGTCTTGTTAGGATCTCAGCCCTTGGTTTAATCGATTGAACAGATTTAGCAGCGGATTAGCTCAGAATTAGACAAATTCAACAAGAACAATTGATATAAAACGATAAAAGAATTTTGTTATAAAGAGAGAAATATCCGACAAAAGGAATATTGCATTAGGATTGTCGGCCTCAAAGGCACGATTACAGGTGAGTCATCTTTCCTTATAAAGAAAAGAATGACGTAGGCTGATGTCACTTGAAAGTGACATGTAACCGTTTTATAACTACTGATGTTTAACAACTACTGAAGATGTCAACAACTGACATCTTCTTACAAATGTTCCTAAGTGTTAAACATCTCATTTACAACAACTGAAAAACATAAAACTACTGAAACTACAACGACTGAAGAACAAGCTCTTCAGTCGTTTTACAAAACTACTGAAACATAAAACATAAAACTACTGATATCACAACTACTGAAGAAGTACTCTTCAGCAGTTGTGACAAACTACTGAGGCTTCAGTACTTGATCTTCAGACTTTGACCTTCAGGCGTTTCATCAGCTGATGACTTCAGTAGATATCATCAGCTGATGTCTTCAGTCTTTGTCTTCAGACTTTGTACATCAGTTGTTGATCTTCAGCACTTGTGAACTCTTCAGCTGTTGTACTTCAGTACTTTGGTCTTTCAGCTTCAGCACTTGTGTTTCAGCTGTTGTACTTCAGTACTTTGATTCTTCAGCTGTTAAGATCTTCAGCACTTGATCTTCAGCTGTTGAAGTCTTCAGCACTTGTCAAACTACTGATGAGGCTTTCAGCAGTTGTTGTGATACCGTGTGGGACTTAGAGGTTTTCTGATCTTGGCTCATTGGTTCTTTTGGTCCAAAAACTCCCCCTGAACCAATGCAGCCAAAACCTCTAACTTATTTAAACTCCCACTTATTGATGGCAAAAATGTTGGTCTTTTTCCTTCTTGATCAGTAGAGAAGATGACCCATGTACGCTCCGGCCTGGGAAGAACCTCAAATATTGTTTGGCAGAGTATGAATGGAAACTCTGTTTTGGGGAATTGGACACAGAGTTGTTATCCCATTCATGAGATTCACTTCCCCATAATGAGTCTGTACGACTCTCTTGTGTAGGCCTCAAGGAAGGTGATTTGTTCCTCCATGGTTAGCTCTTCAGCACCTCCTTCAAATAGTGATTCCGGCCCATAATACTCAGACAGGTTTTGGCCTGTTTCCCATTCTTTAGCTCCACAGTTGTTATTACTCTGTAAGCGAACTCATCCGGGTGATTACCCTCTAGGAACAACTGGAGCTCATTTTTCCTGACTTCCTCAAGCCTCTTGTAAACTAACCCCTTTTTCACTATTTTGTTTTCCAGCATCTTCTGAGGGGTTAGATTAGCTTTGTAGGCCTTCTTGAAGTCTTCTAGGATTTCCCAGGGTGAAACTACAAAGACCAGAGAGATCACTTCATCTACGATCTTTTTCACCTGGCCAATGTATCTCCGAGGTATATTGTTCTTGTGAATTCTGTGAGAGACCCTGGGATCAGGCCAAATCCTCACTCTTCCTTTTGATATTGAAAGGTATGCCTGAGAGTGTAAAGTCTGAGGGCTTGCTCCTTCATATTGATGATGGAAGATGTGGCTGCATAAGCTTTGTCAACTCTCTTCAGCAATTCCTCATCATGCTGTTTATGAAGCTCTTCTTCTTCTAGCTTCACTTTAACCATTTGTCTCTGGACTTCAGGAGTAATTGCTGAGGAGTGACTTGTGGCCTTAGGCAACTGAATTACAGCTGATAGCGGCAGCCTGTCTTCATCATCTTCTTCATCTTCTTCTAGCCTCAATATCCTTCTCTTCTTCTTCAAGGGTATATCATCGGCTATAGGTTTTGAGGGTAAGGGAGTTGGTTTGGTGGGTTGTGTTTTGGGTGGTTTAGGTGTGGGAATGTTGACAGGCTGTGCTAGCATCCTTGAGGTGAGTGTGGCTTTTGATTGCTTTGCTAGCTCAGTCCTGCTCCCAGCACCAGCTTCATTTAAAACTTCAACAATTAAACCCTTTGTATATTCTTCAGACGAACAGATCTTGGTGGTTATTGCCAAGATACTGTCCCTGGACCAAGCTTTGATCTCGATCAATGATCTTCCAAGATGTTTTGCTATAAATCTGATCATGATCTCCAGCCTTTCTCTTTCTGACACATCATAACTTGACCATCTTGATTGGATTTCTTCAATATCTAGTCTTCTGATCTCAGAATCAAGTTTTTCAGTGTCATGGCCTTGCCTAAACAACTGATCAATGATGTTATCCATTGATCTGCTGTGTTCGGCATCAGCCTCTTTCACCATCAGCTCCAAGGCTTTCTCTTTTTCATCCTTCTCTTTTCTTGTATGTGACATGAAAGTCTTTTGAACTTTCAGTCACTTTCTCCATGGTAGCCTCCTCCTTCTCTTTTTCTTTCTCAGTCTCCTCAACCACTCCTCAGTTTCCACTACTGTCTCTTCTGTTTCTTTCTCCTTCTCTTTCCTCTTTCTTTTACCTTTCACTGCTGAACTCTCCCCCTTTTTGGGTGCATTGGTTGCAGGGAATTGAGTAGCAGAAAGTTGTTTGCTCAGAACATTCTCCACCATGGGTTGTAAGACAAAAGAAAGTCTCTCATCAACATTTTGATCACCAATTCAGTTAGCTGTGGGGTGATGAGATAGGGGATTTTGAAGGATAGCAGCCAGTTGCTCAGGGGGGTTCTGTCCCTGAGGAATGGTGCCAGAAACAGAGGCAGGTGGCTGAGATTTTGTGAGTGGTTGTGTGTTTTTAGACCTTCAGAGGAAGGTGCCATCTGTTGGGTTGATGTGGTGGCAGATGGTCTTACTCCTTGAGAGAGTTGGTCAAGTAGGTTTTGCAGTCTACTGACTTCCTCCTCTAGGATCGTGTTCTGGGCAAGAACATCATAGAAGAAGCCCAGGTCATCATCAGCATATGCTGAATCACCTGACCTCCTGCTTGTAGCAGGATATACATGCTCTGGGTGTAGACCAGATGTAGCATGTGCCCCTTGTTCTCGGTTCTGGGGACTTCCAGCCTCAGGACTATGTCCTTCATCAGCTGTTGCCACTGGTGAGGACTTAGAGATGTTACCAACTGCATCCTGGTCATTTGCTGAGTCAGAAGCAGTGGCAGCCTCACCAGTAGTTCGCACCTCCTTATCTACACTAGAAGATGGAACATGATAACCCCTGTGCTGTGGGTTGACAGAAGCATTTTGATCCTCCCCCTCAGGTGTTGAGGTTATCCCAGTAGTGATTGGTGTCTGGGTGGGGGTGAGGAATGCAACTGCGTCAGCACTTTTGCAACAATGATAGTAGGGCTTTGAGGGGCGGTTGCATCAGGAGAGGGTGTGGAAGCAGTGTGCACCCCGGACAGGTGGTGCTCTTCAATGGTAATCCCCTCAAGTGAGGAGGATCCCAGCATTGTGGCTTCCCTGTAAGTGGTTGCTTCAGGTTCCTTTTGAGAGGAAACCTGAGCGGCTTCAGTTGGTGGAGTCACAGTCTCTACTGGGGGGTTATTTCCAGCAGAGATAACCTGCGTTGGTGCTGCAGGAGCATCCACAGGGGACTCAATTCCCTGAGTAGCTTTCTTAGGCTTCTTCTTTATGGGTTTGGAGGGGACTTTGGATGTGGAGGTGGAGGCTGTGGGTTCCAGCTGCGTGGGTTTGCGCAGCTTGGCAGCCTGTTTGAGAGTTTGGTCAGTGTTGTGTCGGGAGTATACCTCCGGCAATACAGCCAAAGCAGGGACTCCCAGACCAACTAGTCCCTCAGCAGAAAGCTGATTCTCTATTATGGCCATTATAAACCGAGGATATAGTATCCAACGGTTAGAAAGTGGTTTTGTGGCCATATCCTTGAGTTCAAGAAAAATTATTTCAGAAAAGTTTAGTGGTTCTTGTTCAAGGATAGAGAACAATACCTGTTGCCATCTGGAAGACAGTTGATCCCAAGAGGAAGTCTTCGGAGCCAGGCAAACATTTACCATATGAAATAATAATCGTTCAGCATCTGGAAAATGTTTCTTCAGGATTGTTGAAGCGCTAAGATCACCCTGATATCCATGTTGTCCAAAGGAGAGATCAAGTTGGCGCTTAGGATATCCAACAGGGTAGGCAGCATCATCTAACAGCAATATTTGGCGAATGGTAGCAGTAGAGATAACCACCTTATGCGAGTTGATAGATGAAATGATAGATTCTCCATTAACGGTCGCATTCATCCAGAACTGACGTAGTGAATCGGCATAAATGATTGGATTTAAAAGGAAAGCCGTTTTTAGTGGGGATTGGACCATAAGATCTATAGCATGTTCAAATTTGGTCCAGAAGGGCGATTTTGTAAGGTACGCGACACAGTTGTGTCGAGGTTTGAGTTGCATGGTCGCCATTAATGAAGGTGAAAGGTTTTCAGAGCTTTTGAAAAGTTAGGTCGGGAAAGAATGAAAAACTCTGAAAGAGGGATCAGGTATATATAGGGTACGGGTTATGAAACGACTGAAGGTTTTGGTGTTAGTCATCAGTATTTGAAGCTACTGATGACGTGGTATGAACTTTCAGACGTTTGAAACGACTGATGGTATTGGTGTGGTCAACAGTTATAAAACAACTGAAGACATGGTGTTTACTATCAGACGTTGAAACAACTGAAGTCTCTGATTTAGGCATCAGTAGTTTTAAAAACTACTGAAGACAAGTTGGACTTCAGATGTTGAAACAACTGAGGACTTGGTATTAATCATCAGTAGTTGTGAAACTACTGAAGACCGTGGTTTTGCCATCAGTTGTTGTAAACAACTGAAGACTTGGTGTTAGTCATCAGTAGTTGTGAAACTACTGAAGACATGGTATTGCTTCAGTTGTTTATAAAGAAACAGCAGTTTGTGAACTACTGAAGAGAGAGTACTCATCAGTAGTTGTCGTCAATTCATAGCCTTTCAGCTGTTTCATACTGTCCTCAACACTTACTCATCAGCTTTTAGCTGTTTTCAGTAGTTTCATAGGACATAAGTACTTATCTGTTTCTACTGATTTTCAGTAGTTGTAACTACATCAGTAGTGTAGAACAGATAAAGTCCAGTACTTAAATTATTTAGCCTTCAGTAGTTATAAAAACTACTGAGGGTAAAATAACTCATCAGTACTTATATGTGACATGGTTACCAATGATCATCAGTAATTACTGAGATCATCAGTAGTTGTCACTTATTCTAGCTGCAGCATACCAAGCCTTAACACCAGGTTATGGAAAGTTGAACTATCCAAAGGCTTAGTAAAAATGTCTGCAAGCTCATCAGCACTAGGCACAAACATAGGATTAATTAGACCCTTTTCAAAACAATCTCGTATAAAATGATGTCTAATTTCTATATGTTTGGTCCTAGAGTGCTGGACAGGATTTTTGACAATGCAAAGAGCTGAAGCACTATCCATTAATAATGGAGTCTTAGTCTCTGTAATGCCATAATCCAAAAGTTGATTCTGAAGCCAGAGTATTTGGGATGTACAACTTGCAGCAGCAATGTACTCGGCTTCAGCAGTGGATGTAGCAACAGATGTTTGTTTCTTACTCTGCCAAGAAATCAAACAGTTGCCTAGGAATTGGCATCCACCAGAAGTTGATTTCCTGGTCAACTTACATCCTGCATAGTCACTATCGGAGAAGGCAACTAATTTGCAAGAATGTCCAGTGGAATACCATAAGCCTAGAGATTGTGTCCCTTGCAGATATCTAAAGATCCTCTTGACTGCAATCAGATGAGACTCCTTAGGTGCAGCCTGAAATCTAGCACAAACACATGTAGCAAACATAATATCTGGTCTAGAAGCTGTTAAATACATCAAGGAACCAATCATACATCTGTAAAGGGTTTCATCAACACCTTTACCTTTCTGATCAACATCCAATTGTGTGGTGTTGCACATGGGAGTAGAACAAGATTTACAGGTTTGTAAATCAAACTTATTCAAAAGATCTTTTGTGTATTTAGACTGATGAATGAAAATTCCATCAGCTTTTTGTTTGATTTGCAAACCTAGAAAGAACTGTAATTCTCCCATTGCACTCATCTCAAACTTCTGTTGCATTAAGGTTTGGAAATCCTCACACAATTGGGGATCAGAGGATGCAAATATAATATCATCAACATAAATTTGAACAAGTAGCTTATGCTGCTCCACCTTCTTAATAAATAAAGTTTTATCTATGGAGCCTCTAGTGAAATTATTCTGTAGAAGAAAGTTTGATAAGGTCTCATACCAAGCTCTAGGTGCTTGTTTCAACCCATAAAGAGCTTTATCAAGCTTATATACCCATTCTGGGTGCTTATTATCTTCAAGCCTGGTGGTTGACACACATAAACTTCTTCTTTTATTGTACCATATAGAAAAGCACTTTTGACATCCATTTGGAAAACTTTAAGATTGTGGAGTGCAGCATAAGCTAAAAACAATCTAATTGCTTCCAGTCTGGCTACAGGGGCAAAGGTTTCATCATAATCAATACCTTCTTCTTGTGCAAACCCCTGCACAACCAGTCTGGCCTTGTTCTTAACAATAAGCCCATTTTCATCAGTTTTATTCCTAAACACCCATTTAGTGCCTATTGCACACTTACCTGGGGGTAGAGGAACAAGCTCCCACACTTGCTGTTTCTTGAACTGAAGAAGCTCAAGCTGCATGGCTTCAACCCATCCTTGTCCCTCAAAGCAACATGATAGTTCTTTGGCTCTAGCTGACTGATGAAGAGAGCATAGAAGCAGAAATTGGACAACTGACTTCTGGTTGAGACACCAGCATTGATATCACCAAGGATTTGAGATATTGGGTGATTTTTCAGCTCTTGGTAAACAATCAAATCTGTGCAAGTGTTTGTAGGGTCTTCAGCAGCAGCAGATGTTGATGCAGATTCTTGAAACCATGAAGATGGTGGCAACTCAAATGAAGTTGAGGATGCAGAAATCTCATCAGCATTTGTTGTGGATGGTGCGGCTGGAGCTACAGGAGCATCAGGTTTAGAGGACTCAGGCAGTTGATCACTAAACCTGAAGAGGTGATTACTACTATCATCATCATCTTCAGTAGTAACACCAGGTGGTGAACTGTTGACAGGAGCAACAGCAGGAGATTGATAAGGAACATATTGCAGTATGTCCAAATCAAAGAGCTCCACAGGGCTTTGTGGAATTTGTCCTTTGGAGATTCATTAAACTTGACATGTAAAGTCTCTTCAACCATCTTTGTTCTGCAATTGAAGACTCTGTATGCCTTGCAAGTTGATGAATAACCAACAAAGTACCCTGCATCCACCTTAGGATCAAATTTCTGGAGCTGATCCTTTGTGTTGAGAATGAAACAGGGACACCCAAATGCTCTAAAAAATGAAATGAGAGGGGCCAAATGATGTAGAACTTCATATGGAGTCTTCATCAACCTCTGATTTATTAGCACTCTATTCTGCACATAGCATGCTGTGTTGACAGCTTCAGCCCAAAAGGTCAATGGCAGTCCAGAATCAGCCAACATAGACCTTGCAGCTTCAATGAGGGTCCTGTTCTTTCTCTCCACAACTCCATTCTGTTCGGGAGTTCTTGGAATACTAAACTGTCTCTTTATTCCCTTGGAAAGGTAGAACTCATCAAGTGTATTGTTCCTGAATTCTGTTCCATTATCACTTCTAATACACTTGACTGAGAGGGAATACTGCTTCTCAGCATACAACACAAAGTTTATGATCTTCTGTGCAGCTTCATCCTTTGAATGTAGAAAGAAAGTCCATACAAATCTGGAGTAATCATCCACAATTACCAGACAGTATTTTTTCTGTGCCATGCTCATCACTCTCACAGGACCAAAGAGATCCATGTGAAGAAGTTGTAAGCAGGCAGTGGACTTTGGTTCTTCAATAGGTGGAAATGAAACCTTGTGCTGTTTTCCTTTCAAACAAGCAGTGCAGTTGTTTTTCACACTTGAACTCCTTCATAGGCAATCCCCTCACTAAACTATGGTGTATCAGCTGATTCATGTTCTTGAAATTAACATGTCCCAGCCTTCTATGCCATAGATTAGATTCTTGAGGAGAGGCCTTGGAAAATAGGCAAGGATGGCCTTTGAGATCAATTTTCTTGGAAAGATCTAAGGCATACACTCTTCCTGTCCTGTTGGCCTTCAGGAGAGTGTGAGCATCCAATACCTTGTCAATCAAACTCAGAACTTTGGATGACAGAATCCTGCAGTTCTGGCTTGTGAAAAGGGCAACATGGCCTTTGTCACACAATTGACTGACACTCAAAAGATTATACTTGAGATTTTCCACATGGTTGACATCATCAAACTTTATTTCCCCATTGGAAACAAAGCCCTTCCCAATGATGTAACCTCTTGCATCATTGCCAAAGGAACAAATCCCTTCCTTCCTGGAGAGTAGTCATTAAGAAGTGAGTTGTTCCCAGTCATATGCATAGATCCTCCACTGTCTACATACCAGATGCTACTTTGGCATGTTGAAGAAACCTGCATAAATAAACAATCAGTTAGTTTTGGAGACCCAAACCTTTTTGGTTTTGGGCCTGGTCTCATCAACAGATGGTAAACTAACAGGTTTATTGGACACAATAGCTTGAGGAGAAGGAGATGGTGTAGAAGAGGAATCCTTTGGCTTGGATCTCCTTTTCTGGGGTTTCAACACAGGGCCATCAAGTTGGTTAACTCTCCCCAACAGATGTTGAACCATCATTACCAGCTGTGTCTGATTCTGGGAGAGAGCTTTCAGCTCTTCAGACACATTGGTATTGGTGTTTGATGATGAGTTCTTGTGTTGCACCATCTTCTTTTGAGCAACCTCAGCTATTGCCTGTTGCACTCCTTCCTTTTTAGATTTCTTTTTGATCATAGGAGTAACAGGATTTGATGCTGCTGGTACAAACTTGGACTCAAACTCAGTTTTCATTTTAGCCAAATTTTCTTTAATTTTCTCTTTTTGTTTGAGTTTGGATCCCTTTTTGTACCAACAATCATCTGTGAGATGATTGAATAGACCACATATTTCACATGGTTTCTTCTTCATCTTCTGTTGATCATCAACTAAAGAGATGAAACTACTGAAGACTTGCTCTTCGGCAGTTTAGAAGCACTTTTTGCCTTCTTGTCAACTTCCTTAGTAGGCTTCAAATCCTTCCTACTGACAGTTTTCTTCTCTTCAGTGCTGTCAGTCATTAGGATTTGAACTCCAGATGTTATCCCCTGCTCTCCAGTACCCTCAGTACTGCTAGGGATAACACTTGGGTTGATCAACTCATTGATCATGTGTGTCAGCAGTTGTACCATCAATATCAGCTGATAGGTTCACAGAGGGATTACTACTGACTTCAACCACTGATGGTGCTTTATCAAGTAGTGAATCACATGATGAGGTGAATTGGTCATTACTTTCTCCATCAGAATCCGCTCCTGCTCTTGAAGCAAAAACTGTAGGAGGAGCAGTGTGATTGTAACCAATTCCAAACTTCACATTGGAAGCTGTTTGCTTACTAAGAAGCATTTCAAAGCCCTTGCAAGATTGTACCCATCGATCACACTCTACCTGGGTGACAGCAAGAGTATCTTTGAGGTCTTTGTACTTCTCTAAGAGTACATCCTCCCTAGCCTTATCATCAGAAATTTGACATTTTAATTTGTAAATCTCATCAGTTTTCTCTTTTAGCACAGACTCAAACTCAGCTTTATTTTTGGAAATTGTTTGTTCTAGCTCTACATTTTTATTGATTAAAGCCACATTTGCTTCTCTAATAGAGGCAAATGCTGCTATGCAAGTTTCAGAACATAATTTGGCCTTAGCCTCAGAGGATACCTGTGATACCTGTGTTGAAGAGATATTTGAGGATGATCCATCAGAGGATTCCAAAGCCATGAGAGCTAGATTTCCAAAAGGATGCTCACCACCATGTTGACCAGCACCTGAGAACAGTTGTTCATTACCAGACACATCATCTGGTAAACTGCTCCAGTCAACAACACCTGGTGTGAAGAAGCTGTGTTGTTGAAGTTGATTAGTTTGATGAGATTGGGATGGTTGAGGCTCAGGGAGTGCATGTGGTTGCTGAGCAGTAGGTGCTTGAACCTGACCTGGTTGTGGCATGTAATAGCAGGGGTATGGATATGGCATTGGCCCCTGTGGAACAAAATATGCAGGAGATTGTGGTTGATGATGATAACCAGAATTGACAGGTTGTTGCCCTCTGTTTTGTTGACTATTGCCAGGGAAAGTCACAAGGGTGCAGGAGAGTTAGATCCAGATGATCTACATTCTTTCTTGCAAAGTGCCCAAGCCTGTGGCATTTATGGCACTTCAACTTACTCTTGTCAAAACCAACTTTGGTTTTGCCAGAGAGTCCTGGGAATTTCCTTCCAGTTCTTTTGTAGAACTTCTGAGATCTGATATTTATCAAGGCCATTTGGCTCAAAATATCCATCTCTTCTAAGTCATCATCAGCAATCCCCTTGAGATCATCCATGATGAAACATAGATTGTCACTATTACAACCAGCAGAATAACTATCAACACTCACAAAGGCAGGCTCAGAAGTGTTTGTAGAGAAATCAATATGCTCATCATACTGGCCTTCAGATGACGCATATTCTGACTCTTGATGTCCAATCATGGCAGTGTTCCCTTGGACAAAATCCTCAGTGAGCTTGCCAGATGAAACCAATTTCCTTTTCTGCTCTATCTCTCTCTCGAATGTAAGCAGTTTCCCATGAAGTTGGGTGAGAGATAGGCGATCAACATCAGCATTTGAGCGTAGAACAATGGTATATGTGTTCCATCTCTCAGGCAGTGATCTTAAAAATCTATGGTTCATCTGACTCCTGGTATATTCATGTTTAACCATTTTCAATTCAGAGATTAAACATGAAAACCGCTCAAATTGTTGAGTCAGAGTCTCACCCTTTCTATGAGAGAAAGTCTCATATTGTTGGGCGAGGATTTCCCTGTTGTTTGCTAAAACCTCATCAGTACCACCAAATTGTTCTTTGATGGCATTCCAGAGGTCATGAGCAGACTCACAATGCAGAAGCCCAGAGTAAATCTCATTAGGAATAGCCATAGCCAAAATTCCATGGGCTTTTGCATCGATTTCAAACAACTTCTTGTCCTCATCGGAGTATTGCTCCTTCTTCTTCGAACCAACTGGTTTGTCTCCGGATCATTCACCATTGGCTTATGTGGTCCATGTACCACAGATGTCCAACAACCTGAGCTATTGACAGACAGGTGATGGAGCAATCTTCTCTGCCAAATGTTATACTCATTCCTCACCAAGATCGGAGGCTTGGTAGAGGATCCAGTATTGAAAGGATCATTAGAAGAAGTAGTCATTGTGGAAAATCAGACAGATTCAAGTAAAAACACAATAAATTTAGCTCAAAACCACACAGAACCTCAAATAAAACGGCCAGAAGCGATACACTCTCAATCTCTATAACAGATCCTTGCGAATTTTGCTAATTCGATTAAACTTAGAGCGATTGAACAGTTTCAATGATCAATTGTTAGATCGATCAATGATTAACCTGCTCTGATACCATTTGTTAGGATCTCAGCCCTTGGTTTAATCGATTGAAGATTTAGCAGCGGATTAGCTCAGAATTAGACAAATTCAACAAGAACATTGATATAAAACGATAAAAGAATTTTGTTATAAAGAGAGAAATATCCGACAAAAGGAATATTGCATTAGGATTGTCGGCCTCAAAGGCACGATTACAGGTGAGTCATCTTTCCTTATAAAGAAAAGAATGACGTAGGCTGATGTCACTTGAAAGTGACATGTAACCGTTTTATAACTACTGATGTTTAACAACTACTGAAGATGTCAACAACTGACATCTTCTTACAAATGTTCCTAAGTGTTAAACATCTCATTTACAACAACTGAAAAACATAAAACTACTGAAACTACAACGACTGAAGAACAAGCTCTTCAGTCGTTTACAAAACTACTGAAACATAAAACATAAAACTACTGATATCACAACTACTGAAGAAGTACTCTTCAGCAGTTGTGACAAACTACTGAGGCTTCAGTACTTGATCTTCAGACTTTGACCTTCAGGCGTTTCATCAGCTGATGACTTCAGTAGATATCATCAGCTGATGTCTTCAGTCTTTGTCTTCAGACTTTGTACATCAGTTGTTGATCTTCAGCACTTGTGAACTCTTCAGCTGTTGTACTTCAGTACTTTGGTCTTTCAGCTTCAGCACTTGTGTTCTTCAGCTGTTGTACTTCAGTACTTTGATTCTTCAGCTGTTAAGATCTTCAGCACTTGATCTTCAGCTGTTGAAGTCTTCAGCACTTGTCAAACTACTGATGAGGCTTTCAGCAGTTGTTGTGATACCGTGTGGGACTTAGAGGTTTTCTGATCTTGGCTCATTGGTTCTTTTGGTCCAACATGTCTGATGTTTAAAATGTTGCTACTGAATATTTAAAGATTGTAGCCAATCAAGACATACAACATTACTAAAGAACAAATCAATAATGAGTTTAATTAGTTATTTGGTCAAAAGTTGATGGGTCAACTAATAGACAAATCATCTGTTATTTTGTTCTTAATAAGGACACCATCAAGAAATAAATATAAATGGATCACCTACAAGAATGGAAAAATCCAGTTGCAATATGGAAGTAGCAGGTCCCTTCTATTCCTTATATCAGTTCTTTTATTGTATATTAGTACACTGCTTATAATCATGTGTAATTTTTTTCACAACTTTTAATCCTACGGCTTCACCGACCACCATTGTGAAACCCTCTGAAGGCCTCAAGGAAACTGAAACAGCTTACGCATGCGTACATGTACACTAGGTGCGATCAATTCGTGCAAGTGTTGAGGTAATGTGCAGATATTTCTCGCAACTCAAATAGTTAGATTGTATTGTTAATGCACCGAGTATTTTTTTAACATTACTATGAAGATAATTCCACAAAACTCTAACTATTATATTGAGTCCGGAATTATGTGAAAAGATTGGATGTTATGATCGATCCTGATCTACGGAAACAAATGGACATTCATCACTCAACAACTTCTCGAAAACAGTTTTTGCTTGAATGAGCATCGAACACACGTCCAGGTTTTAATCAGATTGTTAAGAAGCATGATAACGCCTTGGAACTTCATCAAAAACATCAAAGCCACGTAAGAGCATCAGTCCTTTTTTACATTCATTTTCAGCGTTATATCTTTTTTTGTATGTAACTTATTAATCCACATCATTAATTGAGATTATTACGTTTTAGCTAGGCAACATAAGGTGATTACAACTTTTAGCTGCTGTTGCAAACATGATCATTTGACCTTTCATGATTTTGGAACATAATAAAGTTCTTGGTTATTATAAGAATCCTTACGTATTGATATTTAAGACTGTGTAGCGGGTGTATCTATATATCTTTTACGGTGTGAAGAAAAGCTGCCGCACGCGGTTGTAATCTACTAGTTAAATGAAAGCAAGATGTGGACTTCAACATCTTATATTAAATCACTTCCTCTAAAGGAAAGAAACATGTGGGAGAGTAAGCCAAATAGTCCATGGAGAACTTGAGCGTCACCAAGATGTAGAAGTTGGTTCTTGAATTCAAAACGTCAAAGTTGTTGAACAAGAAAGCAAGTACTCAAACCGCCTTACATAGATTAGAAAGTAATGAGTTTGTATGTTTTACTCTTTTTTCTTGATTAAGAATTGTATGACTATTTAAATTAGTAAAACTAATATTATTTTGATTGCAATTTGTCTTATTATTTTGTTACAAAAATATACTTTTAATCACAAAGAATTCAAAAAAACAATAACCAAAACCAAAAATAAAAAAAAAACATGTCCACATAATTTTCTTACATGTCTATTTTTGACACATACATTGTCCATGTTAGCATAATAGAGTTTACATGTATGCCACACAAGCATTTAATAGAATGTAATAAGTATATCACAATTTTATTCAAATTTGACATGTGGAGGAATTTTAACGGGCAAATATTTATTAAGGGAATTTTATGAGAAAAAAACTGAAATTATTTTAGTTTTTATGGTATTGACCCATCTTATATTTATAAGTTTAACTTGTTCTCAAACCAAATTTGACTTTTCTTGTTCTCGAATCAAAAGTCCTAAATTCTTAACAATACAACTATTTGGTAATTGTTCCTAACGCACAAAACCTTATCCGGTCACCTCTAAAATTAAAAGCAATTAAATCTCTTCAAAAGCACAATCTCCGGCATTTGCATCCTTATGTTTGTTCATTTTAACCACTTGCATTCTTGCAGTTTCAAAATTGCCATCCCGCCCCTGACGTTTCATGTTATCTTCATTTGAGTCTATACGTTTCATGTTTATCTCCATTTGAGTTCAAATGACTAACACTGTTAATGTTTTTGTTAAAATTATTATTAAAATGACGAAATTACCCTTATTCATCAACATCATCGTCTTCAAATCACCATCACCACAACCAACCTCATCACTACCACAACAACCACCTGGTCCTCACCATGACAACTGCCTATCACCACCACCACCGCAACAACCCATCACCACCACCGCAACCACTATCACCACCACAGTATCCCCATCACTACCATCGCAACCCCATCACTATCACCATAGTCCCCATCACCACCAGCGTAGCCACCCATCACCACCGCAACCCCTAAAATCTGATCACCACAACCGCAACCACTATCACCACCATCGTAGCCAGAAATCCCCCGGTCTAAAGATGTATCAATAGAAACCCTAAACCGAAGACAACTCTGACGGTAACTCCGGTGTTTCTGATTCAATAGAAACCCTAAACCTACATCTAAAGATGTATCGAAAGCTTGACCTCTTCTGCTTGAATCCAATTCAACATTCACAGGCATACCAAAGCCCTATTTCTTTGCAATCAACCAACAACAGTTTGAGTTTGTAAAGCCTCGATTAACCTACTCCACGATCCTAGGCGGATCAAGAAAAATGAATCTTCCTCTTAAAAAGCGGTGTATCAACGGTTGGCTCTTGATCGACTCTCGCAAATAACAGTGGTTGTGGTTGTGAGGGGCGGTGGTGGTAGTGTGGGTGGACCTAATGGGTTGCTACGATGGTGGTGATGAGCTATGGTGGTGGGTTGCTATGTTGGTGGTGAAGGACGGTGGTGGTGGTGTGGGTTGACCTGATAGATTGCTACAATGGTGGTGAGAAGGCTATGGTGGTGGGTTGCTATGGTGGTGGTGAGGGGCAGTGTGATGTTGTGGCTTGACCTAATGGGTTGCTACTATGCTGATGAGGGGCAATGATGGTGGTGTGGGTTTATTTGACGATTTCCTGCGGTGGTGGCAATGGGAGGTTGTGGTGGTGATGGTAATGGTGGTGTTTATGGTGGTGGGTGATGAAGAGAAGATAGAGAGGGAGAGAGTATGTGTGTTTGGGGGTTAGAGAAGAATAAGAAGATGTGGGTGATCCCACTAAGTTTTTTAATTTTTTAATTTTTTAATCTTAAGGGCAATTTAATCATTTCCATAAAAGTTACTGAACAATTTAACGGAGTTAGTCATTTGGATTCAAACGGTGAAAAAAATAAAACGTTAAGGGGGAAATCGAGAATTTGAAACTATAAGGATACAAATGGTTAAAATGAGAAAACGTGAGGGATGCAAATGGTAATTTACTCTTTATAGTATCTACTAAAACAACTTTTATTTTGTTACTTTTCACTCTTTTGACTCATCTTTTTATCATATGCCATTATTTCAAAACATCATCACATAATTTTTCCCTCTAAAATGCTATTATAATAATTTAAACATTAAAACTAATTTCTCTCTCTTATTAAAATTCAAATTTATTAATTGCAATATTTCTCTCTTTTATTTTGATTTTTTAAAATCAAGGTATCTTTTTAAAATTAGATTTTATTAAAAAAATAAAAATCACATCTTTTTATTAAAATAGAATTAATAATAATTTTTTATATAATATGAAATTTTTAAAAACACTAAACCTTTTTGAACCAAAATATTTTAAATCGGTCTTTTTTTAAATTATAAAAAGGTAAACTTTTCTAAAAGCAATCTTATTAAAACAACGAGAATAATTACAGACCAGAGTTTAATAAACAAGAACTAAAAAAATATTTTTTATAAAAGAATCTTAAAACAAATGTTAAAAAATAAAACTATTTAGATAAGAGAGTTAAAGATATAATATAATTTTTTTATATTCCTTAACTGTTACGTATATATAATTCATATCTTATATTACAATATCATACTGTAAATTTTTATTTTTATTACTAACTATAATCCATTTAATAAATGAGTTTTTAGCATATATATATATGTATTTGTCTATCTATATATCTGTAATAAAAAAAAAAGATAATATGTGATATAATTGTAAGCCTAATCATACAAACTTTCTTATTTCTTTTTATTATTAAAACTAATTGAATACCAATAATATTATTCATACTATTTTCAAATTAAAAAATGTATAATTGAATAAATTGAAAATCTATATTTCTAAACTAAAAACACACTTTTTAAAAACAAAAAAACAACGAACTTTTAAAAAATCATTTTACTTAAAACAAAATATTTAAAAATCATTATTTTTTTATAAAACAAAAGTTTAAGAAAAATACATTATTGTTTATTTATTTTAAGTAGCTATTTACACATAATTATAATCATATTTTATTTTCAAACATGGTTTTATAATTCATAATTTTTTACTAATTATTTAATAATTTGTTTATTTAACCCCTGTAATACACTTGGTACTAACCTAGTTACATATATATCTTGGTTAAACAGATAGTAAAAATTCAAATACACACCGGACTATATCTCGAATAATCCGGTTCCATCTTCAAACCCATATCTGCTACCGTGTAATATAACCCAGGTCTATGTCTTAAACTCGGCCAAGAGCTCCATGTCGAAAACAACTTTCATATCGTTAACAAGTTTAGTTATTTTCACACACCCTAAATTCCTAAAATTAGCTGCTTATATATGGCAGCTAACTCGAACACATGTCGAACACATCGCGACATAATCCGACCAACAAAACACAAATCCGGTAATAATCAATCCAACATCGTGGATCTAAAAAAAACCCCAAAATAAATCCCAAGGTTTGCACCAAAAGAAATTACAGTTTTAACTCAAAAACATCATGTTATAGATTCGAAAACACATGGACATATAAACAGGCTTAGCTTGTATATATGTTCAATGGACTTATTAGCCTGCAAGTTGAAGCCCTAGTTAAGCCTTTAGCCTGTTTTAGCCTACAATATCGTAATAAAACTCTTTGACTAGCTGGTTTCTTAAAGTCCTATAAAACTTATAGTTTAGAATTTGATATTTATTAAAAAAATTGATTAAAATTGATTAAAATTGTCTACTTTAGTAATTTCCTAGAGAGATGTATGTTTTAGTAATTTTCCTAGAAAATAAAGTTTTTCACACAACAAACCAAACACAGTGAAAATATACGGAAGATTTGTGGTTCACTAAATCATTATCATATATCAACAATTATTGAAAACTAAGTCTCACATAAATACATGGACACATAGCCATCATTCATCTTTCTTCAACTCATGGATATGAATTCTAACACTTTCTCCGTGAACATGATCAACAAAGTAGTGGTGAATGCACAAGAACCATGGACTGACCACTGGCTACCCTTTACCAACCTCGACTTGCTCGTGCCGCCTTTCGACGTCGGTTATTTCTTCTGCTACAAGAAACCTTCCCATGCCAGCTTTCAGGCCACGCTAGACGCGCTCCAAGACTCGTTGTCTCGCGCTCTAACGATATATTACCCGCTTGCGGGCGAGATCCTATGGAATGCAGGTGCTGGAGAGTGTCAAATTCACTGCAACAACCGGGGGGTTGAGTTCACTGAAGGTGTTGCTGACGTGGGGCTCAAGGAACTTAATTTCTATAATCCTGATGAGAGTGTTGAGGGTAAGTTAATGCCCAAGAAGCTATATGGGGTGCTTGCCATACAGGTAATTAAAGAATTTAACCATACTGTTTAAAAGAATCTTAGTTCAATACCTCCAAAGATATAAAATATAAAGAAAATATCATGAAAAATCAACATATTTTAAGTTTTTCTTTTACAAAAGTCTGTACAATTTTTTGCATGTAAAAAACCAACGTGCTTTCTGTTTTGTGTTATAAAAGTCTCTCAATATTTTTTTGCACATAGTTATTTGTTCCACATAAAAGTCACTCAATAATTATTTACACATTTAAGTCACTTTACTTTTTATATTCGAGTAAATTTAAAAAGAAACTAAAACAACTTTTACACCGGTTATTTTATTTACTCCTATGTGGCTTGTTTAATTTATACGATCTCGAGTTCGGATTGTTTAAGTTATGGAAGCTCAAGCTCGACTGTTTAAGTTATAACAATTGAAGTGAATTTAATGTGTAAATAATTTTTGAGTGGTTTTTATGTGAAAAAACAAAAAAGTATGTTGGGCTTTTATGTGCAAAAACTATTAAGGGACTTTTATAAGACAAAATAGAAAATATTTTGGTAATTTACATGTAAAATTTATATAGAGATTTTTGTGAGAAAAAACTAAAAGTATGTTGATTTTTATAACATTTGCCCTAAAATATAATAAATGAAAAGTTAGCGTAGACACATAGTGACTATTGGTTAACTCTAATTTTATGTTTCTCGTTTCTCTCTTTTATATTAAATGATAATTATATTAAATATGTAACCTAATCAATCATAAATATTTAAATTATATCAAACATGCATTACTAAACTATTTGATTTATATTACATCTTATCTTAAAATATGATGTTATAATTTCTAACTTTTATTACCTTTTTTATACAGTTATAAAATATTTATTAGTTTTTATTTCACAGTGGTCAAATTACAAGTAACATACAAAAAATTCATAAAACATAATAATTTAAACATATTAATTTATTCTACTCATATAATACATACGTTTCTAATCTAGTTAAACATATACACACAACATGTGCTTCAAAACCAATAAACAATATTATGCTAGGAATCGGGGCACAACAAGAATTGCAAAATACAATATACATTTTAAGGAATTATATACTATACAAAAGCAAACTACATTAATAGTGATTTACCCATCTTTGTGCATGTTGTACTATTTCTTAATGCTATACAATTTTTTTGCATTCTTTATTTGTTTCCACTCCACCGTTATTCACCAACAAAGCCTTCATACACTATTTAAAACTCACTTTTAAGTTATATGTTTTATTTTGTTAGAATTTATGATTTTGAAAATTTTCAATTATATTGTGTTATTTAATAATTATTGTTTACAATAAAGTTTATATCTATAGGGCAAGGTTCGATTGTTAAATCATTTTTCGCGAGTTAACTTACGTTAAACCGTCAATATAAATCAAAATTCTTATTGTTTTTGTTCGAATAATATCATTACACATTTTCAATGTTATGTTCTTTTATGTATATGTATAAATTTATTAGCATAAAAAATTTAAGAAAGGTGTAAGGTACACAAAATTAGTGTATATATTTGTAACTGTACCGTTGGTGAATTTACTTACACCTATATTAACTTTTATATAATTACGAATTTACACTTATACATAAAAGAACGTTGTATATGTGTAATAATTTTATTCGAACAAAAATAATAATGATTTTGATTTATCTTGAAGGGTTAACTCAAGTTAAGTCGTTAAGAGTGGTTTAACATTTGATGCGGATCCTATATATATATAAAGTTTATTTTCTTTTTAATATTTACGACATCATCCGGTTTAACCAATCCCAATCATTTGACACACACGATGACCAGTTTGATTATGATAATTTGTTTATAACTTAATTTTCGGCTCAAATTTTTTTTTTGATTTTTTACATGATATCCTCTTACACTACCAAAAAGACTTATAAAAGAGATCACAATATTTATTTTTTTATTAGGTTTCGTATTCCGCTAGCACGGGTGTTTCTACTAAATAACTTACAAGATATAACTACATTAACAAGGTTATTTTTGCTTTCTATATATTGACCAACAATGTTTGATGGCTCCTATCCTTTTTAAGAGTTTTGATATTTATTTGTTTTTTATTAGTTTTTTTATATGTTTTATATTCTTTTTTTATTTAATTCAATATAAATTTACATGATAAATTACACAACCACGATTTATAACTAAAAGTAAAAGGGAAAAAGCATTAGCCCCATCGGGTAACGAGAATATTTTTAATGAAATTTTGTTTTATTTTGTTTTTTTTAATAAGTTTAGACTTTACGTTAGTTGGTACACCCACTGCTTATATTAGCTTATTTATATCTTAACACCCACGCCATATCTACGTTATTGTGATGACGACAGCACCGTGAAACGCGAGTGTCATGCTAGTTTAATACAAATGTAACATATATGGTTTAGTTGTTTTCGACATACTATTGGTTTCAATGTTAAATTAAATAGAGAAGATATCTATACTATATATAAAACATGAGGTATTTTAAGATAGCATATCACTCTTGAGGGTAAAATAGTATTTATAATATTTTTATAAATTATTCTTACAATTAGCTATATAATAACCTTACACTTATTAACACTTTCATAAAATTTTATATTATCAACTCATAAACCAAAAAAACTTAATATGTTTTAAGATTTCAACTATATCTTTTAATTTATCACGTTAAAAACATTTTAAGATTACAACTTAATCTATGTTTTTTAAACTTTTTGATGTAAATTTTTTGCTAAACAAATTTGTATTTTTTGAGATACAATAAGTTAATACAGATATGTACAACTATTCATGCAGATCTTATTTATTTATTGTTTTCAAATTTAATTTAAAAAGACATAATAGACTTTTATAAAACTACTAGAAGAATAACAAAATATCAAATACATATGTTGGATGTAAAATAACACACCGCTGCATTATACGAACACTCTTCTAGTTTTTAGTAGTAAACGACAAATCTCAGATATATTGTCTTGCGATTTACATATATTGAGAACATAATATAACCAGAAATTCGTCAAGTTGACAACTTAAGGATAGGAGGCATGGATGTGAGAGTTTGAGTCTTAATACTTTGCCCAAAACGCTATAGGCGATTTTATTTGTCGTTACATTCATCCTAACGTGGGTCTGAAAATAACTAAAGTTATATGTGTTTCAAGTTGTTTTAGGAGTTATTTGTTCATGGGACAACCATGCCATGATGATTTCAGTGAATATTAAATATTAAATGAAAAATAAAATAATAATTTAATAATCATTGTTTAAAATAATACGGCTAGCTAGTGTTCTATATCCGAAGTATTGTTCAAGAAACATTGCGTCAATTTACTCATGAATCCAAATAAAAATCCATATATATTTTACACGACATGAAAAAAGAGTTGTTAAAGAACACTCAAAAATTATTTTATTTATTTATTTAAGATATCTGAGAATTATTGAACTTGAGTTACAAGTACAAATGATTATTTTTTTAAAAAAAAGCTAAAAAATGACTGAGTTAAAATATGGACTGGTTTTTTTACGGATTTCTTTCCAATTTATTCTAATTTTATCCGTAGACAAAACTTCGAATCATTTTTAGCGAGTTGTACGACGAGAAAACTTCTTGTTAGCTCTAGGGGGGGAGTTCTTTTTCATCTACATCTATCCGTAGACAAACTTCTTTTTCATGTAATTATCTAAGGAAATATTATTTAATAAATTCTTACAAAATATTAAATTCTAGCTTTACTAGCAATTGGATGGTTTTCATGGGAACTCTAGTACCAAATAAAAAAAATCAAAGTTTTTATTCGACTTATTACATATGGATCGAACACATTATTATTACATAAATTTTCTATTTTTTATTTATTTCTTCTCTATCTAAATTAAATTTTTTAGTATATATGTAGTGCCAATCAAACAAAATTCTTTTTACTATTCTTTCAATTTTAGTTCTTCTAATTTTTGCATCTTATTCTTTTATTTAAACTTTATATTGAGAATATTGTATCGAACACATATAATTCATCATGATAACCAGTCTATTTATTTCCGTCCTATAGGTTTGATTCTTTACCTATTGATTCAAATGTAAAATATGGTTTATGTAACGGTACTATATTAGGAAGAACGGTGTCAACTGGCATTGTTATATTTGAGGTTTCAAGAACATATAATACATGAATTCTGAATAACATATTATTTTATGATTGCAATAATTGTTTTCTTGAAAAAAATATTTTCCAATTGCGTATTGGTTTTAAAAATTAGTTAAAGTTTTTTGTAAGTTAAAAAGTAATCAAATAACTATATGAAAGTGTAAACAATAATTTTTATGGTAGTAGTGTAGATTGTAGAATACAAGAATTAAAAACTCAAATCCTTAGTCAATTCCCATATACTTTTATTCATTTATTAATTAGTTCTACCGGATGCAAAGAGACATATTGGAACTCGTTGATCTATCATTTATTAAAGCTAACATTAGTTCTATTGGTTGTAACTCGAGTATTGAGATATGTTTTTATTCAATGAAACATGTGAATACATATTTATGTAATCGGATGATTGATAAAGATATGAATGATGCTTGTATTTGCTATATTGAAAAACAATTCTTTGCAAAAACTATAACTGTGATCGATTGAATTTTAAAAATAAAAACTCATAAGGAACAACTTAAAATACATTTTCTTATGTTTTAGTGACATCTTATTTTTTTCTAGTGAAAATGTCTTTCATTGTATGACTCGACCCGATCTTTGACTGACCCGAAAATTATGAAATCTGGGTGGTTAAAAAGAACCATAAATACTGATACCAAAAAAATCTTGATTCTACCACTAACAATTTATACTATATTTCTTTGTTTCCGATGCACTCAATGTAAAATGCAAACAAGTTTAATAAAATAAATCAGATTAATCAATTAGGATGGGTAAATGTATCCTTAAAATTTCAAACATACCTCTACGAAAATGTCCAATAAAAAAAATTAATAGTCTTTTATTACGAAAAGATTGAAATATAACTTATGTGACAACTTGAATGGAAGTGCAACAAATAAAAGTGTGAAGAGGTAAGTTTAACACATCCCATAAATTATAGTATCAAACTTTGACTATAACTTGCAGGTTACCAAGTTAACATGTGGAGGCATAGTGATAGGGTGTATATTTGATCATCGGGCAGCTGATGGTTACTCAACCAACATGTTTATCTTATCATGGTCAGAAATAACTCGATCCAAACCACCATCTATGTTACCCTATTTTCAAAGATCCATCCTAAATCCTAGGCGCCTAACCACGTATTCAACGTCAATTGACAAAATGTACGCTCCATACGAACCACCAACCAAGCACGAACATGAACAAAACAGCAATGTTGATTATTTGCTCATTAACCGCATATTCTTTGTTAAGGGCGATCAACTTAAAGGCATACAGTTATTAGCAAGCGCAAATGGGCTTAAAAGATCGAAAGTTGTGTCTTTCACCGCTTTTTTGTGGAAGATTGTTGCTTTGAGCATGGAGGATTCAAACAACTTTAACCAGATGTGTAGTGTGGCTCTTGCGGTCGATGGAAGGTGTCAATTGAGTCAGGGAGATGGAGAAGAGAAAGAAAAACTAATGGCTTCTCATTTTGGAAACGTTTTGTCGGTGCCATTTGGGTTGAAAAGATCACAGGTAATAAACGCATTTGAGTGTTACGAAAGTCATATCATGTACTATTGATAGAACTTTGACAAAAGTTATATTGTGATACTAATAATCCTTAGTTTAAATGGTTGAAGTGAAGTACTTCAAAACTTTATTAAAATATGAGGATGTTTTGAGTTTAAATCGCACCTATAACAAAAAAAAAATTTCAGTCAAATCAACATATGTGAAAAAAAACAACTACACTTTAGTCAATCAACTAAGATTTAATCTTATTTATTCAAACACTTAAAACTTTTTTTTTGCTGATGACTAATTTTTATCCTACTTTTGTTCAGATAACTAATATCTAGCCAAGTTTTCTTATAGATAGCTAAAAGTTAGCCCTTACTTTTTCTGTGCAAAAAGTTAACTGTCATTGTGATAAAAATATTGGTCAAAATGTTCATTATGGTGATTTGTTCTCATATAACTATTTATTGATTTAAACAGTGTTTACAAGTTTTTTGGTTGTGTATCTAGTTAACTTGATTTGACACATTAGGAACTAAAGGAGATGTCATTGAGCGACATAGCTACAAAAGTTCACGAGTTCTTGCAAACAGCCACGAGAAAAGACCATTTCTTAGACCTAATCGATTGGGTGGAAGAACGTCGTTCACAACCGCTAGTAGCCATAGCATTCGCTAGCAAAGAAATGTCAGTGATGGTGTCGTCAGGGGCAAGGTTCCATATGATGGACAAAATGGATTTTGGGTGGGGAAAAGTCGTGTTTGGATCATGTCATGTCCCGTTTGGTAGAAATGATTGTTATGTGATGACGTTACCTAGCCCGACCAGTGACAATGATTGGGTTGTTTACATGCATTTGCCAATGCAACATATGAACTACATCGAAACACATGCTAATCATATGTTCAAGCCTTTGAATGTTGATTACCTTCAAATCTAGCACGTATTATCTTGTTCAATTCTAAGACACTTCAATTAAGTTGGCTTGCATTTTGTTTTATATCGAATAACTATATGTTGTTCCTAGTAATAATACAAATAAATCAACTATTCAATCAATCATCTCAAATATAATACTTGTAACTAATTAGTCTTTGTACCACATATCAAACATCACCATATCCTATCATTGTTGAACGAGTCACAACAGCATTCATATGTCTACCACTACAAAATAGAGGACTTATGCTGACAGAGAGATTCGTGAAAAACTTGTCGGTGAAAGGAGGCTTTGTCGGTATTTCATAAGTGAAATTATGTCGGAAATCCGGTCTTGGATAACTATTTTCGACGGGTTACCAGTGGGAATCATTGAAAGATCACCGATGACAAAATTAGCGACTAATTTTTAGTGGATTTATAATAAGTGTTACCAGTCACATTGATTGATTAGCGACAACATAGTCACCTGGGGACAATCCAATAGATTACGAAAGGGAATTTTCATGGGTAATTATTTTTTTAATAAGAAAATAGAAAATATTTGCTAAATTTGATATTTTTAAGTTTTATCTTCGATATTTTAAATGTAAATAGACGTAAAAATAATTATAAAATTGTAGCGTAAACCTAAAAGATTTAATTAGAATAAAATTTAAATTATCATATATTTGTATACATAGTATATAAAAATCTTGCAAAATAGGATAGGGTCATAATAAATTATAGTTCTAACTATTGTCTCCCAATTAACATTTCTTTCATGGTTGATTAGAGGAGGTCCGTCAATGTTTGTCGATAACTACTAGTTATTTCTTTAAATGCAACAAACTACGAACATAACACTAACAATTAGGTTTCATTGTCGATATACTAAATACATTATATGAAAATAATTGTATGCGTGAGGATTATGTAAAGGAGCACGAGATCTCCCAATGTTGCCTTCTAGTCATGGTATCATAGGGATCGTTAATAGACCCGAAGCTAGATGTGCCTCTTCTTTTGGCCTCCATCACGCTCCTTCTATAGTTGTAAGTCGTCTATCAATAGGTCTCGCCTTGGAATGTGTGGTAGCGTATATTTTCAGAAATCACTTATTGCGCTTTATCTAAAAGAAAAGCAAAAATTATTAGCTTATGAAGAAATAGACAACAAAATTTTATAAATATAGCGTGTCTATCCATTATTAACAATATCCTAACGTCTTCCCAGAGTGATAACAAACTCGCATTGAGTGATATAAAGTTTTACATTCTCTTAAATGCATCCATGTGAAAAGAGGTCATGTTTGTGCTTAGGACATGCCATGATAGATTATGTTAGTTATTAACAAATAGAAATGTAAGAGAAAACATTAGAAAAACTTACAAATCTCTTGAATTGTCGTATTTAGCGGCCCCATGTTTGCCGAGACAACACCCCTCACACTAGGTGTTATGATTTTTCTTTGCGGACTTTGAATTTACCTTCTAGATTGGATTATCCATGATAGAAGATACGACATCATCATGTGTTTTAATGACCTGTACATTATTAAGCACAATTATGTGTATTTGTAACTTTTGTAGATTTCACATTTTAAATGTTAGAAAGAAAGCTTTCTTAGTTGTGATTGGTTTAGACATGAGTAATGTTCACAAAAGCTCAAGAATCAACAAGGGAGGACATTGGTTTCCTCAAGAAGTAGTTTCATTAAATTTAAAACCAGCATGAGCATGGTCATCCAGAAAAATAGGTCACAATGTATGCATGCATCTGGGGTTGCAAAACGAGCCAATATTCAGCGAATAATTCGTGAACGGTTTTTCGTGAAGTTCGTTTAATAAATTAACTAACATGGACATGAAATTTTATGCATTTCGTTAAAAGAACAAACATGACCAGTGTTGTCCTCGTTCATTTGTGTTTATTAACATTCAATTATTTTAATCGTGTGTAGGGGATTCAAATTCGTGAAACAGACAGAGGTTGTGTTCATTCATTTGTATTCATGATGACCCACATTACTTTTTTAAAGTGTCCAATGTGACTCTTAGATTATCCGAGCTTTATTTGACACTATCTTACATAAGCAGATAGAGGTTGTGTCCAATGTGACTCTTAGATTATCCGGGCTTTATGTGACTCTTACTTTTTTTAAAGTGGAACAGACAGAGGTTGTGTTCATTCATTTGTATTCATGATGACCCACATCATCTCAGCTTTTTTTGGCTCCAAATTCATACATACAAATCATACTTATCCTTGATCCCATGTGAGTTTTGTTTGATTTATTTATTCCGTTGAATAGTTGCTTGGCAATAATATAGAATTTTAGTTGATCTAAGTATGTGATTTTACATCATTGTTATTTATGGAATGAGTGTGCTTTCTTTGTGTTTTGTTTATAGGTGTTTGAAGCTTAAATGAGATTAATTGGACGCAAAAGAAGCAAAGCACGGAACTATGAGTACTAAAGTGGTAAATATCAAAAGTTATAAGCGGGTTATGGGCATATTATATGCCGATCGGCATATCGGCGACACATTTGAGGGCGTATTTGGGGGTGTATTTAACATAAAAACAGTATTTTAGGCGTAGGCATGCTAAGGTGGGCATATGATACGGCCAGGGCCGATGTATCATATGCCAGTGTCCAACAAACTCCAAATTTTCAATGTTTTGAAGTTATTTAAAGTCCAATCAATCCTAATTCGTATAACGATTTTTCCCAATTGAAAATTAGCAAATTTAAGGACTTCTTTAGTGCTTTCAAGCTTCCTAACTCATCCTAAATTATCATTGATCATCCATCAAAACAAGATTCAAGATTTTGAGAAGATGGTGCGTGGCTAGGTCTTGGGCGATTGCTTTCGGGAGAACCAATTATGTTAAGTAACACTTTTTGTGTATTTTCATTAGGGTTATGGTAAACGATGATTTTTTAATGTAATTTTACATTTTGGTTAAGTTAAGGGGTTCATTTATATATAAAATTGCTTATTGAAATTATTAGTTTTTGGTTTTCTTGAATCATGAACTGATCGATGTCGAAGTACCAATCAAATAAGATGTTAAATTGTATTTCTATTCACCTTAAACTAGTTAGGGTAAGTAGGGTTGTCGAACCTCGTGAAATTAGTGGTCGGTGTATTGTAAATTGATTTATAAGAAACGATTAACTAAATTATCAAATTACTTAAACTATTACCTCTTGGCTGTAAAAATTGGATCTTGGAATGATTAAAAAAGTAAATAAGAAAACAAATTGCAAATGATTAAACTTGATTACAAAGACAATTATAAGAAGGAGTAATCCACTTCAAGGTTAAGGTTTGGTTTTCAGTGATCGTTTAATTCAACTTGGTGGAAAATCCTTAACGGGGATTCTATACGTGTAATGATTAAGTGATAATGATAATCAAGACTTAACAGGTCTTAATACACAATACCAATTCAATTAGTAACCAAAACTCTACAACCATACGATTCGCGCAAGATCGTACGACATTCAAATAAAGGTTAAACAAAACAATTTTTTAAATAATCAAAACACAAATCAAACTTATAAAAGAACTTAAAGGGTTTTAAAGTTTAATCCCAACACAAGTCTAACAAAAACGAGAACCTAATCACACAAAACCCATTACCCGAAGTAGATCATAAGAAGTTTAGCCGGTCATTGTTCTTGAATGATCTTCAAAATCGTTGTTGAACTGCATCCCAAATGATTTAATGGTGTTAGAAAAATATAGAACGTTGAATCACAGGTCTAGAAACACCCAAAATTCGTCTCAAATCGTCCTAGGTCGAATGGGGGCAAGTGGTGGGTGAAACCTAATAAAAACACGGTTTTATAGGTGTTTCACGGAGGTCCTGGCGTAGGGTACGCCAGCCAACGTAGCCTACGATGGGGGGTATTCTGCTGTTTTTTACTGATGCTGGTGTAGCCTACGGTGGCTATAGTAAGCTACGGTGGAAACTTTTCTGTTGTATTTTGAATCTTTGTTTCTTGACCCCTCCAACGCCTTGTATCACCATGAAAGCTTCCAACTTGGTTCTTTTACCTATAAAATCACTTCAAACTCCTAGTTAACCTATTCAACATGATCAAACGCATAAATACGAGTAATCAAACTTAATATCTAACATTTAAACACTTAAAATAACATTTTAATACACTCACATCACATCCCCACACTTAATCTTTGCTTGCCCTCAAGCAAATCCATTTGAAACACTACACAACAATATATAAACCAAGGTCCCTTATTATGTTTTAGATATGGTCCAAAGTCATATCCCATTCCAAAATTACAACAATCGTGTTTGGTTAGCAAGTAAAGCATGTTACATTTATTTCAAAATAGAATCCTCCTAATTAAACCTAACAGGCTTTTGGTTTTTATTTTCATGCAACACGCCCCTCACTATTTTCACTCCACTCGGTTTATTTCTGGATTGGTGAAAATTGCACTAATAAATCACTCAAAAGGTCCATGTATGAAACTTTGTTATCATATGCTTGAGTGATGATCAAAATTCCATAGTAACACATTAAAAATGCACACATCAAAAGGACTTATCGGTTTTGGGCTTAGGCTCGGGTAAAAATGTTTGGTTGTGAAAGTGGCTAAAATAATCAAGGTAAATATCACTATTGACATTCTTATTAAAATAACTTCTACTAAAAATAAAACAACAACCATGGGTATATATTTATCCCATACTTAGTATTTTTTGCATTTTTCTTTGTTTTTCTTTTTTTTTCTTTTTTTCTTTTTTTTAATCACTAACTATTACCAAAAATCAAATACTGATACACTTGGAATGTCATCATCAGTGATGAATGGGGCATATTGGGTAAAAAGAATAATTTGTCTATTATTGTATTTTGTAAGGGTGAATGGGTTGATTTGGGTTTTAATGATATGGTTTTAAAAAGAAAGGGTTTAAAGCTCAAAAGAGGATACTAGGAAAAATTTTAGGCAATTGGTAACGTATGAAAATGGGTTGAAAGGAAAAAAGAATCCTAGATTGCATCTATCATCTATGTGCATTTATCAAATCCACTGTCTTAGCATACATCAAATCACACAAGTTCTAAAACAAAGAGTCGTATGGCCTACACTAACAAATCAAACAATTTTTGTGTAAACTAACAATCTAGTAGGCTTCAAAATCTCACCAGGTTGGGAAATAGGGTTGTTGACATGTACATGCTTTTCTTACACCAATAGCCTGTAAACCATAATTAGGTAATTCTTAACTTCTTCTAAAAAACTTACAAAACACACTTTCTTATGCTATCTTTGAAATTGAACAATGACTAATAACCATTACTTTTGAAAATGATAGAAATCAATTGGAATGGTTTAACTGTTGTTTTTATGCCCAACTGGATTGCTAAAAAAATAAAAATTTTAAAATTTTCCACATTTTTTCCCTCATCCCTACACTTGGGAGACATTGTCCCCAATGTATGGTATTTAGGTTAAGTGTAGGATTTCTATAAATCAATTATCCAATCAATCAACACAATGACTTTTCAACCCAAACCGGCCCAAACATAAAAACAACCACTCTTAACACATAATAATAATAATAACCCCCACCAAATTGACAACACAAACTATTTAAACAAACACATTAAACATAAAAGCATAAAAATTTAATTTCGGGTTGCTCTCGAGTAGCGCTAAGTTTTAGGTGTTCAGCCTGACCATACCTGCGACCACTTATTTGTGGTCGAGTAGGATGCTTGACTCCGGTATTCTTCAAATAATCAGGTGGGTCTTCAACTAGATCTCATTGTGACCCAAACATTAATGCCTCAACTCTGTCTTTATATGATCAAGTGGATCACCGACTTTTTTCTTCATTTTAGGCTTCTCATCTTTTGTTTCCATCATCATAATTAGTTCTTTCTCTTTTTTTAAATTCATCAATTCCTTCAAGTCCACATGCTTAACCCTATCATACTTGAAACTATTCTTAAAATTGGTGTTCGTGCTTACATATGGAGTGTAGGTAGGAACACACATGTTAGTCATATCTTTCACAAAAAAGTTCATCATTAACAAAATATTTAACTGACTTGGAAAAAACATCAAAACATAACTTATGAGTTTCGTAAGTCATTTTAGTTATTCCATCCCGAAAATTGATTTGAGCACTGGCAGTTGCTAAAAATTGTCGACCCAATATGACATTTGGTTGCTCGTTTGTCCTCACCGGTGCATAATCAAGTACCATAAAGTCCACCGGGTTGTAAAATTCTCCCAACTTGATTATAACATTCCTTACTATCCCCCGAGGACTTTTCCAAGTCAAGTCAGCTAACACCACAGTGGTGTTAACTTCCTTTAGAGAACCGAAGTCATACTGATCATATAACATAGCTGGCAAGATACTAATAGCTGCTCCATAATCCAAGAGTGCTCTTTTTCAATTTCCCCACTTTGATTATGGGTGCTCCATCGTCATTGTCTTCCACTGCATCAACTTTCTCTTCCTTATCTGCAACTTGTTATGGAAGAACATTAAAGTCAATATCAATTATTTCAAAGTCAGGAAGGATACTAACCGAATTGATGTGAACATTTCTCATGTTTTTCGTGTTGGTTCCTTGATTTTGAGGATTGATCATGGTATCACTCGGTAGTTTCCTGGGGTTCCGCATAATTTGAGCCACGTCTTCAACTAATTGTCCAACTTATTTGTTTAAGGATTTGTAAGTTTTATCTCTGATTTCATTCTCCATCTTATTCTATTGCATATTCTCCTTCATCATGTTCATTAAAGCATCTAACTTTGCATTTGTAGTGTCTTCACTACCAACTTGTCCCGATGGAGGATTTCCTTGATAACTTCGTTATGAACTCCCTTGTTGACTCCCATTATTGTAGTTCCCTTGATTGTTTCCTTGAGATTAAAGTTCTTTGATAACCACTTGGATTGTAATTACCTTGTGCTTGATTTTGATATGTTTGACCGCCTAGATTATTACCTTGAAAATTAGGATTCATCTTGTTTAAAGCATTACCATATTTAAAGTTAGGATGATTCCTCAATCCAGGATGATAAGTATTGGAGCTCATATCAAATTGCTGCCTATCTTTGTAAAGTTGATTGACTTCCTCACTTCTTCCTATTATCAAGGGACAAGACTCACCATTATGACCTAATTCACCATATTCTTTGCATACATCATAGCCCACATTTGCAACCTCCTTCACACCTGCTCTTCCTAGCTTTGCCAATTGTTTCTCCAAGGATGCAATTCTCTCTTTGGTTTCATAATCAACTGTGGCCAATCTTGTTGTAGCAGTCTTTGACCATCTACTAGCCGAAGCTTGAGCTTTTGAATTCTTGCACATTCGTTCTAGGAATTCCCAATCCATATCTTCATGATTAGATATGAATGTTCCATTACTTGTAGAATACAAGTATTTTCTTTCTTCTGGTGTTAGTCCATCTGAAAATGCCATAATCAATTCCCATCTTTCAATACCATGATAAGGACACATACGAATCAACTCTTTGAATCTTGTAAATGCCTCATGAAATTATTCACCCATTTGTTGTTGAAAAGAACGAATATCCTCTCTTGCACCATTCGTCTTTCCCATAGAGTAATATTCTTCAAGGAAAAACCATTGCATCTCTTGCCAAGTATGAATACTGTTGTTAGGCAAAGTCAGGAACCATTGCTTAGCTTTATCTTTCAAAGTAAATTGAAACAGTCATAACCTCACTTCATCTTTGTGAAGTGATTTCCACCCATAGTGCTACATATGGCATCAAATTCAGCAAGATGCACATATGGTTCTTCTGCTGCAGTGCCTCTAAGTGCAAGAAGAATAATGAGATAATGAGGGCGCATGTAACGCTCGGATATTTTCTTTGAAGCCGACGGAAGAAAAAAAAAAGAAATAAAGTCCAAAGTCGAGGGACCAAACTTGCCAAACGGGAAGAAAATTGGATGAGTGGAAGTATAAAAGGGGAGGGCAGCCCACACCCTCCCTATTTATGCAAAATCAGCCAAAGGAGAAGAGAGAAAATAAGAAAAAGAGGAGAAAAGCTTGGTTCGGGTTGATTCGAGCGTGGAAATCGTCCTGTAGCAGGTCAAATCGAAGCTCTACTCAACGGGGTTGTCAAGATGAGTTCCAGGACCCATCTTTTACACGTTTTTGAATGATTTTTGGGGATGGAACACATCTGAAAATTGTTTTTCAGGTATTTGGGTGTAAACCCGTTTATGTATGTATATGTATGTGTATGATTCGTTTGGGGTTTGATTTGGGCTTGGTTGTGCTTGAATGATGTCGTGGTATGCTTCCCTAAGGTTTAGAATGGTTGATTTGATCTTAGAAGAGGTTTCAAAGAGTTTGGAGGTCGAACTTGGCGGCTGCAGTTTGGGATGAACTGCATTCTGTGCCCAGCTAGGGCTATGCGACTGGAGGTCCATGCGACTGAATGGCATGCGAATGGGGGCCATACGCACGAAAAAGGTGCGACTGAGGTTCATTCGTGCGACTGAGAGCCATACGCATGAAGGCTATGCGACTGAAGGAAATGCGGATGAGAGTCATGCGACTGAAGGAAATACGGATGAGAGTCATGCGACTGAGGGAAATGCGGATGAAGGTCATGCGACTGGAGTCCATATGCCTGTGAGTCGTGCGATTGAGGTTCATACGCACGAAAGGTGTGTGACTGAGGGCCATTCGCATGAAGGTCCTGCGACTGAGGTCCATACGCCTGGATGTCATGCGACTGAGGTTCATTCGCATGGGAAGTATGCGATTGGAGCTATGCGGCTGGAGGTCCATTCGCCTGAGTGATCATACGCATGAAGATCATGCGACTGAGTAGGGTCCATACTCCCGAATGACCATAGTTAGTGTCTGACTTTCGGGAAAGTGCAGATGTAGACTCAGACCTTTAGGGTTGTAGACGATGTGATGGGTATGGATGACTTAAGATGATGAATGATGATGAGCTGATGATGAGGATGGTGTGGTGTATGATGATGTGTGATGCCGTATGGTTGATGTTGTGATGCGCGTGATTCGTGTGATGTTTATTGTTGTGTGATTGATGTTGTATTTTGTTATGTTCCTTATTATTATGTATGATTGTCTTCCCATGGTTTTGCGCCCATGGTTTTGCGTTGAACATTAATAAATGTATTGAAAGTATTATGTAACGTAAAGTGTAAGATAATGAAAAGAGGAACGTAATGAATAAATGTAAGCATGAACGAATGAATGAGTGTATGGAAAGGCTTGCAAGCAATATGTATAGAGGTGCACGACTGTATGATGTCGTAAGCTCAACTGCGTGTGGTTTAGCTAATCCGTAAGGATACACGCAGGGGTTCCAGTCTTTGTGACTGACCAACGGTATGGTACGTGGTTATAGTGGTTACCCACCTCGATGCTGGTGCCAGGCTATGTGCAATGTGGAAGTCATTTTATGATCTTCGGCCCAGTACTCGAGAATGCATAATGTGGGGGTGTTGTATATGTGGTTATAGTGGTTACCCACCTCGATGCTGGTGCCAGCCTATGTGCAGTGTGGAAGTCATTTTATGATCTTCGGCCCAGTACTCGAGAATGCATAATGTGGGGGTGTTGTATATGTGGTTATAGTGGTTACCCACCTCGATGCTGGTGCCAGGCTATGTGCAGTGTGGAAGTCATTTTATGATCTTCGGCCCAGTACTCGAGACTATATAATGTAGGGGTGTTATATATGTGGTTATAGTGGTTACCCACCTCAATTCTGGTGCTAGGCTATGTGCATTGTGGAAGTCATTTTATGATCTTCGGCCTAGTACTCGAGAATGAATAATTTGGGGGTGTTGTATATGTGGTTATAGTGGTTACCCACCTCGATGTTGGTGCCAGGCTATGTGCAGTGTGAAAGTCATTTTATGATCTTCGGCCCAGTACTCGAGTATGCATAATGTGGGGGTGTTGTATACGTGGTTATAATGGTTACCTACCTAGATGCTGATGCCAGGCTATGTGCAGTGTGAAAGTCATTTTATGATCTTCGGCCCAGTATTCGAGTATGCATATGTTAGGGGTGTATAGAGCAGTGGGACCTTTGTCGCTTGTCACGGTGCTGGTGCCAGGCTATGTGCATTGTGGAAGTCATTTATGATCTTCGGCCCAGTACCCGCCGTGTGCATACGTTTGGGGTATAGCTGATGATACTGATCTGGAAAGAGTTAATGATGTTATGAACGAACAAAGCGAATGATAAAGTAACGTACGATGATTAATGAATGAAAGTAAGAACGTATGAACGAATGGAAGAGTGTTAACGAATGAATGATGAAGATAATAATAATATTATCTATGTGTATGTATGTTGTGTGGTCGCGTATGAAAGTAACGAATGGTTTTACAATGGAAGTAAAGTATGTTTTATTTTAAAACTAGAACTCACTCAGCAACGCTGACTTTGATGTGTTTCCAGTTGGCAGGTATGTTGCTGAGGATGGCGCGGGGTAGCTACTCAGCTCTTTTGGATGGCATTCTTTGTCTAATGTTTTTGTATTGTAATGCGAACAAATGATATTGTGTAATGAACGGTTGTATTATTTTGCAAAAACATTTTAATGAAATGAAAGTGTTGTTTTTTTATGTTTTTGCTGCAACGTTTTTATGTAAGATGATAAATATATATGTTTTATGTGCGATGATCGACCAGCTGTAAGCGTCCCGGGAACGAGGCTTTACAGCGCACATCAAAAGCTCATCCTCTACAATTTGGAGGTGCGATAGGATTCGGATTTTCAAAAATAGCCAGTCTGAAATGGCTATCCACACCATGTACTTGAGCTCTTTGAGGTCTTCTTGGTTGGTTAAAATTGTTATTGACTCCACCTCGTTGTCGATTGATAGGTGGTGCATTCCATGCATAGTGATTGTTCATCCAATTATTATAATTCCCGTTATATCCAATACCTTCAACGTGATTTCCATTCCAGGCATCATAATTAGCACCATGATCGTCTTCATTGTTGTTCCACTCATCCTCATAATCTTCATCACCCGAATGAACACCATGCATTCTCACATGATCAAAGCCACCTCCTTGATTGACGTTATTTTGATTCTGGTTATTGTTGGGTGGTGGTTGATTTAGGTTGTTGTTGCAGATGTTATTTGGTGGTCGGGCTGGATTTGGGTTTTGGTTATTAGGAAGAGGGTTTGGATTTTGAGGTGGTTGGTTATTTGGGTTATCCATTTGAGTTGAAGCAGAAGAATTGCTAGCTGCTTGATCAATATCTTGTGACACTGATGTAACTGGTAACCCCGATCGATGCAGAACGCGATTGTACCTTGCTGATTTCTCTATCTCTGGATCGAATACTAATGGTGATTTCCTACCCGAATAACGAGTATGCATGCAACCTGTCACCTGCACACTGAAAAAATACCAAGCGTAACAAGGAAATAAAGAAATAAAGCAAAACAAGCAAACAAAACTAAAAACAAATCAAATAACAAAACACCAAGCGCATCGATTCCCCGTCAACGGCGCCAAAATTTGATCGATGTTGAAGTACCAATCAAATAAGATATTAAATATTCACCTTAAACTAGTTAGGGTAAGTAGGGTTGTCGAACCTCGTGGAATTAGTGGTCGGTGTATTGTAATTGATTTATAAGAAACGATTAACTAAATTATCAAATTACTTAAACTATTACCTCTTGGCTGTAAAAATTGGATCTTGGAATGATTAAGAAAATAAATAAGAAAACAAATTGTAAATGATTAAACTTGATTAAAAAGACAATTATAAGAAAGAGTAATCCACTTTAGGCTTAAGGTTTGGTTTTCAGTGATCGTTTAATTCAACTTGGTGGAAAATCCTAAACGAGGATTCTATACGTGTAATGATTAAGTGATAATAATAATCAAGACTTAACGGGTCTTAATACACAATACAAATTCAATTAGTAACCAAAACTCTACAACCATACGATTCGCGCAAGATCATACGACATTCAAATAAAGGTTAACCAAAACAATTGTTAAAATAATCAAAACACAAGTTAAACTTATAAAACAACTTAAAGGGTTCTAAAGTTCAATCCCAACACAAGTCTAACAAAAACAAAACCTAATCACACAAAACCCATTACCCGAAGTAGATCACGAGAAGTTTAGCCGCTCATTGTTCTTGAATGATCTTCAAAATCGTTGTTGAATTGCATCCCGGATGATTGAATGGTGTTAGAACGATATAGAATGGTGAATCACAGGTCTAGAAACACCCAAAATTTGTCTCAAATCATCCTAGGTCGAATGGAAGGCAAGTGGTGGGTGAAACCTAACAAAAACGCAGTTTTATAGGTGTTTAACGGAGGTCCTGGCGTAGGCTACGCCAGCCAGCGTAGCCTACGCTAGGGGGTATTCTGCTATTTTTTTTGCTGATGTTGGCGTAGCCTTCGGTGGATGTAGTAGGCTATGGTGGAAACTTTTCTGCTGCATTTTGAATCTTCATTTCTTGACCCCTCCAATGCCTTGTATCACCATGAAAGCTTCCAACTTGGTTATTTTACCTATAAAATCACTTCAAACTCCTAGTTAACCTATTTAGCATGATCAAATGCATAAATACGAGCAATCAAACTTAATATTTAACATTTAAACACTTAAACTAGCATTTCAACACACTCACATCATGAACTCATTAAAATTAAGAAGTAATTTGAAATAGATGAATTAATAACATTGTGAATGAACTAGTCTTAAAAGTTCGATCCTTTGTTATTACGCTAATCAAAAGTTAAAGTCTTGATAATTAGGTTTTGACAAACCCTAGTTAGGGATATAAATGGTTGATCTTGCATAACTGAGGATTTGGAAGTGGTTCCAATCTTTAATTACAAAGTCATGTGTTTAAGCTAATCGAGTCGTATTGATTAAGCGCATTTCACATATTTTCTATGGACACGACCTTATTTACACTTACACAATAAAGGTAGGTAAGACCGGTTTTTAACTTATTTTTTATCGAGTATCGACGACCAGACCATTGAAATTTTATAATATGAAAACGTACTACACGACTCAAATTATCCGTGTTACTGACTGGAATCCGTGCAATATTTAAATCAGTTTTGAATTAACAATAGAAACCATACGTGTCTGAAAATTCCGCGAGAGAAAGATATAGGATTGAAGATGAATAACTTAATATGTACGTAAAAAGAAAAACACAAAAGTGCGAGACATTGGAAGAAATAGAATGATAAAGAGAATAGAAAGAGAGCTCCAAACATAGATTTAAAAACTTAGATGTGTGGGAGCACTCGTCATTTTGTGACATGAAAATGATCGAATTTGACCAATCGTTTAATTAAAAAAACATCTGATTTTTAGCATACTTTATACATTTTCAACCAATAGTAAGATATCAAATATCTCGTACAAGCTAAGTCAGCTACTCCCTAGCCTATCCAATTGTTGACTTTCACCCATGTGAAACTGAACGAGGAGCTAAACTCAAGGACGCCCGCCTTATTCCCTAGTCGACTCAACCGTTGACTCGGTCTCACGTGAAATTAACAGAGAACTAATATGTGTCCCGGCTAAACTCAACTAAACTAGGCTAAACCCGACTAAATTGCCGTTGAAAGAAGCTTTTAGTTGTTCCAGTTGAACCTGACTAAATTCGGCTAAGTTGTAACCCGATCAATGTTTATTTTGGTCCTTTTGGGTCATATGTTTATTTTTTGATTTTCCTTTTTATGACGACAGTTTCAAACAAATTTCCATGTCATTAATGCTTCCTTTCTTTTCTCTCGTAGGATTCCATGATTGAACCTGTCGATATTGATGTTTGTATACAAGTCACGTGTTACAAAAAATCATTGTTCTGCTCTAAGAAAACCAAAAAAAACAAAAAAAGTCACTGTCGAGATATTATCGGGTGCAATTTGCTAATATTAGAAAAAGACAAATCACCGACATCCACTTAACTTATAATTGTTGAAGTCATTTTATTATTTCTTCTTCCCGGAGAAAAGAAATTTTGGTCTTCAAAACTAACCACGAAATAACTATTTTAGTTATGAGTCTCTTTTTTCTTTCTTATTTATCTTCACCACAAAAAGCATTTATTTTCAGGATATATTTTCAAGATACTATGAAAACTAGAGTTTTTTTTTTCAAAATAGTGTTGTAAAAAATATTTACCAAAATGGGTGGTTTAAAAAATATTTATTAAAATAAATATATTTTAAATTTTTATTTTTTCACTTCTAATTTCATTGGATAACCTATTTTTGAAACAAAAATGTTCTTAAGAAAAACGTAAGGAAAAAGTTATAACTTTTGTATTAATTCACTGCCGTAAAACATTAAATTGTTTGTAATTTAATATTTTGTCTTCTACTCTTAATTTAGTCTTACGTCTTTTTGCTAATATATTAAACTTTAGTTTTTAAATAGTTTTAAAATTAACCTGTTTAAAATATTTTTAGTAACTTATATTTTTTAAATGGTCTTATTAATAATGAAATATTATTCTAAAGTGTTAAAAACAGTTTTTATGTAGTTAATTTATTAATTATTACATTATATTTAGGCGAAAACTTTATATCAAGAAATAATTTTATTTTTATATTAAAAACAAAATCAAACTTTATATAAAATTCTATTTATACGGGAACTCTTAACAAAATCAACAATCCTGAAATAAATTAATAAATATATAGTTTTAAAGAGTTCTTTGTAGCCAAACGATACGAAACTATTTAAATCATTTAATAATTTAAGTCAGTTAATACATTTAAAAAGTTAAATTATTAAAACATTTAACAATATTAGATTAATAATAGTTAAAGAAAGTTTTTACTATAAGAAAAAGAATTGGATAACTAAATTCAAAGCCAAATGTTGAAAGTTACAATGAAAAACAATATAAAAATTTTACGATGATAAATTAATTAGGAATTTTTTTAACACCTTTCACTTATAATTTCTTAATGAACATTTTTTTAAATATAAATGTTTTTTTTTATACAATTAAGAGTGAGAAAAGGAATTTTTTTAAAGAAAGAATCATCCATTTGGTAAATAATTTTTCTACCAACACTCCTTGGGAATAAAATTCATGAAAACTACTCAGCTTAATATCTACTTAAATAAATAAGTCGAGTCAAACATGAACTTGTTGTAATAAGCTTAATACCAGCTCATTTTACTTATGAAAAGTTTAGGGTTTGTTTGGTATAGGGTTTGTTTTAAACCCAGGAATCAATTTTAGCATTGCATTTTAGGTTGTCATCATGCTTTAAGCCTGAGAATTTAACATGAAATTTCAGTTTTTTAAACATGGCTAAAAGCCTTGATGAAATCCCATAGCCACAAGTAGACATCACATAACAACGAAACGTGCATTTCAAGTTGAATTTGGTGACCGGCCAAAACATGTTTAGGTCAAAATGCGTTAAGGCAAAATGGGATCTAATATAGATGGGTTTAGGTCAAAACGAGTCGTTTTAAAACGGGATCAATCTGGTACGTGTCAAAATAGTTTGTCACCAAAAGCAATGTTAATAATTTATGAAATAAAAGAGCATCGAAACTGGTTCGTCTGCTATACTTTTTATGGTGGCAAGGGACGATATGTAGAGGTGGAGGTCACAGAAACAACAGAGGTGACGAAAGCTTGTGATACTGATAGTAGTAGTGATGATGGTGTAAGCATGTGGTGACGAGTGGCGGTAGTGGTTTTAGCTGCACTCACAATGGTTTTAACAGTGAAGGGTGCTCACTGTCCAATTATTTTTGGTACTCCTTTAATTTACATCATTGTTCATGAGTGAGCTCTTTCGGACCATTTTCTGGACCCGACACTGGAAGAACGTTGCTCACAGCCAAGTAACATTAGCAATTGCTAGCAAAGAACCGCTAAAAATGATTTCCTCAAGAACAAGGTTCCTAATCATGGACAATGGATTTCGATTCGGACAAGGTGGTGTTTGCACCACGTCATCACATCTAGTAGGAATAATTGTTTGGACCGCATCAACACATCTCGTACGAATAATTGTTACGTGACGACATAACCTAGTCCTTGGGTTGTTGTCTGCATGCATTTGCCAGCTAAACAAATGCTGGCTACATGCTCAAGCCCTTGAATGTTAATTACCTCCACATGTAACACATGTTATCTTATTCTATTATATCAAAAACAATTTATTCATTTCCGTACTCTGAACCGCTCAAATACTCACCATGTTCCTCAAAATATTCAATCAGACGTTTCAAAAACTTGTCGCTACTTACAGTCTCCGTGTCACATATCAGACAGCACTGTCTCCTTGCCGGGTCACAGCAACGTTCATACGTCTGCGATCACTTAAAACCCCACCTGAAGCAAATGTATAGACTATTAGTCAAATTTTAATTTATTAAACATAACATAATTTTAGAGGAGTAAAGCTAACTACACGAGATTGGCTCATTAAAAACTTAAATTTTGTTGACCTTAAAAAGCTTGAGCTCGGATCGGAGCTCATATAATAAACAAGCACGCCTCCGCATAATGTACCTAGCTTGACTAGGCTCGCAAGCCTAAACAATATTATTTTTACAACTATAAAGATTTCTATTTAATAAATAAATATATAATTGCATAATTAATATTTTTATATATAATTTTATTATATATTAAACAAAGTAATATAGACAATATTCAGATATATAAGATATAAAGGTATAAATAAAACAATTAAATAAATAAAATAACTAATACATCAAAAACAAGCTGAGCCTGAACTAAGCTTTAGAATTGTAGCTTACATGGAGATCAAAACAAGCCATGCTCAAGCTCATGCTCTTTTAAGTTAAACGAGCTAAAGTTAAGCTTAAGTGAGCTTGGTCATGTAGATTTGTAACAGTAATAATAAGTACCTCTTTCTTGAGTTTGACCTGACCATCGAAATAATAATGGCTTCTTTTTCCCTGCCCTGAAAGCCATCCACAGTTGAGATTTCCAATTCTTTTAACTTGTCATCCTTTGTTCTCAGCATTCTTAATAAAACAACCTACAAAATAGACAGCCAACAAACTCTTAAAACTATTGTTACTTTTAGTTTTTTATTATTTTTATTTTTTCCCCTTAGATCATCTGTAATGGTCATGCCATGCAATGCTTAGAGCTAATGTGGAGCTGAAAGGGGGTGCGGCAACACCGCAAAAGCACAAGGGTGGTGAAAATTAGCCGTTCTCTCGACCTTCCTTGCCGCACACATTCACACATTTCTTTTTTTAATGTGAATATGAATAAAAGGAATCGGTGACCACTACAGTGGGTGAAAGATGCAGTGGAAGATGAAGATGTGGTGCTGAGTTGGAGTGAAAGATGGTGAGGTTAGAAGGAAATGCTACAGATAGCCTTATAATCTTGTTTAGGGGCAAAACCTGTGCTGAATAAGGCGTAATGATTCCGATATCAGAAGCACGAACTCCACTTTGAATGAGTCTTTTTGCATGGGCTATGGCAATATCAGCTTCACCTTCATTTAATGTGCTTTCTTCTTCATCCTTTTTTTCCTCCATGTCACAACTACAATCCAAATAATTTTACTGATATGAAAATAATAAATTTGCGGAATTGTGGGTCATTAATTATGTCATATGATGGTTATTAAAACCGATTAATATGCATACCCAGCTGTGTCTATGATAAGAAGAGTAGGTTCTACTGAAGAAGACATCTGTACATCCTCAAGTTCATGTAGGGTATGTCCAGCAACACTTGCATGAGCTTCAATCTATCATCATCGTAATAATAATATATCAATGGATTAATTCATGATATAACAGTTAAAATGGGTTACTTGCATGTCAAAAAATGTGTCAAGTACCTTACTGTTGTAAAGCTCATTTGATGACCAGTTCATAATAAGTTCATGCATGCGGTACTGGACAGTGAGCATAGACATGACATCATCTCCATACAAATCTGCAAGGCGTTCAAAGAGCGTTTTTCCCAACCCTTTTTTCTCAGCTTCAACACTCTGGATAGTCGGAGGCAGTTGGAGATGGTCCCCAGAAAGTACGCATCTAGAACCCTACAACATAAAGGTTTAAATAGTCGGGGCAAACAAAACAAAATATATGAACCTTCCTGTTTTACACAATTAAACAACTAATTTTTGTTTTTGCATTATTATCAGTTAACTTATAAAAGAAAAAAATGCCTTTTTTAAAAGAGTGTTAAGGATTTGATGGATTAAGTCTGATTAACAAAAACAAGATTAAGGTGGTAGTAGTTTATTGATTATAAAGTTTATTAGTAAGGTATATTGAGTCTTTATGTTTAGAAAAAGATAATGCTTAGAGATTTGTTATTAATAGGAGTAGGGTAGGCAGTAGCCTAGAAAGTAAGTTTGTTTTAGTATAAATAGAAATTAGGATCTTTGTAACTTGTATGATTTAGTTTTTTACCAAATTTGGTGTTTATTATGTTTGCTCGATCCAATAATTCGCATCAGAGCTTAGAAGCCAATAATGGGAGGAAGATGTGAGACTGAGCAAGAGGAAGATTGAGGAGGTTCTATGTGAGCCAATGGTGGTTTGTGGGAGTCAAGATGAGATCAACTCAATCTGAGCCAAGAAGGAAATGGTTCTACATGATCCAAGAAGACTAAGGTGGTGAGCGAGCCAAGAATAGCAGTTCTGTGTGATGCAGAGAGACTAGAGGAAGAGGACAATCTATGTGATCAAAACAATGACTTTGTGTGAGTCATTGAGGAGAAAGAAAGTTGTGATTCCGTGCAAGTCAAAAGGGAAGTGCTTCTGTGTGAGTAAGAAGAAGAAAAGGTGATGTGCTTTGGGAGAGATCTAAACTAAAGGAGGAGTTTTGTAGGCTGTGATCCGAAGGAAAAAATTAAGACTAGCAGGAAAAGGCATCGAGGAGATGATCTATGGAGATGCTGGAATTGAGTGGAGCGGAAAAAGATCTAGTCTGTGTGACCAAGGGTTGGATCAAAAGAAAGAAAGCAAGGTAAAAGATCCAAAGATTAAAGTGAAAGAGATGAGACAATGAGAGTTTTGTTGGGGATTCAAGATTTAGGTGGTACAAAATCACAATTAATGGGTAGAATGATGGATTAGTTCTGATCAACTATAAAAAAGACAAAGATGGTATTAGTTTATTAATTATAAGTTTATTAAAAAACATAGTCTCTTTATGTTTAGAAAGAGAAAATGGTTTGAAATTTGTTATTATTTGTTTCCTTATTAGTAGGTGTAGGGTAACACAGGGAGCAAAATTATTTCAGTACAAATAGAGGTGTAGGGTCTTTTGTAATTTGTAAATTTTGTTCTTAATAAAGTTGGTGTTTATCGTGTTCGTTAATCCAATTTTTCTAAAGGAAGAGTCACATAACAAAGACTTTCTTTAAGTTAGATGTTAACAAGCTAAATGATTTAACTATACAAAACAAAAGGTTTCCTGTTCAGTTTTAGGAGGGGTTTAATCAAGGCATATAAACAAAGTTTAGGGACTTAGTCATGTAATATGTGAAAGTTTACCGGTATTTCCAAACTTTGTACTTAAACAAACAATTAATCATATAATATTAGGATGATAAAAGATGGTTAAAAAGAAAAGGATTATATATTATACCTTCAGAAGAGCAATCAGCAAGCTATCTCAAGTGCTTGAGCGGCTTCATCAATTATCACAAGATCAAATGAAGTGCCATCTAACTTGTTAGACAATGAACCTGTGAGAGTTGTTAATACGACATCTGCGTTCTTTATAACATCTGTCACAGCCAGTTGCTGTCTCTTGCGTTCTTCTTTTGAAAGCATCTTGAGCTCCTTCCTTATATCCCTCTTTGTGTTTCTGTCTTTAGCCTTCAACAATTTATTATTCAGTGCCTGCAAACTCATTAACATTAGATGAAAAGAATATTTTTTAGGGAAAATGGAGGACAGAGAAAAGGTTCAACTTTAAATTTACTTAAAGTAACTTACCTTCATCTCTTTCCGAATGTCATTTGCAAGAGAGCTGTTATCCCCACGTAACACCTAGAAGTGACAAAATATGAAATAGTGGTAACAAAACAATTGCGTATCTATATCACAAATATATCAATCACGTTGTTTGTTCAGAATTCAACTTTTTTCACTAGCATGTGTTTTGAACTATGACAGATCAGCCAGACTTATAGAAAAGAAAAGAGGAAAAAAGATATAAAAAATAGTTACACAGAGTAAAATAAAGCAAACCTGTGCATCAAGAGCACTCTCTAGTACTTGGGGTAGTAATCGTGCAGGATGTCCCACTCTCACCAGCTTCACCCTAATCCAGCAATTAACTAACAGTTTAGTAACTAATACACACACACACATGTATCATTATATCAATACACGTGACTTCATATGTTATATATGTGGCATGTGAGTTAATTACATGTATTCATTTCCATGTTTCATATGCAAGCATTTCAACAAACATAAATTGGGCTACTAGACCTATGCATAAATCGTTTGGATCAGATCGACTGATACTATGATCTAACCCTGACCTGACTAAATGTATTGCAATCTAACTCATGAACTGACGGATCTCTTCTGAGCCATGACCCTACTAACATGACCCGGATCAACCCAATTGTTTTATAATTTACTTGGTCCCCTCCCACCAAGCACTCACTCTCCCATCAACCCCTTCTCAGTACTCACATAACTATGTTGCTACTTTCTTCTTTCAGATTTTTTGTTTTGTTTTACTCTGTTTATTATTTGTTATGAAAGTAATGTGTTGTATATTTAAAATTTAATGATATATTTTCCCAGGTTTCATTCAAACTCTAAAAAGAATCTTAATCATATGATCACACTTATACTTTAGCAATTTGATCTTTACAAAAACAGTCCTACTATGAATGAATAGATACAAAAAAACTTATCAAACTTTAAGAAGAGTTTTTTGTCATGTTCTCAAGTATGTGAAACAAAAAAGATTTAACACATCTTTTTATGTACATTGGACAATACAAGTCACTTTATATTTTTTTTTCACAACTTCATATTCTCTAAGAAACTATTGTTATAAAACCTCATTGTTAAGAATTCATTATCAACAACAATATTTCAAGATTTCTGACTGCTTGAATACTGTAAACTAGCCATCTTGCTCGTGTCAAAAAAACAAAAAAAAACATTTTCAGAACAGTAATACTGTATATCATATAGAAAAGTATTTGATTACGATGTAGTAAATAATAACTAAACAACTAGAAAGAATGAGAAAAGCTTTGTTAGTGGGAGGATTTTGGTAGGTCGAGACTCGAGAGGTGGTTTGATATTTACGGGGATAAAACATAAGCATTTAAAACAAAGCTGAATTAGCTGATCAAGCATTCGAACCAGAAGGATCATGGAACGCCCAAGTAATGATCATCTACATGGGTAGGTCTATCATTCTGGATAGATCAAGTTTTTGACCTGGCAGCCCTTATATATGGACCATATAAGGTCAAGACCTGACCTGAACCGAAAAAGAGACTGATCAATTGAAATAGACTATCCAACAACCAACTTCTTCCATAATCCATACTGATAATTGTGTTACCTGTGAGGAACAAGTCGTTCAACTATATTGTCAACGGCGATATTAGAGGCAGCACAAGCAAGAATCTTTGATCCACGTTTCACTTCCTGTAAAATAATTTCCACAACAGTTGTTGTCTTTCCAGTTCCAGGAGGTCCATGCAGCAAAAACACATCTTTTGATGAAAGAGCTTTTTTAACTGCATCTTTCTTCAATGCCAAAAAAATAAGAGAAGTTTATTTAGTCGGTGTAAAGCAGCAAAATATAAAAACTATGAGTATAACAAGTTAAAAGAGAAGTAAATGAAAAGGTTAAAACCTGAGAGTGATCAAGATTTTTATTAAATGGAGAAAAGGAGACATCTTTTTTCACTACTGTTGGAGACCTCTCTCCAAATAAAACAGGAACTAAATCTGCAGCAGGACCCATTTGTATACCTTTACTTAGCTGTATTAATGTGTCCTTCATCCTTCTATATGTCACCTACACGCATGTGTAAGCTTCATACCACGTGAAAGTAGGAATTAGAGAACAAAAATTATGAACAGTGTACCTCATTAGCCACTTTCTCAATGCGTAATGGACTATTTAAACCTTCTTCTGGAATATCATCAAATGCAATGGTTATTGATGAATCCTGTAAAATGTAATAGACACATCTTAATATCTAGGAGAACAATGGAAGACAAATTGTTGTTGACCGTAAAATCATCTACCTTTAGTCGATACACGACGCCTTGTCCAAGGGGAGGGGAGCCTAAATCAGCCTTATTTGGCTTTAGAACAACAACGTCATGAGTTCCAAACTACAACATAAATAGAGACCGTTAAGCCTATGAAACCAGATAAATAACATATATAGCATAAATATCTCCAAATGAACAAAAAATAGCAAAAAAATGGATAAAAAATGTCATGCAGTGAGTGACAGTGTGTCTTTTACCTTGTGAGCTGGAAGAACATCTCCTTTGTTTGATTCAAGTTCAAGAAGAGTTTTGCCCATCAACCCAGTCTAGTGTCAGAACAAATTGAAAAGCATAATAACTATCAAGAGTTTAGCTAGTTCCAGGTAAACAGTGTTTCTTTTACAGTTAAGTGGCGACCAACAATAATAACTATGTTCTGGAGAGAACTTTGTGTGTCTTTGATTATATAATTATATCATACACTATCAACAAACAAAATTCAAGATTTGATGGAAACACGAAACTGTAGTTAGTATTCTTTTTTATAAAGCAAATAATGCACCCAATAACTAAAACTGAATTACAAACCTGCACATCTACACACTTCAAATTAAGAATAGTAGACCCTCTCTTTGATGCAGAATCCAAAGTTCTAGTAGCACCAGAGCTCATTGATAAAGATATCTCAGCTTCCTACAACGATGATTGAAAAACACACGCATTAGCAAGAACATGCAGACTCCTGCACGGGAATCCCCTAATTCCCGAACTAAAAACCCTAATTTGTCCAAAACACATCAATATCCTCAAATTAACCTGTCAAAGTATAGTGCATCCACAATCATTGCGAATTTTAGAAGTGCCATTCAATCACCATACTGATTAAATTCTTAAGAGGTAGTGCACAGGGAGAAGTAGAAGATTGAGTACCTTTTCCATGTCGATAAGAGGGGTCATTTTGGAGACAAATTGTTCGAGAGTTTTTTAGTCGATGAAGATGATGACTTCTTCATGTTTTCTCCGTTGTTTATCTCTGCGGTTTAAGCCACCGGACTTGTGATCAACGGTCGCCGGAGAAGGTCGGGGTTCCGATTAGTTGCAGGGTTTTACACTCCTTTCGACTTCAACGCTCTGCTCCGGAGTCTCAAAAAAGTGAAAAATAGTTTTGTCCAAGGCTTTTTTTTTTTGAAAAAATTGAATTTTATTAATCTTAACTATTAACTATTGGTCAATATTAATCCCAACTAATAATTTGACCGGTGACAGTCTCAACTTTCAGTTTTATGATCAATAACAATCTCATCATAACAGATAGTTAACACCGTTTATTTTTCATGACGTGGTGTGTATGTGACGTGTGACGTGGCAATGAGTTGGACCTTTTTTAATTTATTTTATAGATATACTCTTTTTAAGGGTTTAAACCCTCATACGTATCTCTCCTTGGAATTCAACCGACGGCAAACTTCTTGACAAGCATATTCATTCTGATCAATTTCTAAAGGTAAGTTTTCAATTGATTTAGTTTTTAAAAATGTTGTTCGTTTCTTGTTCGATCAATGAAGAAACCACAACGCTTTCATATGATTTTGCTTTTGTTCCCTATTCGATTCAAACTACTGACTTTTCATACATCTTTTCTGATAAAAGAGTGTTGTTCGTTTATGATCAATGGAGAAACCACAAGGCGATGTTGTCTTAATGAATAATTCAATGTCTAGTTCTGAAAAAGAAATCGCTGAAGGTTATGTGGAGGGTTTTGATGATTATTTGCATGATGAAAGAATTGGTTCTGAATTGATGAAGAATGGTTAAAATCTATTGCTGAAATAGAAATGGTTAATATAGAAGACAAAAATTCCCAGAGAGAGTTGATTGAATGTTATTTAAAAAAAATGGATGAACATGTTGTTAATGATCTAGGTTATAGTAGTTACGAGGAGTCTGAAGGTGATGTTAATACACCGGAGAGAGTGAAGAAGATGACATTAGAGGAAACAAGAATAAAGTAGATATTCCTGTTGTAAATGAGCAAACAGATTGGAATAAGTGGATTTGGTGGTCGGGACTAGAGGTGGCCAAAAAAACCGGTTCGGGAACCGGTTCGGCCAAAAAAACCGGAACCGGTTTGAGGCCCAAACCGGTTTCAAACCGGGCCCGAACCGCCGGTTCTTAACCGGTTTAACACTTCCACCTTCCAAACCGGTTTCAAACCGAACCGGTTTTCAAACCGGTTCCAAACCGTTCCCAAACCGGTCACCCAAACCGGTTCCCAAACCGGTCACCCAAACCGGTTCCCAACCGGTCACCCAAACCGGTTCCCAAACCGGTCACCCAACCGGTTCCCAAACCGGTCACCCAAACCGGTTCCCAACCGGTCACCCAAACCGGTTCCCAAACCGGTCACCCAACCGGTTTCAAACCGGTTGTCAAACCGGTTACCGTTACCCAACGGCTATATAGCCGTTTTTTGCAATTTTTGACCTTTTTTTGATGTTTTTTTACCATATACCCCCACTAGGTTACTATATATATGTATTTGATGTTTTGGTTGAATCACAACAACTTATAACACTCTCTACTCTCAAAAATCTCAAAAACGCTCTCAAAAACGCTCTCCACATATACTTTCGTTTAAAACGCTCTCAAAAACTCTCTCCCAAAAATCTCTGAAATGGCTTCAACAAGTGCTCAATCATCCGTTGGTTGTGAAGCGTCTTCAAGCAAGTGGTGATAGCAATCCTTCCTACGAATAGGAACCCCGAAGTATGGTGCAATTACGATTTATGTCAAATGGCTAGCGGTCCAAACAAGGCTCGTTGCAAGTTTTGTCATAAGTTTTTCAAAAAAGATGCAAACACAACGTTGAAAAACCATATTGCAAATAAATATTGTAGAGCGTTAAAAGGTGAACCTTCTCAAGGTCAAGCTTCGATGACAAACGAAGGAAATATTGGGCTTATAACGTTGATGCGGTTCGGGAGCAAATGGCGCAATTTGTAATTCAAGAAAGCTTGCCATTCAAACATTTCGACAACGAACGTTTGACTCGACTCATTCAACGAACTCTCCAACCTCGTTACACCAATGTAAGTCGTGCTACTCTTCGAAGAGATTGTTTAAAAATGTGGAAAAAAGCTAAAAATGAATTAATATCTTATTTTGAAAATTTACAAACCGGTGTTAACTTAACTAGTGATGTTTGGTCGACACCTCACGGTTCACCGGACTCGTACATTTGTGTCACCGCCCATTGGGTTGAACCCGATTCGTGGCAAATGATGAAACGTACGATTGCGTTTGAATTGTTTGATTATCCTCACACGGCCAAAACATTTTTATCTTATTGATAAAGTTATTCAAACGTATAAATTAGAAAACAAAATATTTTCTATATCTTTTGATAATGCTTCAAACAACACTCTTGCGATAGATCATTTGAAATTAAAATATAAACCAATATGTGAGGGTGTGTTTTTTCATAGTCGATGTGTTGCGCACATCATAAACTTAGCCGTGCAGTACGGTTTAAAAACGATTGAAACAATTAAAGATTGTTTTAAAAGAATGTTACGTGATATTTTTAGTAACAACCAAAGATATACTAAATATCGCAAGTTTTGTAAAGACGCAAATACTAAATGTTTAGGTCCGAATTGGGACGTACCAACACGATGAAATTCCACATGTAACATGTTTGAAAAGGCTATTGAACAAAAAGAAAGTTTAATAGCCTTTCATAATAGTTTGGTAAGTCGGGGAAAGGCAAATCATCCATCGGGTTGGGCCATCATCGAAGAAGTAACAAAAATGCTTCAAGTTTTTAAAAATGCAACTACATGTCTTTCTAGAGTTTATTACCCAACGAGTCCATTGGTACTACATCAAATTTATTTAATGACTTCAAAATTAATGAATGTCGTGTAGGGGTAGACCTTATTCCGATATGATACCCCCAATGAAAGAAAAACTTAAAAAATATTTTGAAGAAATGCCTCCCGTTATTACATGTGCCGCTGCTTTAAACCCTTGTTTAAATTTGTCGGGGGTTGAAACTTTACTTGATAAAATTACTTTTAATTTGGATTTAGAAGTTGGTAAACCAATGTATAGTAAAACTTTAAAAGCGACTTTCAACAAACAATTACAACAAATGTATGATGTTTATTTATTAAAATACGGGGAAACATCACAAATCCATGATGCTTTAAGGCATGCGGCAAATGCCGAATGTTCGAATGATCCATGTTTGATTTATATAATACTTTAAGGGATGAATTTAATAAACGTCAACGTGGTAACACTCCGAGTAGTGAACTCGGGAAGTATGGTCTTACAAACTTTTTATCGACCATGACTCCACATGAATTTAAAAATTTTGACTTGTTGGCTTGGTGGAAAGGTAAGGAAGATCAATTTCCCATCCTATCCACCATGGCCGAGATTTACTAACCGTCCAAGCTTCTACGGTAGCTTCGGAATCTGCTTTTTCTGTTAGTGGCAGGATTATATCAATAAGACGAACTCGACTCACTCCACAAGCAGTTGAAATGTCAATTTGCTTGAAAGATTATTTGGATGCCGTGGAAAGAGTACAAGACAAACTTGAAGGAGAACTGGAATACGAAGCAGAATTATACGAGGACGAGGTAGAGAGCGGATTGACACCAGGAATGACTGATGATAAAGCGGCATATGATGACTACCTTCGTAACAGTTCCGGTTCTGGTGGCGAGGAATAAACGTACAAGTATAATACGAACGAAGAAACGACTATGTTAAATGTTTAGTTTTAAATGTTTGATTATTTAAATGTTACGAATTGTTAAAATGTTTAAATTGTTTATAAATGATATAAATTGTTTATAAATGTTATTAATTGTTAAAATGCTTAAATTGTTTATAAATGTTAATAAATAGTATATATATATATATGTTTATAAATGTTATAAATTGTTTAATTGTTTAAATCGTTTAAATGTTTAAATTGTTTAAATCGTTTAATGTTTAAATTGTTTAAATGTTTTAAATGTTTATAAATGTTATAAATTGTTTAAATTATAGAAATTCTTTTAAATTATATAAATTATAAAAATGTTATAATATTTAAGTTTTAATTAAAAGTTTAAATTTCGTTTGAATATAACAAACAAAAAAAACTGGTTTGGGCCGAACCGGTTTGGCCGAACCGGTTCCAAACCGGCCCAAACCGGTTTGATAGGTTTGGTTTTTACGGTTGAAACCGGTTTGAACCCGAACCGGTTTGGGGCCAAACCGGTTTTGACCGACTTTGACCAAACCGGTTTCGGTTTGGGACCCGAACCGGTTGGGCCCCCAAACGGTTTGTACACCTCTAGTCGGGACAAGATTTCCTTCGAGGGATGCATTCAAGGAGGCGGTGAGAAAATATGCTGTAACAAAAGGAAGGAACCTGTTCATCTCTGTTAGTGATAAGAACAGGCAAGGGAGAGTAGTGTGAAATGTGAGAAGGGGTGTCCATTCAAGCTGTACCTTTCTTTAAATGAGAGCAAGAGGTGTTATATGATTAAAACTGCAAATAACAAGCACACATGTCAGAGAAACATGATAAAAAATAGACAATTAACTGCTCAGTTTTTAGCAAATGAGTTTTTGCCCTTATTCAAAGCCAAGCCACACTGGCCTGCAAAAGATATCCAGTTAGTTGTTAAGGATAGGTTTAAAGTTTTGATAGGGACATGGATGGCATATAAAGCTAAGAGATGTGCCATATGAAGCTTCATGGTTCCATGAAGGAACATTACAGCAAGATGGGTTCTTACTTAGAAGCTCTAAGGACTGCAAATCCAAACTCTATATTTAAACTTGTAACTATCCCACCCAACATAGAGACAGGTTGTAATGTAGATGTTTTTCAGAGAATTTTTGTTTGTTTTGATGGAGTTAAGAAGGGATTTATGGCTGGTTGTAGGAAGGTATTGTGTCTTGATGGTTGTTTTCTTAAAACATTTCTTGGAGGTATGTTGTTAGCTGCTGTAGGAAGAGATGGGAATGATCAAATGTATCCTCTAGCCTGGGCAGTAGTTGAAGGAGAGACAAATGACAGTTGGACATGGTTTTTGATGGAGTTAAAGAATTATTTAGCTTTAAATGATGATGGGAAGGGTTGGACACTCATATATGATCAACAGAAGGTATGAATCCTTTTTCTACAAATTAAAGTGTGTACTCATCTGCACATATGGAGTTTAGTTTTTATTTTTAGTAAACTCACTTTAAAAGCATGATTACTGAATCCACTTTAAAAGCATGATTTTTAAATCCATGTTGTAGAGACTTTAAAAGCATCTTGCAATGGACTTGAAAAGCATATTGCTTTTTAGTCTCATTTTTCACAAGAAAGCATCTTTTAAAATACATTGCAGAAGACTTCAAAAGCATATTGCTTTTTAGTCTCACTTTTCAAAAAATCCTAAAATAGTGCATCTACTTAAAAAGCATATTGTTTTAGTAGTCTCACTTTTCTAAAAATCCTAAAATAGTGCATCTACTTAAAAAGCATATTGCTTTATTCAACTCATTTTTCCATAATTCAAAAACTACTTTTCATTTCAGGGATTAACTAATGCAGTTGCAATGGTGTGGTTTAGTGCTGAACATAGAAATTGTGCTAGACATATCTATGCAAATTGGCACAAAAAATTCAAAGGTGACAATTTAAAGGGCATAGAAATTGTGCTAGACATATCTATGCAAATTGGCACAAAAAATTCAAAGGTGACAATTTAAAGGACTTTCTAGAAAGCCGTGAGAGCTTATTATGAGCCTAATTTCAGAAATACAATTGAAGAGATGAGAGTGATTTCACCTGATGCAACTGAAGCTTTCATCAATCAAAATCCAAGATGCTTCTGCAGGTGTTTTCTTAATACTGAAACTAAATGTGACGTCGTCGTTAATAGCATGGCAGAGACTTTTAATGAATATATCATTAAGTCTAGATCAAAACATATTATTAACATGTTGGAGGATATAAGGGTTGCAATAATGACAAGATTAGCAAAAAAGCAAAAAGCAATAGATGACAAGGATGTCATTATTTGTCCTAGGATCCAGATGAAACTTGATAAAGAGAAAGATAAAGCTTACAAATGTGATGTATACCCATCATCATTTAATGTGTTTCAAGTTAGGGACTTAGATGATGTTTCTGTTGATTTGGTTAATAAAAGATGCACATGTAGAAAAGGGATTTAACCGGTATTGTCACACCCCAACCCTGACGGCGGAAACGTCGAGGAGTGAGAGTTAAGATCGTTCACAGCCACATAACGCCATTATTAACCCAAATATAATTTAATCATAAAGTTTAATTGTATCATTACAAGCTTAAGTCCCAAAGAAACAAAACCATAACGTAAAAGATAACAAGTCATTCTTATTTCATTCATTTATTTAGGTCCATTCCTAGATATGCAAGCTTCAAGAGTAGATATCAAACTTGGCCGTTTCCTGAAACATGTTAAAAATAAAAGGGTCAACAACAAGGTTGGTGAGTATTCCATAGTTTTAAATACATAGATTATATAAAAGATGGAAATTCAAGTCATAAGTTAGTGAATAAAGTGATTAGGGATGTTATGAACAATGCAACAATCAACCTCGACAAAGTTTTACAAGTCTCAAACGTTTACAAGATTATACGATCAGCTAAGTGTACTTGGATCAACCAAAGCAGGCTTGTCTTGCCCATAGATCTATGACTTCGCTGGGCTAGCAATAGTTAATGATTGTACATATAACGCCATAACATAGTAACCACGAAAGTTCAACTAACCACAACTTTACAAGATGAATTGCCATAGGTTTACAAGTCTCAAATAAGTTTACAAGTGCAATAGTATAAGTTAACATGTTTCACCCCAAAGTGTGAAAATAGGAAAAAGGGGTATAGAATACTCACATGATCAAAAGTATTTATTGGATGATTAATAAGAAAATAATCAAAAGCGTCGATTCAGCGTAGTCCTTCACAATGCACCTAATATATGTATTTATAAGATTTAAATTTTAGATTAACGTTTAAACATAATTTGGGTTTCAAGGGAAAGCTTGGGATTCCTTGATATATATTAAGAAAAAGAATTACATTGTTTTAATAATGGAGACATAAACTTTGAATCGTTGAATATGGTTAACAAACAAATTATAAAGTGTAGGTAACCTTTTATTAAAATTTTTAAATAATAAAATGTGAACCAATAATAATAATTTTTTTATGATTTAACCCATTATTTAAAGTTTTCTTTATATTATTAACCAAATATAATCCTTGTTTTACAAAATATTAACCTAATTTAAAAAAATAACTTTACAGAGATTTATTAGAGTGATTAAAAAAAGTAAGTTTATAAAATTACTTTTAGTAATTTATCAAAAAAATTTATATAATTTTTGAAGGCTAAAAACCCCCAAAAAGTAAATGTGAGGTTGCCCGGTTCAAACCCGGGACCTCATGCTTAACAATGCATTGTCTTAACCAGTGAACCAAGGCTCCCGCCACGGTTTAACTTGGTTTGAAATTCTTTTAAACACAAAGTAATAGATTTCCCCCATTCCTTAGAACCCTAAATCGATTGGACCACAAATTGAAAGCCAAATCGATTGTGTTAATGGATACAAACATGGGGCTTTGATTCCCCTTGTAAGTTCGAACACAATGATGTGCCTAATTACCCGTTTTGATAAAGGATTGAAGATGAACGATGTGAGGAAGATGATGCTATAGTCGCGACCCGCACTCAAATTGATTTAGTATGAGAATGGTGACAATAACTAAATTAATTTTGTGTGAAGCTTCGGAAGGTGTTTATGATTGAAAACCCTCTCCCAATTGTAGTTAAAAGAGCTCGGAAAAGGGCCTTCGAATAGGTTGCAGATCGTAGTGATAGAGAGAATCAAACGAGGTATTCGTGAGTGTTTCAGATAAAATTAAGTCTTGCAACAGTTTAGGTATAGTTAGATGATCGTTTAAGTTCAATCGATTGGGTTATTATTAGTGTTCAATTGTTTAACGATTGGATTGAAATTGGCGACGGTTACTCGACACTAATCGACCTCATAACCGCCATTCGAACCCAATTAAAGCTCATAATCATGTTCGAATCAGTTTCGCGAATCGATTGCAGCGGTTTGGGTTAATTAATTCGAAGGATTAACGAGTTTTGAGGCCTCGCCGGAGGTCGGCCGGAGGTGGCCGGAGAGCACCACCGGAATTACGAGAGGAAGGAAAAAAAAGTTTTGGGTTTTAGTTAATTACACAATTAGCCCCTGCAGTTTTGTTCTTATTATTTTATGTCCAAACTTAAATGTTAAAGTTCATAAATTGGCAAATATACCCTCTAAACTTTATGTACTTTAAGTTCTTACCATTTGAATAATTTATTCTAATTTATTAACATCCTCAAGGTATTATTATTATATTATTATTATTATTATTATTATTATCATTAGCATAGTTATTTATTTATATGATATAATTATCATTATTAATTTCCAATTTAGAGGAAATTACGACAAATCCATAAGTAACCCTTAAGTTTCGTATATGCCAAACAATAGCCCTTACAAGAATTAACGATGCCAACATTTAATTTAACGAAAAAAAAATTCAAGATGTTACAGTCTCCCCTACTTAAAAGAATTTTGTCCCGAAATTAAGAATGAATTAGGCGAACAAATGCGAGTATTTTTCCTTCATGTGGTCCTCACGCTCCCAAGTAAACTCAGCTCCACACTTATTCTCCCAACGAACCTTGACGATTGGAGTAGTTGTAGTTCTTGTTTTCTTCATAATGCGGTCCATAATCTCAACGGGTTTCTCAACAAAGTGCAATGACTCGTCGACCTGGATGTCTTCCAATGGAACATGCAGACTCTCGTCGGCCAAACACTTTCTCAAATTTGAGACATGGAATACAGGATGAACTCCACTAAGGTCGGAAGGTAGTTCCAGTTTATAAGACACTTTCCCAATCCTTTTCGAGATTTTGAAAGGTCCTACAAATCTTGGAGCTAGTTTACCATTCTTTCCAAAGCGAACAACACCTTTCCACGATGAAACTTTAAGAAAACCATGTCGCCAACTTGGAACTTCAATGGCTTACGACGCTTATCGGCGTAACTCTTTTGTCGACTTCTTGCCACTTCAAGGTTCTTGCGGATTGTGGAGACTTTATCGGTCGTTTCTTGTATAAGTTCAGGACCAGTGATGAAATTTCACCAACGTCGGTCCAGCAGATCGGTGATCGGCATTTACGACCATACAAAGCCTCGAATGGTGCCATTTTGATACTTGAGTGATAACTATTGTTATACGAAAATTCCGCGAGCGGTAAATGCGTATCCTAATCGCCACCAAAATCAAGGACACAAAGACGCAGTAAATCCTCGAGGGTTTGGATTGTTTGTTCGGTTTGACCATCGGTTGAGGATGGTAAGCCATACTTAAATCCAATTGAGTACCCAAGAGTTCTTGCATCGAAGACCAAAAGTGCGAAGTGAAACGAGCATCTCGATCGGAAATAATATGCAACGGCACGCCATGACGACTCACAATTTCGTCAACATAGATTCGAGCCAACTTTGAAACCTTGTACGTATCTCGTATGGGTATGAAATTGTAACACCCAAATATTATTATTTTGAAGCCGGTGAAGAAAGAAAAGAAAATAAAGTCCAAAGTCGAGGGACCAAACTCGCCAACGAAAAAAATTGGGAAATGTGGTGATATTAGTAGGGAGAGGGCAGCCCACTCTCCCCACACACCCCACATTTCAGCTTCATAAAGAGAAGAAGAGAGAAGAAGAGAAAAAGAGGAAAAGTTGGTTCGAGTTGGTTCGGGTCGCCAAAATCGTCGTGAAGCAAGCCAAATCCAAGCTCTTGTCGTTGTGCTCGTTTATGTGAGTTCTAGAACCCCACTTTTACTTGTTTTCAAACGATTTTGGGGCTGGAAAGCATAAAAACCCGTTTTTGTATGTGTATGTGTTTGACCCATTTGGGTGTGATGTGTGTGATGCGTTTCGTGTATGTTTCCGGGCGTGTGTGTGCTTGTATGGTGTTATGGTATGCATTCCTAAGGTTTAGGATGGTCGATTTAGGCTTAAAATGGGTTTGGATGAGTTTGGAGGCCGAAAACCCTCGGCTGCAGTCGGGATGAACTGCATTCTGCATCAATTAGGGCTAGGCGACCGACTGGAGGCCGAATGGAGGCCATACGGCCGATTAGGGTGCGATTGGGGTCCATTCGCACGATTGAATGTCCATTCGCATGATTGAATGTCCATTCGCACGATTGAAGGTCCATTCGCACGATTGAAAGGCCAGTCGCATGGAGGTCATGCGACTGAAGGTCCAGTCGCATAAGTGCTCATTCGCATTAATCCCATTCGCATGAGGTCCATCCGCATTGTCCATTCGCGCGACTGGATGTTCATTCGCATAGGTGTTCATCCGCATGAGTCCATTCGCATAGTGTTCAGTCGCATGGAGGTCACGCGACTGAAGGGTGTCCATACGCCCGAATAGGGCTGTTGTACCCGAGGAAGGTGTAGATTGACTTCTGACTTTCGGGGAAAGTGCAGATGTAAGTTTTAACGTAAAGGTTCCCATAGAGTTTGTAAGATGACGCTCGAGGCCTTAGAAAGCATGTTGGCATGATGATGATGATGATGTTGCATGATTAAGGCTTGTTATGTATGCATGATGTTGCCCTGTATGATGATGATTAATGTGTATGATATGTTCCTTATTATGATGTATGTTATCTTTCTTGTGGCCTTATGTGTCATGTTAATGAATAAATGAAGTATGATGTAACGTAAAGTGAAAGATAATGAAAGGGGAACATAAAGTAAGAATGCATGCGTTATTGAATGACGAATGAATGAAGGAAAGGCTTGCAAGCATACAATGAGGTGAGAAACGTGTGGTTGCAAAAGATTCGGATCACAGGCAATCATGGAGATTGCCAATGGGTGAGCAACGTGTGGTTTCAAAAGACTCGGATCATAGGCATCATTAAGATGGCCAGAGAAAGGAGGTGAGCAACTTAGTTGTTGCAATAGACTCGGACAATGCGTTATTGTGAATTTGCCATGAGGTGAGCAACCCTATGGTTGCAAGAGACTCGGAAAGCATGCTATCGTTAAAACTGGCAATTGGGGTGAGCAATTTTATGGTTGCAACAGACTCGGTTAGCGCGAAGTCGATGGGATTGTTAATGAGGTGAGCGACCCTATTGTCGCAACAGACTCGATGGAACGAACGTATGAAGGAACAAAAGAATACGTATGAAAGAACGAAGTATGAATGAACGAATGAATGAATGAAGAGATAATAATGATATTATCTATGTGTACGTACGATGTGTGATCATGTAAAAGTAACGAAGGGTTTTATATGAAAGTAAAGTATGTTTTGTAATAAAACTAGAACTCACTCAGCAACGCTGACTTTTTATATGTTTTCTAGTTGGCAGGTAATGTTTGCTGAGGATGGCACCCGTGAAGCTACTCAGCCCTTTTGGGATGGCATTCTTTTGATTAATGTTTTTGCATTGTAATGCGAACAAGCTATTTTGTAATGAATGTTGTATTAACTTGCAAAAGCATTTACATGGAAATGAAAGTTTGTTTTAGTTTTCCGCTGCGATTTATTAAATACAAATGTAATTATACGTTTTATGCGTGATGAGAACCCAGCTGTAAGCGTCCCGGGAACGGGGCCTTACAGAAATGTGCTGTCTTGGTCAAACGGTCAACATTGACCCATATGCTATCATGACCACGAGGTGTACGAGGTAACTTGGTTACAAAATCCATGGATATATGCTCCCATTTCCACATAGGGATTTCAGGTTGCTCAAGTAAACCACTTGGTCGTTGATGTTCGGCTTTGACCCTTGCACACGTGAGACACTTGGAAACATAAGTCGCGATATCTTTCTTCATTCCAGGCCACCAATATTGACCACGCAGGTCCATGTACATCTTATCGGAGCCAGGATATCGGGTTTGATGAGCTTCGTTCATAATGAAGTGCCGAAGGATGTCACGATTCGGGATCCAAAGTCGATTCAAGAAGTACCACATGCCGTTCGGTTTTGTCTCCAATTGTGATCGAACGTTAGACATCAAATCTTCATCTTTCCCTTCGTCGGTTAGTGCCGCTTGTTGAGCCTCGCGAATGCATAACTCGAGGTCACTATCGATCCTTATGTTTTGAAGCATGATAGTAGCCTCATTGACATCCACATGAATCTAGGTATCAAATTCTCCTAGTGTATCAAACCATTGCCTTCGATCTCGAATTTCTTGAAGCGAGACAATCTTGTTGTGGACCTTGCGACTTAGCGCGTCGGCTACAACATTCGCCTTTCCAGGGTGATAGCGAATGTCGCAGTCGTAATCACTAATAAACTCAATCCAACGTCTTTGTCTCATGTTGAGATCCTTTTGATTGAACACGTGTTGGAGACTCTTATGATCCGTGTAGACTATGCATTGCGTCCCATATAAATAGTGTCGCCAAATCTTCAATGCGAAAACCACAGCACCAAGTTCAAGATCATGAGTTGTGTACTTCACTTCATGAACCTTCAATTGCCTCGACGCGTATGCTATAACTTTACCTCGTTGCATGAGAACACAACCAAGACCTTGATTTGAAGCATCGCAATATACGGTAAAGTCGTCGTTTCCATCGGGAAGTGTGAGAATAGGAGCGTTACACAACTTGCGTTTCAATGTCTCGAAAGCCTCTTCTTGCTCGGGTCCCCATTCAAAAGGTCAATTCTTTTGGGTTAATGCTGTTAACGGTTTAGCAATCTTCGAGAAATTAGCTATGAACCTACGGTAATATCCCGCTAAACCCAGAAAGAACGAACCTCGGTTGGAGTTGTGGGAACACACCAATTCTTCACAGCTTCAATTTTAGCAGGATCCACGTGAATTCCTTGGCTATTCACCACATGCCCTAAGAATTGAACTTCTTCCAACCAAAATTCACACTTGGAAAGCTTGGCGTATATTGCTCCTTCTTCAGAAGTCCAAGTACTTGTCGCAAGTGCGTCTCGTGATCGATTTTTGTCTTGGAATAAATAAGAATATCATCAATAAACACGATCACGAACTTATCCAAATACGGTTTACATACTCGATCATGAGATCCATGAACAGCAGGCGCATTGGTCAAGCCAAAAGGCATGACCATGAACTTGTAGTGTCCATATCGAGTACGGAAAGTGGTCTTTGGAATGTCGTCATCATGAACACGTAGTTGATGATACCCAGAACATAGATCGATCTTTAAGAATTGAGTTGCTCCTTGAAGTTGGTCGAAGAGATCATCGATTCGAGGAAGAGGGTATCGGTTTTGATAGTAAGCTTGTTGAGTTCGCGGTAATCGATGCACATACGAAATGAACCATCCTTCTTCTTCACAAATAGTACAGGTGCACCCCACGGCGATGAACTAGGGCGAATAAAACCCTTATCGGTCAACTCTTGCAGTTGACTAGTGAGTTCTTGCATTTCAGAAGGTGCAAGACGATAAGGCGATTTAGCCACATGATTTGCACCAGGGATTAAATCAATCTTGAACTCAACTTCTCGCACGGGAGGTAACCCTTTAAGATCCTCGAGAAAAACTTCGGGAAAGTCTCGAACAACAGGAATGTCTTTCAACTCCTTACCCTTGGCTTTCGTATTAACTATATATGCCATGAAAGCCATGTAATTTTTACTCAAGCATTTACGGGCCTTGATGCATGACATGAGTTTGAGTCTTTGGGATGATTTCTCCCCAAAGACCTTCAAAGTATCACCAGTCGGTAACGGAATTCGGATACACTTCTCGAAACATAGAATTTCCGCACGGTGCTTGGCTAACCAATCCATGCCAACGATAACGTCAAAGCTTCCCAATTGCATAGGGATAAGGTCGACGAAGAACTCGTGTTCATTAAGGCTTAAAGTGCAATTGCGTATCACAACATCAACGACGATAGATTTCCCATCGGCGACCTCGACCGTGAAGGATCTTTCCAGGTTAGCACGCGGTTTAGAAAGTAAAGGCTCGAATTCCAGAGACACGAAACTTCTATCAGCACCCGAATCAAACAATACAGATGCATAACGATTATTACAAGATACATACCATTTACCACGTCGTTGTTGGCTTGTGCTTGGTTGGCGTTGATGTTGAAAGACCTTCCACGAGTCGGTGGCACAGTTCCCGCATTGCGAGGACATTGCGGGCGAATATGACCCGGCTCGCCACAGTATAACAGGTTCGATTAGTAAGCATGGCAGTGTTGTTTGGCGCACGAAGCAAGTAGTTACCAAATGGCCATACTTCCCACACAATGAGCAGATTCGGCATGGAATGTGCTTGAATGATGGTACTTGCATGTGTTGCACATAGGGTGTGGACCAGCATAAGCTTTAGCCATGGGAGCTTGATTTGCAACCACCATTTGTTTTTAGGGGCATTTGGTGCGGTCACAGCGTAGTTGCGTGTCGGGGTAAACTTACGCTTCTTGTTTTGAGAAGATGACTCGGCCTTACTCCTTTGTTACCTCGGGTGTCACCTTCGCCATAGCCTTGGAACCCTTTGCAGACATCGTGCCAGCTCTTATATGATTCTCGGTAAGCTGTGCAGTGATAGTAATCGCTTCCTCCAAAGTTGTGGGCCTACTACCCACCACAGCATCTTGAATTTGAGGTGGCACCCCCTTGATAAATTCTTGATGTTACGGGGCACGGTGTCCACCATGTGTGGTAGAAGCATACTCAACTCATAATGTCGGGTGGAATAAGCCAAGTGATTCCCGCCATCCTGTTTAAGGTTCCAGAACTCCTCCTCCAGTTTTTGTAATCGCTCCTCAGGCAGAACTTTTGGATCATAATATCCTTAAATTCTTCCCAAGGCAATGCCATTGCGACCTCTGTTCCACGGTTTCTCTTTTCACTATTCCACCATGTTAGTGCTCGTTGTTGAAGAACACTTGTGGCATAGCGAACCTTGAACTCGTCGGGACACTCACTAATAATGAATGTGTTCTCCATACTTTCGAACCACTCAAGAAGTCCAGTGGCTCCTTTTCCACTAAAACTAATGGGTTTGCACGAGTTGAAATGTTTGAAGGTGCAAGTAGAATTGTTCGCGTTTTGGTTGTTGCTATTCTCCCCATGAGCACCACTATTGTTCCCATTGTTGTTGTTGCTATTAGCCATTAGGGTACTATTAAGTTCAGCAACCATAGTCGGGATGACGGCAGCCATTTGCCGGGCGATCATTGCAGCTAGTTTACGGTCGGAACTTCCACGCTTTCCATGATGACGAGACATGCTGGAATATGCAAAATGAGTTAGACACGAGAAATAGAATAACAAGGATATAATTCAACAAAGATAAGGCAAGAGTGTAAAGACCTTACGCATTACCATTTGGAAACATGACACGTCAAGGTAAGTTGACCCATTCGCCTTAGAAGTTTGTGCATGTTGACCATAGTTTATCACTCATCCCGGAAATCCCCAGGTAAGCATAACTAGTCCCGTAGGATTTATGCGATATGCTTGCCTTAGCTCGAGGGCCTTTTGCCAGGAAATCCAGAATACAGGTGTCTATGTGTCACATAAATTTCTTAGGTTCATGATATCAAAACCTTGATGAGATTTATATAGATTAGACATAACGTCTAAAGATCTAAGTCATAACATAAGTATAAGATTCCATGTGTCGATGAGAATAAGGTTAAGAGTTTCATGTTCGGGGAGAGTCAAGAGTCAAAGCTAAGTTTAGGGAGACAAGTAACAATGTTTAGGCAATCCTATACTAAGGCATCAAATTGCACATAAGTGGGCATAACATTATGTAGCATGCAAACTATATAATTTTTCAATATAAGATCATATTTCTATAAGGTTCATGCATACTATAGTCTAGGTCACCATTTCTAATAACCTAGATCCCTATAGTTATGGGCTCTGATACCAATCTGTCACACCCCAACCTTGACGGCGGAAACGTCGAGGAGTGAGAGTTAAGATCGTTCACAGCCACATAACGCCATTATTAACCAAATATAATTTAATCATAAAGTTTAATTGTATCATTACAAGCTTAAGTCCCAAAGAAAAAAAACCATAACGTAAAAGATAACAAGTCATTCTTATTCATTCATTTATCTAGGTCCATTCCTAGATGTGCAAGCTTCAAAGAGTAGATATCAAACTTGGGCGTTTCCTGAAACATATTAAAAATAAAAGGGTCAACAACAAGGTTGGTGAGTATTCCATAGTTTTAAATACATAGATTATATAAAAGATGGAAATTCAAGTCATAAGTTAGTGAATAAAGTGATTAGGGATGTTATGAACAATGCAACAATCAAACCTCGACAAAGTTTTACAAGTCTCAAACGTTTAAAAGATTATACGATCAGCTAAGTGTACTTGGATCAACCAAAGCAGGCTTGTCTTGCCCATAGATCTATGACTTCGCTGGGCTAGCAATAGTTAATGATTGTACATATAACGCCATAACATGGTAACCATGAAAGTTCAACTAACCACAACTTTACAAGATGAATTTCCATAGGTTTACAAGTCTCAAATAAGTTTACAAGTGCAATAGTATAAGTTAACATGTTTCACCCCAAATTATGAAAATAGGAAAAAGGGGTATAGAATACTCACATGATCAAAAGTATTTATTGGATGATTAATAAGAAAATAATCAAAAGCGTCGATTCAGCGTAGTCCTTCACAATGCACCTAATATATGTATTTATAAGATTTAAATTTTAGATTAACGTTTAAAATAATTTAGGGTTTCAAGGGAAGCTTGGGATTCCTTGATATATATATTTAAGAAAAAGAATTACATTGTTTTAATAATGGAGACATAAACTTTGAATCGTTGAATATGGTTAACAAACAAATTATAAAGTGTAGGTAACATTTTATTAAAATTTTTAAACAATAAAATGTGAACCAATAATAATAATTTTTTTATGATTTAACCCATTATTTAAAGTTTTCTTTATATTATTAACCAAATATAATCCTTGTTTTACAAAATATTAACCTAATTTAAAAAAATAACTTTACAGAGATTTATTAGAGTGATTAAAAAAAGTAAGTTTATAAAATTACTTTTAGTAATTTATCAAAAATTTTATATAATTTTTGAAGGCTGAAAACCCCCAAAAAGTAAATGTGAGGTTGCTCGGCTTCGAACCCAGGACCTCATGCTTAACAATGCATTGTCTTAACCAGTGAACCAAGGCTCCCGCCACGGTTTAACTTGGTTTGAAATTCTTTTAAACACAAAGTAATAGATTTCCCCCATTCCTTAGAACCCTAAATCGATTGGACCACACATTGAAAGCCAAATCGATTGTGTTAATGGATACAAACATGGGGCTTTGATTCCCCTTGTAAGTTCGAACTCAATGATGATAAAGGATTGAAGATGAACGATGTGAGGAAGATGATGCTATAGTCGCGACCCGCACTCGAATTGATTTAGTATGAGAACGGTGACAATAACTAAATTAATTTTGTGTGAAGCTTCGGAAGGTGTTTATGATTGAAAACCCTCTCCCAATTGTAGTTAAATGAGCTCGGAAAAGGGCCTTCGAATAGGTTGCAGATCGTAGTGATAGAGAGAATCAAACGAGGTATTCGTGTGTTTTAGATAAAATTAAGTCTTGCAACAGTTTAGGTATAGTTAGATGATCGTTTAAGTTCAATCGATTGGGTTATTATTAGTGTTCAATTGTTTAACGATTAGATTGAAATTGGCGACGGTTACTCGACACTAATCGACCTCATAACCGCCATTCGAACCCAATTAAAGCTCATAACCATGTTCGAATCAGTTTCGCGAATCGATTGCAGCGGTTTGGGTTAATTAATTCGAAGGATTAACGAGTTTTGAGGCCTCGCCGGAGGTCGGCCGGAGGTGGCCGGAGGTGGCCGGAGAGCACCACCGGAATTACGAGAGGAAGGAAAAAAAAGTTTTGGGTTTTAGTTAATTACACAATTAGCCTCTGCAGTTTTGTTCTTATTATTTTATGTCCAAACTTAAATGTTAAAGTTCATGAATTGGCAAATATACCCCCTAAACTTTATGTACTTTAAGTTCCAACCCTTTTGAATAATTTATTCTAATTTATTAACATCCTCAAGGTTATTATTACTATATTATTATTATTATTATTATTATTATTATTATTATTATTATTATCATTAGCATAGTTATTTATTTAAGATGATATAATTATCATTATTAATTTCCAATTTAGAGGAAATTACGAAAAAACATAAGTAACCCTTAAGTTTCGTATATGCCAAACAATAGCCCTTACAAGAATTTAACGATGCCAACATTTAATTTAACGAAAAAAAATTCAAGATGTTAGAGGTATACCATGTTATCATGCATGTGCAGTAGCTGGGTTCATACACAAGAATGTTGAGGAGTTTGTTCATGATTATTATAGGAAGGAAATATACATGAAGTCTTATGCATTTATGGTCCCTCCTTTGCCTAGTGATAGATATTGGCCTGTTGATTTTCCTTTAGACCCTCCTCCAATCAAAATTGGTCCTGGCAAACCGAAGAAGAATCGAAAAAAGGACCCACATGAGGATTCTAAAAGACCAGGAAAATTAACAAAGCATGGTGTGTTAATAAGGTGTAGCATTTGTAAGTCTAAAGGTCATAACAAGAGGAAATGTCCTAATAAGGGTCAAACTTTAAATGCATCAAAGACAAAGGGATGCAGAAACAAGCCAAAAAGTTTCTCAAGAACTGAACCTAATCCCAATGAAGTATTTATTTTGAATCAATGTACAGGTACATCAACAAGAGATGATGGTTGGATCATATCTCAATCTTCACAAGCAACTCACCAGCCAACCGGATCAAGTTTTATCCCACAACCATGATTTCATGTTATGTTTGAAGCAATGATTTTGTAAAATTTGAATGTTTAAACAAGTTACTAATTTTGGCTTTCGGTATGTTAGTTTCGGTCTTTAATGTTTCGATTATTATGTTTATCGTATGAACTTATTAAATGCTTTTGCAATATTTAGATGTTTGAACCATTTATTGTTTTGATTTTGGAATGTTGGATTTAATCATCATATTTTACCTAGTATTTTATAAACTGGCGTTAATGACATAATAACTTAAAATGAAAGTTGAACCGGGATTGTTATTGGTTACAAAAATAAAATTGGGACTATTAATAGTTAATATAAGCCAATAGATCATAGTTGGGTTAATAAAAGCCATGTCACTTGCCATGTCAAATGCCACGTCACATGCCACGTCATAAAAAATAAACGGTGTTAACTCTGTGTTAGGGTGGGATTATTATTGGTCACAAAGCTGAAAATTAGGACTGCCACCGATCAAAATATTAGTTTGGATTAATATTGGCCAATAGTTAATAGTTAAGATTAATAGAATCCAATTTTCCTTTTTTTTAAGGAGGGAAGCAAAAGAAAATAAAAAATCTTTGTGTTTCTAAATTTTTAAAAGCGAAAGAAAATTTTCAATAATTTTTCCATTTAACTTTCCTTTTAAAACGGAAGAAAATGGAAAGAAAAGAAATTAAACACATAAATTTCTTAATTTCTTTACATTTTTTTCAAACTCTGGAACACGAAATTTTAAAACATCTTTTTTTTTCTTTTCATTTCTTTTCTCTCCTTAATTTCTTTTCTCTTCATTTCTTTTCTCTCGTTAATTTCATTTCACTTCTTTTCTTTTTTCATTTATTAATCTCGGGAACACAACGTAAGGATAGAAAAAGTGTTGTAAAAGGCGGTCTAGGCGGCCGACTAGGCGGGGATTAATCGCTAGTCGGCCCCTAGCCTTGTCGATTATGGCTAGTCGGTGCTATTAGGTGGTAGGCGGAGCCAGGCGGCCCTAGTCGGAGAAATTCTGCTGTAATCGGTGTAATCAGGCCTCGGCGGTGTTACAGTCAAAGTCGGTCAACCCTATTTTTTCCTTATTTAGATCTGACTCAAAACCCATTTAACCTAAATAACTCACATCCTCCACCGTCGCATGCTCGCATCACACCTAAATCACCTCCTTCGGTTAGAGCGGCGACCTCGCGGCCTCGCTCGCTTCTCCAGCAACCGCAGCGGCGGCGGCGGCGACCGCAGCAGCAGCTTCTCTCCCTTCTTGCGCGGCCTCTCTCCCTTCTCGGTTGTGAATTTGTGCGGCAGCAGCAGCAGTGGCTTCTGCCTTCTTGAGCTCTTGACTCTTTCTTGGTACACGGTAATTATATATATATATATATATATATATATATATATATATATATATATATTGTGAATTTTGTGATATTTTATAGATTTATAGATATCATTATATTGTGAATTTGTGTCTTGTGATATATTATTGTGATTATTATGTCATATGTCAATTATATATGTATATTGTGATTATTGTCATATGTCAAATCATTGAATACGAGTCGGATGTTGAATACGAGTCGGATGATGTTCAAATCATTGAACATATGGACAAGACGATGATGAATTTTAAACTATTCGAACTTTAAAGTATTAGAACTACTATGTTTTAATTTTTATGTGTTGAAATATTTGATCTCTAAACTTTAAAACACTTGATTGTCATTATTATGTTTGAACTTTGAAGTATAATAATCCTAACTATATATATAATTTATAAAAAATACATATAATATCTCTAAACCGATTAATCCCTAGTCCCCACTTCAACGCCTAGCGCTTTTTACAACACTAGATAGAAAAGAAAGGAAGCGGAACGATGGAAAAAATAATTATGTTTCAATTTTTACAGTTTTTTTAATGTAAGGAAATAAAAAAAATCGTTAGAAATTTGTGTTCTCGAGTTTATTTAAAGAGAAAAAAGAAAAAAAGTGAAAGAAAAATGAATGTTAAATTTAATCCTTTCAAAATGAAAGAAAATGAAGAGAAATGAAAAGAAAAGAAAAAAAGAGAAAAGGAGAGAAGAGAAAGAAAAAGAAGGTATTTCTTTTACCAGACCACCGCCGCCGGAAACCATCATCGTTATAACCACTTTTACATTTCATTCATTCGTTTTTTATACCTAACAAACAACACACGGTAATGATTAATTTATTCCTAAAGGTAACCAAACAAAAACAATGAAATGCAATGATTCATATCATTCTCTCATTTAATTTATTCTCTGATTCAATTTATTCTCTAATTCATTCCATTTTTTCATCCATTACATTACCTCATACCAAATAGACCTTTAGTTCTGATTATTTGTAAATTAATATTCGATTCGTAGATATGAATAAAAATTATATTGACACTTTGTTTTGCAAAAAAAATTATCAGAAAATTGATATAATTTAGCACATCATAACAACAAATTTAGATTTTATAAATATTTTTTTATGAAACAAAAATGATTAAAATTAAAATTTTTCATAAGAAAATTTTAAAATAGCATTTTTAAAACGTTTTCACTTTTAAGAAATTAACAAAATAAAAAATGTTTTAAAAATGGTATCGTTGTTTTATTATTTAAAGTCTTTACTCGTACATATTTTCAATAATATCATATCTCAAGACATTGTTTTACAATTTATAAATTTTCGTTACTAACTTTTAATATTTATTTACGCAAACTTGTGTAATACACAGGATAATAATCTAGTTATTATAATTGTATGGAACTTAACTCGATGTGGTTATGCGCATTAGGTTGTGAGGGCTGGGTCATGGGGGTTGGGTGTGGTCATAAACAGTGGTCTCATCTTAACCAACAGTTGTGAGTTTGATTTAGGAGTGGCAGTTATTTTAAAGTATTTAATTGTTGTCCATTGATGTAGTTTAAAAGTAGCGGTATATTGTTATGTGTGAGTAGCCATTTGTAAGGCCCCATTACATAAAACATATATTTAAGTGTACTAAAACAACACAACGTAATAATTTAAAATCATTTTATTCATTGATTTTGCAAAATAATACAACATTCATAATCGTTACAAATTATTGTTTGTTTGTATTACAATACAAAAATGTCATAATTTAAACAATGGATGCCATCCCAAAAACGTCAAGTAGCTGCCCTGTACCATCCTCAGCAACATTTACCTGCCAACTGGAAATACATAAAAATCAACGTTGGTGAGTGAGTTCTAGTTTACAAAAACATTATACTACCTTTCATTCGTTAAAACATTTTCTTTATTATCGCACATGAGCAAACATCATACGTACATCAAGGTAATAATTATTATCTTCCATCATCGTTCATTTCGTACATATCGCACGTTTCCTACTTATCACACTTTTCATACATTTATTATCTTTTCACTTCTATCTAGATCCTGTCGTATGCTTAACCCTCCTCTTGAGCACAAAGCCATATCATCTAGGGTTAAGCGACAAGGATCCCATATTGCACATATAGCACGTATGGAGTAGTCACGTAGACTAACTTCCCCTGTGTGTGAATCCTTAAGGGTTAACCAAGATCGCACGTTGTAAACATACAGTTGAGCTAACAACTCTCAATGAGTTGTGAACCTACTTTCATTTGCTTGCAAGACTTTCATTCATTCATTCATTATGTTCTACTTTCATTATCTTAAATCTTTCGCATCATTAAAATAATACTTTACGTTCATTATCAGAATCAAACTACGTAAAGTCACATCATAATATGTAACAAGGAACATAAGGAAACATATCATACATAAGCATAGCATCATCATAATTCATCATAAATAACATACATCATGCATCATTCATTCACATAAACAAGCACATGCACAACAAGTACAAGTCATCATAGAACATAACCGACCCTCTGCGGGACAGCGGGGATTCGGGGGCGGCAGCCCCTGACAGCAGGGTCCTAGGGCAACAACCCCTAGTGGGGTCCAAGGGGCAACGCCCCTGGTGTAACATCGCTTTTTTTATTTATTTATAAACCAATTTTGAACTTCCATTATTAAATTATTTTAATAATTTTAACAGACCAAATACATTAAAAGTACAATTTATTGTCATTAACTATTTATATATTAATAAACTAAACAACTTGTAATAATTTAGGGATTTATAAATAATTCTTTTTATAAATATATAAAGTTCATTAATTATTTTGCAATAAATAACTAAATGGAATGTTTTATTAAAATTTATTAAGTTATAAATTGAATTCAAATAAACTTATACAACTTTATAAGTAATTATGAATTTTAATTATTAAGTACAAATAAATAATCAAGTTATAAGGTTTACAAGCTTATAAAAGTTTTAAAGATGATTAACTAATTAATTTGATTTATTATTCAAATTAGTTTATATAAGTCTAGGGTTTACTTTGTAATTTCCAAAACTTAATTTAAAAGTTTTTACATAAAATAACAAACAATTTAAACATCAGGGACCAAAAGTGTAACTATGATTAAAAACCCAACCCAAACCCCCCGTCGGACCCATGTTCCGGCCACCATTTCCGGCGGGTCTCCGGCGACCTTAACACCACTCGAATAGTCGATTTTCATTCCAAATAATTGCTCGATATCAAACACACATCAGTTTTGAACATCAAGTCAGTGTTAATTGAATTAATTTGGTTAATTAAGGTTGTGTTCTTGTAACACCTGGTTATTCTTTTAAAGTTAGTAAAGAAAGAATAAAGCCAAGGAAAAGAAAAAAATAAATAGAGCTCAAGTAGAGGGACCAAAGATGTAAAAAGGACAAAAAACTTTGAAAAATTGGTGTAAAAATGGGCATGGCCGCCCACTTCACGTACAACACAATATCTTCGGATACTTTTAGAGAGAGAAAGAGCAGAGCTCGGGTTTGAAGAAGAAGAAGTGTAGAAGTTCGAATTCAAGGTAAGATTTCATGTGTTTATGGTATTCTTAACTGGTTTTATCCTCGGTTGTATACTTATGTATGTTTATGTGTGTTCAGGTGTGTGTTTTGGTGGGTTTCTAGGCGGTTGAACTCTATTACAAACGGGTTTTTGAAGAAGTCATAACTAGAGTTGCAAAGGTGAGTTCTAGGACTCCCTTTTTACTTGTTTTTAACTGTTTTGGGGCTGGAAATACATGTATGAATGTTTTTATTAAAATGGGTTTACACCCGTATGTATGTATGTGGGTATGTTGCGGGTGGGGTTTGATTTTGGACTATGTATGTGTTTGATGTTGTTATGGTTGTGTTTCTAAGGCTTAGAATGTATGATTTAAGCTTAGAACATGATAGGTGATGTTTGGGGACCGAATTATGATGTTAAGTGTGACTTGGGCTGCTCATGCGCCCAAACAATAGCTCATGCGCCTAACAGAAATAACTGCCTAAGTGTTCACATGTGTCCAAAACCTCATGCACCTGAATAGTACTCATGCACCTAGAAATTGGCTGAAATTGACTAAGTGTTCATACGCCCGGATAGCTCATGCGCCTAGGCACTCATGTGCCTACATAGTGCTCATGCGCCTAGAATTGCCCACAATAGACTAAGTGTTGCTCATGCATCCCAATAGTGCTGATGCGCCTGAAAGTTTCCCATGCGCCTAAGTGTTACTCATGCGCCATAAAGGCCATGCGCCTACATAGTGCTCATGCGGCTGCATAGGGTTCATGCGCCTAAACACTTAGATTATTTTCTGATTTTTGGGAAAATTTTAAAAGTAGGCTTTGACTTGGGATGATCCCGGGGGCATAGTAAGTTGACTTTTTGAAGTCAAAGATGATGTCATGGGCATAGTATGTATGATGTATGATTGATTCTTATGCATGATGGTATATATGATGTATGTTATGCATGTATGATGATGCCTTGTGTGGTGATGTGTTGTATGTTTATGTTTATGTTCCTGTTATGTATGTTTATCTTTCCCGTGGCTTTACGTGTTATAGTTGTGAAAGAAATGATAAAGTATTATGTAACGTAAAGTGAAAGATAATGAAAAGAGGAACATAATGATAGAGTGCATGCATTAATGAAAGAGAAAGTAATGAAAGGCTTGCAAGCAAAATGTATAGAGGTGCATGACTCTAAAATGTCATAAGCTCAACTGTGTGTGGTTTAGCTAACCCTTAAGGATACACGCAGGGGTCCAGTCTTTGTGACTGACCAGTGATATAGTACATGGTTTATAGTGATTACACACCCCGGTGCTGGTGTCAGGCTTTGTGCGTTATGGAAGTCATTTATGATCTTCGGCCCAGTACCCGCTTTGTGCATACGTTTGGGGTGTAGTATACAATTGGGATCTTTATCGCTTGCCCCGATGCTCGTACCAGGCTTTGTGCGTTATGGAAGTCATTTATGATTTTCGGCCCAGTACCCGCTTTGTGCATACGTTTGGGGTATAGCTGGTGACACAGATCTGGAAAGAGGTAAAGAGATAAAGAAAGAAAGTGTTGAACAGTAACGAAGATAATAATGTTATTATCTATGTGTACATACGATGCGTGATCATGTACGACGGTATAGTACGATTTTGAAATAAAGTAAAAAACGATTTTGAATGAAAATAAAGTATGTTTTATTTTAAAACTAGAACTCACTAAGCAACGCTGACTTTTATGTGTTTCCAGTTGGCAGGTAAAGGTTGCTGAGGATGGCACGGGGCGGTTACTTGGCTCTTTTTGGATGGCATCCATTTTTATAATGCTTTTGTGATGTAATGTAACAAGTATTTTGTGATGTGATAACGATCTATTATTTTGTAAAAGTTTTTATAATAAAATGAAATGTCATTTTAATATTTCTGCTGCGATATTTTCCTTAAGTTAATCCAAATATATGTTTTATGTGCGATGATTGTCCAGTTGTAAGCGTCCCGGGAACGGGGCCTTACAGTTCTTGAAACCGAAACATTACTTTAAAACTTGAACTTGATCGTTATGAAACATTCTTAATTGGACTTAAATAACCATGTTGAAACCTACAACTCAACTCCTTCGAACCATCTGCAACTCCAATTTCATACGAAACACACACATACACCATGAACGAGTACTAACTTCTTTCGCGACCTGCAACTTAATCGTGATTCATGTTCGAAGCTATATTAATCACAATTGACAGAGGGCTTTTGCTAATTATCGACCTTAGAATCTACCTGCAAGGTTAATTTGATTAACAACAACATTTGCACCTTTTACCCAACCATAGTCGCGACCGCATCCTCATCTTGTAACATTGATTGGTAATCATTCAGGTAATTAAACCCCAACATACGCTTGGTTTCATGTGAACATCAAAAGCCCTATGCTCGATTTCGTTAACCATGTCATTTGGATGTTCAATTTGATGCAACCCGAAACTAGGGTTCATATGGATTTGGGGGTTTCTAAAACAAGGTTTTTAAAATATTATTTTAGAATCTTAACGGAAAGCAGACCTTAACCTACTGGTTGACTCCATGTACTAATGCAGCAGGGGTCCCGGGTTCGACCCCGGGCACCTCCAATTCTTTTTTTAAACCTTTCTTTTATTAAATTAATTCACAAAAATTACTATTATTCTATTAAACCAAATTAAAATTTATTTTGATACTTAAATTTAATTTTAAAATTATTAGTTTAATTTTTGAAAAATTTTGGTAACATAATTTAATATTTTAAAACAAATAGCTTAACAAAAACTTTGTTAATTTTTATGAGATTAAAATGTTATAAAAATATATAACTTACAAGTTTATATTTATAAAATTTATTTTTAAATTCTTTATTTAACTCCTAAAACTTCTAAATCATATATGAAACCTTATAATAATTACGTAAAAGTTTAAAAAGTATTATAAATCAAACTTAAATTCTTTTAAGTTGTTTTGCAAGTCAATTAAATAATTAATTATGCAATTAATTATTTTTATTAGTTTTAAATAATAAATTTTTAGTTTGATTATTTATTATATACTCAACCATTACTTAATCAATTATTATTAATTTTAAGTGATATTTACTATTCAATTTTACTAATGATTCATTATTGTTTTAAATCATAATTATTAATCAATTTATTCCATCTTTATGGAATCAAAATATAAATAGTTATATTATTTTATTTAAACCTAATTATCAAAACCCCAAATCCCCAAATCCCCAAATATAACCCTAATTCGTATGTACTTTTGAATCATATTTTTATTCTAACTCTAAAACATCAACCAATAGGTTGAATCGTGAAGAAATCGTTGAAGCAATCTTATTTTCTTATTATTATTTTAAGTGCATCCTACATCTTGTGAGCATTCCATGTGAGTTCTCCATGCCTCATTTTTACTTTATTTCACATGTTTTGGAGTGAAACATGTTAACCTTATAAACTTACACTTGTAAACATCTTGATACTTGTGAATGCACATGCAATTCATCTTTACCTTTTTGTCATGGTTGTTATCTCTCCAGCCGGTCGGTTGGAGTTGACTTCGTCTTCTTCCCAACAATGAATCCCGTTCAAGCTGTGATAAGAGGACGTTTCCGTACCCCTTACCTTACTCAAGAATATTGTGAGTGTTATATGAGATACATATTTTGTTTACAATCATTAACTATTGCTAGTCTAGCGACGTCTTAGATCCTTGGGCCTGACAAGCCTGTTTGGTGCTAAAGCCGATGTATTGTCGGTTCCTGATGACGTATGACTTGTTCATCATAGGAACCAAGTACACTTAGCCAATCTTATAAACTTGTAATCAAGTCGAGGTTTGGTTGTAGCTATATGTGTTCTATAAACTTACATAATTCATAATCATTGACATGAATTTCTACTTAAATCTTTTTATATATATGTACGTTTAACCCATGAGAACTCACCAACTTTCAAAGTTGACCTTTATTTTTAACATGTTTCAGGTTTGATACTTGAGCATCTGTTCATACTTATATAGGACTTGGACTTAGTTTAATTGAAAATTTTATGTTATTGTTTATATCTTGTTTGTATTGTAATGATTTATTGACTTGTTATGTTTAATGAAAATGATATTTAATATTATTTCAACTTATTAGTTCCATATACTATGAACAATTGTTTCACATTCGTCCGCCCCGATGATTCCGCTATCGGTCGGGGTGTGACACCTGGCTGGGGCCTAGTATGTATTTCCAGCCCTAAACAAGTTTAAAACCTTTAAAATAGGGGATCTAGAACTCACCTAGACTCGATGAGTTGCTTCTTAATCAAGCTTTCTAAGCAAGGGTCGCACTATACAACCTGTGTATAAGTTAGCACTCAAAGAAGTTATTTTTTGCCTAATTTCGCTGCTAATTTCACTGCATGATCAGCAGTTTAGCTGCTAGTTTCGCCAGCAGTTTAGCTGCTAGTTTCGCCAGCAGTTTCGTTGCTAGTTTCACCAGTAGTTTCGCTAGCATCTTCGCTGCCAGTTTCGCCCAACTTTCGTTGAAAACCATGTATGCGAAACTACAGTTTCGTAGAAAGTCTTCATAGTTTCGCTTGATGTTTACACAATTTCGTTGGATGAACACCCAGTTTCGCAGAAAGGACTGAAATTACGAACCAACCCATTTTTACCCAAAACTTTAATATTTTACACCCAAAACCTTGGTTTATCACCCAAGAAGCTATATCTAAGCTTCTTACATGTTTTCTTACACAAAAACGTGAGCTTTAGACGATTCTTTGCCACTTTCAAAAACCCCAAGCCCTAGAATCTGGGTTTACCCTCAAAGAAAAGATTAAACGATGTTTCTTACCTGGATTCTTGGTCTTTTCTTGTTGTTTGGATGTCCAAGAACACCGATCTTCAATCTCTTGATCAATGAGCCTTGAATTAACACTTTCTCTTCACTTTCTCTCTACACTCTCTCTCTAGAAATTGGGTGTTGAGTTACAAATGAGAGTAGCTTAAGCTGATCCATTTATATATACTGGGCGTTTCCGGAACCTTAAACTTGCCGAGCACATAATCTGCGAGGTCTACTCGGTACATACTCCATACTCCATTTCTCGCTTATTTCCTTTAAAGAATCTCGGCTAAAGCCCATTATTATTAATTGGTTCGTTTCGACTTTATTCCAGTAGTTACACCATTTTAAAAAATCAAGCATATTCATAAAAAAACAAAATTTAAAGGATTTTATCCTGACATTTACAATTTGAAGTTGAAGAAAAGTTGAATAGTGGCATATTGTTTCATGTGGCGCAACAAGCCTTCTGGATGATATGGAGCTTCATTTATGTAATTAAGTTGAATGTATCCTCTGTTAAAGATAAATAGGTTTGGTCCGGTGGCGGAACCAGAAAATTTTATAAGTGGGGCAAAATCAAAATAATATTGTTTTACATCCATAAATCGTTAGAGTACATCAATTACTATTTTTTATACCAACACTTGGTAATTGTGATATTTGTTGTCCCATGGCTTGAAATTGTAGTAAAATTTCTTCATTTTCAACACTTACAAAAACCTCTTTTTCGACATAGCACACCAATGCATCTGAGAGAAAATTATCATCTATCTTGTTGCGTAAATCAGTCTCAATAAACTTCATTGTAGAAAAAGATCTTTCAACAGTAGTTGTTGCAACAGGCAAGACCAATGCTAACTCGATTAGTCGATATACTAGTTCATATGTAATGTGATACTTCATCTCAACCATTTTCTTTGCAAGTTCTCCGATATCATGAAGACCAAAAAAACTTAATTGTTTTTCATATTTAAAATGTATCCGTCAAGTTGTATCCTTAGTTGACATAAATCAAAGCCACTAAAATCCTCAGAATATAACTCAGCAAGCCGTAATAACTTTTCACAGTCAAAATTGTGAAATGAATCTCTAGGATCCAGGCACGTTAGAGAGGTAAGTATCTTTGAGTTTGACTTAGTAAACCGTTCATTCATTTCATTGAGAAGAAGATCAACAACCTACATTGTGAAGAAATTATAAATTATAATATCATAAAATGTAATAAGTTAAACTTTGATAGCTAACATAACTAAGAAAAAAGTACCTAATTAAAAATATCAACACGAAAATGGTGGAGATATGTTTGTGGTTCATCATCAATTGTCCTTCTAACTCGTCTTGGGATGACATCTTCCATATTAGGCATATAAATTTCATTTTGAGCACAAAATGTAATAAGTTCTTTCATTAACTCCTCCTATCTATCATCCTTATATTTCTTTATATCATATTTCATGTCTTCAATCAATCGAACATCATTACCAATATTTTAATTTTTTAATTATAAGGCCTATGACAAGTCTTTTGTAACAAGTTTAACATTAAATGAGTAATAAAAACAAACTTAAATATTTTCATTTTTTCAACCAAACTAAATGCGGTGTCCCAAGTTTTACCATCCATGCCCTCTCTAGACAAAGCAATAAGCACTTCTATCACTGGTTTTCACAAGTCTAAAAGTTGATGTATAATTTTAAGATGGGAACCCCAACGAGTGTCTCTGGATTGGATTAAGCTCATTTCTTGATTTTTACCTGTGTCTGTAAAAACTTCACCCATCTCTATACATTTCACAAAATCATCATATTGCTTTTGTCAAATCTAATCTTTTCTTTTACATGAAGCCCCATCAATGTTCACAATCATCCCAAGGTAATCAACAAAATTACTCACAGATGCCTACTCTGAAGATGTAGCCACAATGACTAATTGTAATTGATGAGCAAAAATATAAAATGCATGCTTTTTTTCATTTAATTTTTTTTTGTTTCAATCCATTTAGCTCACCTCGCATATTAGTGACATTGTTAAACCATGTTTTGCAAAGAAATTATCAACACTTTTAAAGATGATGCACAAGTGTCAATGACTCCAATAAACCTTTCGATCACTTCTCCACCATCATCCACATATCCCAAAACCATTGTCATCTGCTCTTTTATAGAACAATCTCGAGAGTCATCAATCAACACCGAAAAGAACTTCCCTTTAATCTCATTCACAATAATATTCCTTACCTCCGTAGCACAAGCATTCACAATTTCTTTTTGGCTTTTAGGTGAAGTTAGTAGATTATTTCCAAGAGCTTTTGTATTGAACACCTTATTTACTTCAGCGTTTCACTCACAATACCATTTGACAAGCTCAAGAAAATTACCTCGATTTTTAGAACTAGTAGACTCATCATGCCCTCGGAAAGCTAAACTTTGTTTTAAAAGAAAACGTACAACATCAACAACGACGGTTAACCAAATACGATAATCAATCTCATCTTGCTTACATTGTTGTGACAACATATAGTTTACATTATGCCTTTGATCTTTAAATGACTCGTATTGAACTCTCGCATGATTATGTATACTATTTTGACCTCCTCATGATCACAAAAATTTTCAAATGCTTTTTTCCATATTCTAAAGCCGTGGTTGATGAAGACATCATCCCCTTGTTTATTACCAGTAGGGAACAAATAACATCATAAACAAAATGCTGCATCTTTTGATTAACTGTACTCTAACAAAAAAAAAAGCGGTCAAACCATCTTTTTATTAAAATTTTCTCGCACGTCCACAAATTTTTGTTTTGAGGAAAATTTGGCCTTTGGGTTGACAAAACCATTTTGTTATATACCTTCTTCTTACTTCTTCCCGAATATTAATTGAATAATCATTAATTGGTTTACGCAAGGTCGGCTCACAACAATTTCATCATCTGATAATTCAAATTCTTCTCGATTTCTTTTATTACTACTTTCATTGGCATTTATTAGGTTTGGGTTTTTTTACCAAAATATCTTTCTAAAGAAGCGTTTCTACATATGAAAAATGTAACAAATAATAGAAACTAAATTAAATGTTATTGTATAACAAATTATATGATTTAATCCAAAACAAATAAACTGAAAAACAAAATTCATAAAGTCAAACAATTCATCCGTAGGTATGTTAATAAATGAAAACAAATTAAAATATATAGATTATTGGATTGGATGTATACCTCATTTGAATCTGTGAATTGATTCAGAAAAAAGGACGAACAAATATGAATTGATTCTAAGAAAAGGACAAGGAGGATCAGAGAGTAGACATTTTTGTTTTTATTATCAAGTCTATTTTTCTTTTTCTTAAAGTGACGGCAGCAGGTTAACATAAAAAGAACAATAAAAAAATTAGGTTTTAGTATTTGGTTCTTAAATTTGTATTTTTATAAGAAAGTCTAACCTAATAAACTTTATTGTTTAAATATAAATTATTGACATCTGAAAGCCTTTTCACATTTTATTTATCAGTCTCTTCTTCTTCCTCCATGCTCTTCTTCCTCCCTACTCGTTTTCTTCCTTACTATTTTTCTCCATAGTCTCTATAGTATTTCTCATTTTTTCTTTTACTTTAAATGCTCTACCAGATATAACTAAGTGGGTCAAACACAAACAAAATTAGCGGTCGACAGCTTCACTCAATAGAATATTTAGTCGACCGGAGGGTCAAAGGACCCTTCGGAACCCCCCTTAAATCCACCGATGGTTTGGTCGATTGATACATTTGGCCTATTCATACTCCTATGTTGATAATTGAGAAAACATTGTTTAAACGTGAGGAAGTTTTGATGGAATGGTTGAAGGCGGCCTTGATAAAAACTTTATTTTGTTGGAGAGCCAGTCTTGATAGAATATCTGTTCGGGGGACGCTCATTAAAATAAACGTTAACTTGCTAGCTTTGAAGTGTACGTTCTATATGTCTCATCTGGAATCGGTAAACCATATCGTTGTCTCCTGTCAATTACCTAGAGAGGTTTGAACTAAGGTGAAAAATGGTGTAAGATTACTTATGTTGGTTTTAAATACTAAAGTAAGGGGCTATTTGTTTTTGGTTGACCGCATTGACTCAGCCGTTTGATATGCAAGTGGTATGGGTTGACAAGGTCATTGCATCTGACCAAACCTAAAAAAACAATTGCTGACCCACTTCTTCAACAAAAACACTCAGCTCTAAAACACAAACCTACCTTCCATTCCCTCCAACAGCCGACCAAGACACCCACCGGAGCACCTCCCTACGCGACTACATACCCCCCGGAGCACCTCCCTACATGACCAGATCCCCCCCGGAGCACCTCCTTGTGCTACCAGATCCCCCCCGGAGCACCTCCTTGCGCTACCAGACCCCCCCCCCCCCGGAGCACCTCCCTGCGCGATTCCTCCCCTTCGTCGGCCACCTCCTTTCAGTAATCTTGCTTTCTTTATGAATATAAATATGAATGTAGATGTATATGCATATAGATATATATATATATATATATATATATGTAGATGTATATGTGTATGTTGATGTGTATGAATATATGTATGTAGAAAACCCTTTTGCTTGATGGTTTTCTTTATATAGGTTATTTGAATATATGCAGATTGGGTATTTGAATATTGATTTTTTGTATATTGGTTATTTGAATATATGTGGATTGTGGGTAAAAATGGTTTTCTTCATAAACCATTTTTGTTTGTTGTCAATAGCTTTTAAATGTATGTAACATGTGAACATTTTTGCTACTAGGGGACTTTAGTATCTCTAATGTTATTACGGATTTGGTAGTTCTTGTAAAATCAAACATCTTACAATTGTGTATGTATATTGAGTATAAAGGTGGGTCAATTATTGAACAATTCTTTGTGATCAGATTATTTTGCTGAAATTAATATTGCTTATGTGATTATCTTGAAATAACAAATTAGTTCTTGATCTAGACATGACAGAAAGAAAAGCTAGAGTTAATTGAAAGTCAGATTGTATCGACAAAACATTTCTCGACGCATGTATACATGAAATAACAAACAACGATCATGAGGGTAATAGCCTAAAAGCAAACTCATGGAAAGTTGTTGTAGAAAAACTAAAAAAATATCATAATTTTATGGTTGAGCACAAACAAATGATAAATCAATATGACTACCTAAAGTCAAAGTACGGGGCTTGTGTCAAACTGAAAAACAAAATGGGGAACATTTATGATCCTATAACCAACACTTACAATATGAGTGATGAAGAATGGAAAACGAAGGCATAGGTATTTTTTAATATGAAATCTTTTTAATAAGATTATTTTTTGTTAGTATCATGATTTTATCTATAAAAAAATCAAATAGTTCAACAAGTTTATGGAAAAGTTGAGACATGTGCCCCTTCATTACCCTAATCTTTGTACCAAACTGTTTAAAGGGGTGACCACGACTAACATTCACAGTAGGGGGCCATCTTCTACACTTCCTCATGCAACTGAGGAATTCTTTGAACACGAGTTGGATGATATTAAATGCACTTAAATGAAAACAAAGCCCTCATCTGTAAGTGAAGAATCCTCTGGCCGGTCAAAACAAAAGGCAAGTACTAAAACTAGCAAAAATGTTTGTAGAAAAATAATAGATGACGACTTAAGAGAAGTTAGGAATGAAACTATCAATGTTGCAAAGACGTTGGTGGAAAAAATAATATTGACAATGGAAGCATGCATGGATAAGCTGGAAAAAATGAAATAGAGGGAGAAGATCCGAGATATAACACAACTCTTTTGCTATTCGGTGAAAATGCTGATATTAGAAAAGTTTGGTTACGTCTTAAGCCGGTGAGTTGCGAGTCGTGGGTGAGAAATGTTGGGAGAAAGTTTGGATTATTTTGTTGACTTTTGTGTTTTGTATGACTTTTGTACGACTTTATGAATTTTGTATGACATTTGTATGACTTTAGTATGACTTTTCTATGTCATTTGAAAATTGTATGACTTTGTATGACTTTTGTATTAGTATAACCTTTCTATGTCATTTGATAATTGTATGACTTTTGTATTACTTTTGAATGACTTATAATAGGTCAAATATGTATACGGATGGTGAAAATTTATTTTTTTATACTTTCATGGTATTGGTTGACGTTGGCCCGGAAAAGGAAACAAGAGGATAGAATTGAAAGAATAAGAGATAATGATTATGGTTTAACTGGGCATGCATATACACATGAATTACTACATGGATCTTCTATACAATATCAAGAAATGATGATACTTTCATGCGAGGCTTTTATACTGATATGCAATCATTTTACATAACGAAATTGCGAGCTAATAGGACAATAAGCATTGAAGAGAAAATAACTATGTTCTTACATATTATAGGGCATAATGAACGGTTCCGAGTAACACTCCAATCAAACGGTTCCGAGTAACACTCCAATCAAACGGTTCATAAGTGTTTTCACGAGATTCTGGTTGCAATGATGTGTTTTGCTAAAGAAATTATAGTCCCAACATCTTTAGCTGAAACTACAAATGCCTCCTTACGACTTCAAAGGCTAAAAGGAATATTTTCTAGAGCAATAGATGTTTTAGATGGAACTCTTGTACATGCAGTTATGCCCGCTGATCAACAAATTTGTATTAGAGGAAGAGGTAAAGGTGAATGTTATCAAAATATGTTAGGAATATGTGATTTTGATATGATATTCATCTTTGTGTGGGCAGGATGGGAAGACGTAGCACATGATTCACAAATTTTGAGAGAAGTTGCATTTAATCCGACATCTGGATTTCGATTCCCTCCACCAGGTTTATAATATAATTGTAACTTTATTATTAAATATATTATTTGTATTCTTTTATAATAGATGTCACACTGATATTTACGTATAAATATTACCTTTGCAATGCTGCATATACCAACACTCGTGGATTTATAACTCCATACCGCAATGCTAGGTACTGGTTAGCTGATTTTCGACGATGAAGACCGTTAACTAAGGATGAAAGATTTAATCATACTCATGCTTGCCTTAGAAATGTTATTGAGCGTGTTTCTGGTGTATTGAAAGCAAGATTCCCAATCCTAAAACAAATGACTCCGTATCCTTTTCCAATGCAAAAAGACGTAGTCATTGCTTGTTTTGCAGTGCATAATCTTATAAGAAAATATAACATTCAAGATGAATTATTTACAAACTTTGAAGACAACACTATGGTTACCCTTAATAGTGAAGGTGGAGGAAGTGAAGGTCAAAACACACAAAAGATTTTGTGGGGTCCAGAAATGGTTGAATATATGACTACTTTGCGTGACCAAATTGCTAATCAACTATTTTCAGATACTTCAAGTTAGATTTGTATGCAAACTCTTGTAATATGTTTGAAATTCGATGTGTTTGTTTGGATTATGTTTAATTTATGTTAACTATTATTTTGTATAACATTTTGAATTATTCTAAATTTGGCTATCTTTATTGATTACACAATACCAGTTAAATTTAAACTCGTTAGAACAACGGGACAATAAGGTTATTTTTATCATTCAACAGAGTGAGTCAGATACTAAATCAAACGGTTAAGTTTCAATCAGGTGCAGACTCAGTCAAAATTTCTTACTTGATCAGCTTATGATTCAATCAGATCTTACTTAGTCAGCGTAATCAAACAGCCTCTAACATAATATACTCTCGGGGAACAAAAGGTTTACTTAATGTTTCTTTCTGACTAGTTATCTAGCTCACCACGTGTTGTGGTGACAGCGTATGTAACGTGATAAGATATTCCAAACTAAATTTATGTAGAAACATATAGTAACTCGAATTCGTATCATCGAATGAAAACAATTTATATCTAACCCGACTCATTTCTAAATTTCTAATTACATGTTCAACGTATATTTTTTGTTAATGCATTCTAAAGATGGCTAAATCATTATATAATTGAAAGATTTTACATTTATCATAAATATATAAAACAATTCCCCATCAAGCTTCTCCAAATCCAATTATTCGAACTTAAACAACCAAAACCTTAGCTATGAGTCGAATATGAACTTGAATGCAATAATAATTAAAAATTACATACGATTATGAAAAGTGGTTACATGATAGCAGTTTGAGATTATTAAGAGTAAGCATGGTTTAGTTATAGTTATAGTCATGGTTAATCCTCCAAAGGCGGCAATACAATGTCTTGAAGCGCCACAAGCTTTGCCCGTCCACCAAACTCTTCGGGCAAGACATCTTCGCCAACTTCTCTAATAAACTGTTTTTTCTCACCATCGTTGCTAATTATAACAATCTGCATTCACCGGTCGTTACAACTTATTAATAATTGAATTTAAAACATTTTTATCAAACACATGTAAAGAAAAGTAGTTAGAATATAGAATTTACCTTCTCTAAAGTTGCTTTCTCAAGGAATCTAGAAATCATCTTCCAAACACTCACAAAAAACCATGGCATGTTTAAAATGTAACACTTTTTTAACCTCTCAGGGTAGTATGCCTATAAAAAAAACAAAACCAAGATAACAAGAAAGGAGCTTTGTGTTAATAAAATGATCAATTTAATTGATAAACCTTTGTGCATTTGAAAAAAATTAAACTTGTTTATGTTGTGGCAATAACAAGTATATGGTAATGACTTGGTTGAACTACGGTATCATAAACTGTTGAAACAAGCAAACCGTCCGAACCAAAGCAAGTTGTCAGTTCAGTGCGTTTGTGGTTTATACGGATCAGTTTCGATGAGTTGGAAGTTTAACGATCAGCCAATGGAGTTTCGAACAGGTGTGTAAACTGACCGTTGAACCTTTTTAATTTATATTATATTTTATTTTTATAGAATATCTAGCTATGTATATGTATTTTATTCATAACATCTTTATTATTTTAAGATTCACCCGTTTTTCTTTGTTGTTTTCCAAAACCATAGCTAGTTTAGTCACGGGACCATGAACAACCTAGGATAAACATAGAAACACAAAGCGAAAGATTTACCTGTAAAAACTGAAATCCGGTGATAAATCCGCGAGCATCAACATTTTTGTAACCAATTTGATCTAAATCAAGAACAGCAATTAGCTTCTCATTTCCAATTTCTTTCCCTTTGAAACCTCTGAAATGAGCAAAACAAGTTTATAGATGACTGTTTTTCATTTTATTTACTTTAATAAAATAAATAAAGTAAGATCTCATAATAGTTTCACATTTTCACTTACATAATTGAACACAAAGATTGATAAAAAATCACATTTCAATTAAGAACATACCTTGCTATTACTTTGTCAAGCAGATGCACCACAAATTCTGTATTTAAGAGAAACAAAACAAGTATTAGGTTTGCACTAGCTTAATTGTACTTGATAGATTGGCCATGTTAACATATCTAATAAATTTAAAGGCTCGTTTTTTTATAAAATATCATAAAATTATTATAATAATTTCAAGAAACTATTTAAACTTAATAAATATTTCCAATTTTTTAAACTTTACCAATAATGATGCATGGAAAATCAACAATGATTGGTGTTTAGTGGACCTTATGGTGCATCTCCTAAACTTCACGTATTAAGTTAAAGAAAAAATCTTGGGAAATCTATTCACATGTCAATATACTATTAGAAAACTAACAATATTATCTTTATAATTAAATATTGAAATAGCATGTTGACTTTTATAGATAAAATCCTCTTACTTGTAACAATACATTTATGGTTTAACCTATAAATAAATTCTTTATCCCAAACTACAAATACACAAGTACATTTTGAAGCTTAGAAGTTTCTTATAATCAAGGAAAAGTTATTCTAGTCAATGTCAACTCAAAAGTTCTTATGGATCCATTCTGTTAGAAGAGACTAATCACTAATTAAACTACATATCCAGATTAAGCAACTCATTATTAGGTTAAGTTATCTTGATACACCTAATCCCAAATGTAATGCGATAAAGAAGGCATGTTAATATGCTGATTTTTTGAATTTAAAACCAGATTTCCCTATGATGAGGAATAGACCCACTCATTAAAAAATGTAAAGAAAAGAAAAAGAAAGAAAACAAGAATATCTCTAAGGAATCGAATGAACTAATCAAGACAGAATTATGAAGGAAAAATAACCTCAAACAAGACCCATGAATGCCAAAAATAAGATAACAAGAGACCATAGTTAACATTGAGGATTATAATCTAAATCTCAAAAAGTATTTCTAGTTGTTCATGCGCTACTCGGGATTAGCTCCTCAAAAGCTTGAATCATATCAAACTAACAAGAATTTGAGCCTGCTCGAACTTCATATATGAATATACCTAGACTCATGAGCCTAAACAAGCTTTTTTATCTATATAAATATAATAATTCTTATTTGTATAATAAATATATGTATCACATTACAAGTATTATTATATATAACTATGATAACAATAGCTTAACAATATATATATTACAATAATATACAACATTGTAATTATAAATTTATAAAAAACAATTATATATGTACAAAAGAAATAACTATTAAATAGTAATTAGGTTGAGCCGGAGCCCCGAGCTTGGAAAAAATACTTATGCGAGTATTTTTTCAAACTTGGATTTTATTAAGTTAAACCATTCAAGCTCAAGCTTTAATAAGCTCGACTAGACTCGTTCACACCATCAATGTGTATACTTTACTGAACTCCCATAATTTAAGCACTTATCATCAAAACACCAGATCATAATACTCTGACTTCTGAATATTTTAAGATAATCCCTTTAAAAACTCACAATCAAACATCCAAACACCCAAATTCTAATTCAAACAATCAATTCAAAACCAAAATGCAGAAACAAAATGAAAGACAAAAAGAGATTGAAGAAATTACTCTTAAACTGTGGCTGATCTTTAGCAGGATGATGCTTGCAAGCTTTGACCACCATAACAGGGTGTCCCTCCTTCGACAACCCCTGCAAATAGATCTTCTTAGCTTCCAATTGATCAATCACTTCAGAATCTGGAACAAACCCTAATGGCACAAACGAAGCCCTCCACTTCTGCCATGAAACAAACATCTTTGCAGCTTTATTTGGGTCCATCGATCTCGCGATCAAGAACCTCTCGAGTGTTGGGTCTCCGTACTTCTACACGCAATCGAAATTGAAACAAACCCCATTATCATTTCAGCAATTGAACAACAATGTGTTATGTAATACATTATCATGATGATTTTTGAGAGTTGATTGATCGTTTACCTCTGTGGATGAACCGAGGTTTTGAACACAAATCTTCATCTGGGTGAGTTTGAGTTCTTGATTTTGATCCATGATTATTGATTTGTGGGATTTTGGGGAAATCGATTGTATTGAAAGAGACTTCAAATGTTGAAGAGGGAAATTGAGCATGCGTTTGATGAGTGATTAAAGAAACAACTCAATAAGTACAAGAGACAAAATCGAAGTCAAAGGGGGAAAAGAAAAAAGTTAAAAATATGAATGCTTCTGATTTTATTATTGATTTTGATTTTTTTATATTTTATGTAATAATTGCTCTTTATACCATTTCATTATTGTCTCTTTCATAATTATTTTCTACGTTTCATTTGCTCTAACATGTGTAATATAATTAAATCTAAAACTTGTAGTTAATCAAAAAAGATTTAATTCCTTTTTTTCCTTAAAATCATGTATTTGATCACACCATGGATCAATGCGTAGGTAGGGTAATGCATCTCGTAAGCTTGGTGCAACCATTTTAAAAACTATCTTTGAACCCTAGCCGAGAGGTCGTTTTGGTTGGACTACGGGGGTCGCACGTAAGTGAAGGCATAAAACAAAATTAATTTTAATGCTTTGGTTTTTGAGTTAAATTCTAAAAATCTATCCTTATTTCAGTATTGTTATCTTCACAGGATAACTACACAATCTTCTGGTTTATTACATGTAGAGGCGGAAGTACTTATTATGATATGGGTCAAATGACCCACTAGAATTTCTTGTTTAACTTTTCATGTATACAAACAAAAGACAGTTGATCTCATAAAAAATTTGAGAGTGACCCACTCAAATAAATTTGACTGAATTGCTCAACCAATTGTTGTCGTGGTAGTTTGCTCCTCTTTTTAATATTAAGTGTTGTTAAGTTCGAACTAATTTTCTGTGAAGTATCAACTTATTTTCTGTCAATAATCTTTTTGGTTTAGCGGTCAATGGGGAGATGGGGGCTTTGCTTCTTTTGAAGGTTCAAGATTCAAACGTTAACATGGATATATATTACTATTTTCGTGACACTAACAATTAACTAGTCAGTAAAAAAAACAAAAAACACCTCTAACTCTTTTTCTTTTTGGGCTTCTATGAACATCGATTGGCCTTTGAGTGGCCCACAATCATTAATTGTGTTAATCATAATTCATAGTCTTGAGTATGTAGCTCTCAAGACCAATAACCTTTACTATATAGTTTCATCATATATAACTTTTCTTAAAACCTTCTATTTTTCTTAACTTATATAATTCTCACTATATATATATATATATATTACATTTTTAATCCTTGATTATTGTTAGTTACTTTTGATGATTTTAAAGTCTTTTTTTACTCTAGACAAATAAACATGTTCAAAATGTGATTAAACATTCCAAAACGCGTTGTCCTTCTAGGCGTCCAACACTAAGTAATCTAAGCCAATAGCATTTTTATATATTGCGTTTGGTTATTCTAGGTTGGTCTAACTTGTTTTCGAGAAGTTGGTGCAAGAAATATTTCCTAAATTGAGGTTCAATTCATTAATTACAAATTTTGACTTGTCCATTTGACTACAAATGATTCGGAATAAAGTTCTTTAAAGTTCAACCTGAACCCATACATTTGTAAATCGAGATAGAAAGTTTTTATGTTTCCGTCATTGGTTACATGAAGTTTGTATGTAACTAATTGTCTTGTTGTAATAGTTGAGGGGTCACTGCATTAATAATTGGTTAATTGGTTAATTGCTTAACCGCTTAGGCCGTTAATCATTTTATTCATTTTTTCTTGCTTGCTCAATGCTCATGATAGTGGTACTAGAGCCTTCATTAGAGTCTTGAATTTCACCACATTGGAGATTCAATGACAACCAACAGCATGATGTCTAGAAATCAAGATTCAGAGTCGAAGACTCTCTTATAAATACGAACATAACCGGAGGAACTCTCTATGAATATCCGATCAACTTTAGAATAAATGGTTCATAGCATACACGCATTGATCAAGAGTCAAAACAATCGGAGTTAAACATCAAAATGACCGCAATATGGATACATTAGTTGATACAAGAATAACAATGGTTAATAAGAGGTCCTGCAAGTTAGAATTTCAAGAGTTCGATGGAAAAAAAGTAAAAAGATTGTTATACAAGGTGAAGCTTTATTTCAGGATTGACAAAAAAATCAAAGAACTATAAAATTAGATGCGTTACGATTCATCTTGAGGAAAGTGCTCTGTAGTGGCACTAAGAGTCGAGGAACTACCATCATTTGGTTATCCTGGATGTAATATGTAGTACCAATTACCAGCTAATTCATATATTATGTGGTAGAAGTTGAAGGAGAAAAAATCACGACCTTAACTGAAATAAAAACATTCAAAGATTGTTGTTAGGCATATGATTTAGTGTTCAATAAGGTTACAATTTGTGCATAATACGGTATGGGAACTTTTCTTTGTCGGTTGAGGCTAAAAATAGGATACGTGAAGATGTTTAAACTAAGAGCATCTCCAATAGGGCGTTTTTAGCCCTTAAAGACGCTACATCATCCGTTTTTTAGACCAAGAATCATTGAGGGGTGTTTTTGAAGATAGAAGTTCATGAAGATGAACATAAAAAAACATCTGATATTTTCAAATGTGTGTCAGGGTTGAGTTTTAATATTAAATAATAATAATATATATTTATATTAATAAAATATTTAGTTTTTCAATATTAAATGTTGGGCGTTTCAAGTTAACATCATACGTCTGAACAGTGCCTAAACGATGCGTCTGAACAATGCTCATGTGTCTGAATAGTATTCATGTGCTTGAACAGTAATTTAATTTTTAATTTTTTACAATAACTTATTAATTATTAAATTTAAAGTTTAAATTTCAAATTTAAAAATTTTCCTCTAAAAACTATTTAACTTTTATATTTTAAAATTTTAAAATTTCCATCTAACACAAGACATATAAAAATTTTATTTATATTTTATATTAATATATAAGATTGATATTAAAAAATAAATGTAAAATGTGATAATGTTTTTAGGTGTTTTTAAGTTTTACCATTGTAGAGGTTTTTGATGAATGAATAGTTTTCTGATTTTACTGCTGACTAGGTATGTTTTTGGTGTTTTTTGATTTCACCATTAGTGATGGTCTAAAAATCCTTCAAAAAGTTAGCAAAAAATGCGGGATTTGTCTAATAGTTCCCTCGTTACACATCGCATTCAAATGTGGACATAATATGCGTTAACACAATCACCCAAAGGGTTAAATATGTGTTTCGTAAGATTCCAAAATATTATTACCATGTTGGTGATTAATAAGTCAATTTTGATATAACTAAAGATGTATAGAGTGCACACATGATCAAGATTATTCTAAACTAAACTTCGATGACACAAAACTTGCCATGAGTTTTTTAAGATTCTCACTCATCTCAACCAAATATCTGATTGCCCAAAACTTCCGGGTTCATATTATTTGGAAGAACTCAAACCAGAGGGTTGGTTGTACCTTGGCCAACAAACAATTGGGATTGAGCCATAACAAAAGTATAAATATAGAATACTAGAGTGAAACGAGAGATTTTTTGCCTTTTTTTTTCTTTTGATTTTATGTTTTTCAAGTGAGGTAAGCAACCAATAAAAAAAATGTCTCAAAAGCACCCCAAACGGCTATATATAGCCGTTATCTCATGATCAAAACCCAAATGGCTAGAACCGATTCTAGAGCTGGGTTGTTCCGGGTCGGGTAGGAACCAGTTCCGGTTTAGAAACACACACGGAAACTAGACTTTTTTTTTTCAAAATCAAGAGCCGGATAGGAACCAACAATCTTTTCAGGGTAGGAACTGGGACAGGCCGGTTCAGTTAGTCTGGTGTGGGTGCTTATACATGCTACACTTCATGCATCTTTGGCTCTTAAAGCAGCTCATGGTTCTCACAACCCACAACAAAGCTCAAGCTCATAATATTATCCACGACCCAAGCTTTCTTTTATCACCCCCACCCCAACCGGCTCTTCTAGTTTTAAACAACTCATACTTCAAATGAACTGCTTTAAAACTTCACAAGGATATTTTAAATGTCTTACACACCTTGTTTTAGGAAAGCTAAATGCTTATAATTGTCACCAAAACAAGTATTTTAGATATGTTTACACTTCAGGATAAAGATAAGACTTTCCCACATCACACCCTTTTTAGGCCGTACCAATAGTTTTGTTACGAATGAATCACACAGGGTATATTTATTTGTTTAGATTGCAGGTTAAAGTATATTTGTACCAAGTTGGAGGAGAAGCATTGGCCACAAAGCAAAAGCAAAACAATACTAATGAGAAAGCTATTTGTTACTCTAATCAACCGTGAGAAAAAAAGGTTAGCTCAGCTTCACCTCCACCTGCTGATTTCTTCTACACAAATAGTCAGACCCCCCCATGGGCTGTGACCCCCATCTATCTCTTGTTTTTTCATCTTCACAACGGGACCGACCTGACCCATGAGTATAATCAAAACTAAGAACAAAGGTAATAATAATAATTGCTCCTTGTTTTATTATAGGGCGGTTCGTGATAACCCCCCTCGTGCTACATTCCTGCAAACATTAAGACAAATGTCAGGTATTTTAGCTCCGTTGTCAAAATAAACTTGAAGTAAGCATAAGAGGTTGACTGGTAAGGGTTGGGGCGCAAGAGGGTTTAGGTTCCAATCTAGCTTCTACTTGAAGGACAACCTGACTAGCGCAACCTGGGTTTTATCTAGTTCCCTTAGCAGGATATTGATATGGTCCCATGAGTTTACTAGTAACGACGCCATTTCACAGTTATCAAATAAAGAGGGAGATCAACATACTTGGCTGGAAGTAGGTGGGAAGGAGCCTTTGAGTTCCTTTTGGCCCGATTGTCCTGTTCCTTATCAACCCGCATAGCAGCTACCTCCTTTTCCATTGCAGCTACCTCCCTTCTCATCTTTTTCGCCTCCACCTCCATTGCCTTTTGTAAAGTGTCTACTTTCTTTGCTAACATCTGAAACCATATTAATATTAATATTAATATCAAGAAACACTTCTTATTAGAGATGGCAAGTTTGACGAAAATGCTTAGAATTTAGAACCTTTAATAAATAACTAGCATGTCAGGTTTGATCACAAAATTTATATATTTGAAATCATAATCTGATATTTAAAATTAACCAATAATGAGGTTGTATACATTTAAGCACACATTGACCGATTTCCTTTTAAGCTACCTTTTTCTAACATTGCCCCTTGTACCTGCTAGGGATTAACTCATTAAAGTATTAAACCTAGCTCAGATTGTAGGGGTGGTAATTCTCGACACGGCACAAAGAAAGGATATGGGTCATAACGGGTATCATAGACTGATTCGTATAAAAAACAAAACGTGATACAGTTGCCAACCCATTTCCAACCTGCCTACACAACTAAGATATTCAACCCACCAATTTGTAAACACTTTTACAACTATTTTAGTAATCAGATTGGGTTTACACAAACCCACTGACCTAAAACCACCATGAATGGCCAACACTATAAAGTCGACTCACTCATAAGCAAACAGGTTGAAGTTGCAACCTTTACTAATGGAAAAGAGAACATATGAATTAAAAACATTAAACAAAAAGATATGAACCTCAATGGCATCATCCTTATCCTTAAGGCTCTGATCCTTTTCATGACAAGATTTCCTCAAAGAATCACTTCTTTTTGCAGTAAATCATACAACAAACCGGTACAGTGTCCTCTGTTTCGGGTTTTCCATCCGGGTTATCTTTCCATGAAGCATCACTGATATCACTGTCCTTGGTTCCATCACAAGATTGCTTAATATTAAAAGTGGGACTATTACCACCACTGGAGATAAGTTTTCCCCTGTCAAGTGATCGGGTCCCGCCATCAAAGGACTTTGATGTACCTTTAGCATGCCTCAAAACTGAACTTGAACCAGATTGAAATGATGATCGTATTTGAAAAGAAGGTGATCTTTTTGGTAAGAATCCATTGGATGTCAGCTTGGAGAAGTTATCAGCTCCCCCTAATGATTGACGGCGTGAAGGGCAAACATTGTTTGGTGATCTTAAAGTGTCTTCTAGTACCTTGAGTCGTAGTTGATATTTTTCCTATATTTTTATATAATTAATTGAAACTTAAAGTCATGAGAATAAATCCAAATGTAGACACTCTTAAAGAAATAAATAAAATAATATTACTTTTAATTGTGCTTCAGACTTTGCTGCGCGATCAGTTATAGCTAGCTTGTCCCGTAATTGTTGCATCTCACTCTGTTCACAAAAGGGTGAACTGGCAAGTCAATATCTAAATAACGGATAAAGGAACAAATTCTGTATGAAATATGAAAAGAGAAAGACAATACCTGCAAGAACCTTCTTTCTTCAAGCCATTGCTTAACAGGCATCACCTTGTCATTAGCGTCTTTCCATTCATTAGCTACAACTGTTGCCACTCTATTGGCTGTAACTTTTGCGCGAGCTAGCTCTCTGTCTAGAGTCTTTCTTTCCACCTATAAATAGTAAAACACCAAATCAGTTAGCTATACTGGTTGATCAAAGCATATCTTAAAGGTGCAAGTAGAGTTGGGTTGAAACATGTCATTTAGAGGTCAAACGGCCAGTCCAGGCTGGGTTGACCCGCACTATTTGCCATTTATTTATTTTTTTGAAAACAATGTTATTACAAAAGTAGTCAAAATGATTTAGAATGTTATATGCAAACAAAATAGATATTGGGCATGTTTGACCGCATTCACCCCTGCAAATGTTGACATGTTCTCCTTTTTAGCTAATTTTTTTATTTGATTTGTATGAGATGAGCCAGATTGACCCATTGATAAGCAAATGGGTCGAATTGCCACCATTATTAGAAAATGCATATATTTCTAACCAACCACATAATGGAATTATATGGTTTACATTCATTTCTTGAACTTTTCGCTGATAGTCCCTCACAGCATTTGCAGCTGCACCACCAGCAAGAACAGCCTCTTCAAGCTCACGTACAGTTTGGGTAAGCTTTTCCACATCAGCAACTTTTTGACGATGCATTTTATCCAAAATCTTATTCTCCTCCTGGAAAATATGGCAGAGGAAACATGAATTTACATTGCAATAAAATTATGAACTGTCAATATTAGGCATTCATAATGCATTAATTAACCTGGCAAATTTCTATCTGCTTCATCAACTCCTGATTTTTATTCTGGAGATCATCCACCATGGATGCCTTAGCCAACGCAACCTGCACAGTCCTCTCAGCTTCAAGTAAAGCAGCCTCTTTTGACTTAGTCAAACGATCTAATGCTTTGTTGTCATCCTGAAGCTTTGCAATCTGAAATCCAAAACCACAAGAAAATAATGTTATATTGAATATAATTATCTGCATTCACAAGTCAAAAGATAGAAGTCAAACCTCTTGTCTAGCCAGCTTGAGTTCAGCTTCCAAAGGTGCAAGGATGGCTTCAATTGGTGGCATATCATCATCTTTTTGAGCTGCATGGACTCTTCTTAAAGTAGCTTCTGCAGCAAACTGGGCTGCCATTGATTCTTTCTTCTCATCATTGATTTTCTTGATTTCAAGATTCTAGAAACCAAAAATCCATATAATTATATCTGATGCTATAATGGAAAAAGTACACTATATTGAAGAATTAGAGGTGTCAAATTTTGATCCATTTACACATGAACAGTCCGGTTGCGGTTAATTTTATCTCTAACGGTCAGACTGATAAAATTTAAAAAGTAGCTCGTAAGAAAACAGGATAAACACAACAATTGGGTTGAAAGTCACAGTGTACTAGAATGCATATATGACATACTAATCATTTATAGAAAATTTTTTCTGGGAAAAGTGTTTTGAGGCAACTTGTTTTAAGCAAAACAAAATATTACCTGTTTTGAACCATTAATCTAACCAACCCCAACCCTTTTGCCATTGCTAGTGGGGATGGACATGGTTCAATCAATACCTTGCTTTCGAGAAGAGATTCAGTCAACTTCAGCTTTTCATCCACTTTCGACAACTCTTCAGTTAGCTAAGGTATACAGAGAGAGCAAAAAGAAATATATGTTAGTGTTGTTGCAAAATACAAACTTAATAAACCACATACTAGATTTAAAAGAGCAATGGAAAAAAAGACACCAAAGAATATAATATAAAAATTTTAATTTCTCTAAGACAGAATATTTAAGTAATCGTAACAGGTCAACAGTGTTAAGGGTGTAATTAAGGATCAAAATTCAAAATCTCATTTAACTCATTTCTTATGTGCTCCCAGTTACATTAAAGGGCCGTATTTGAGTTATGCACGATGCCATATGAGTACAATACACTTCATAAACTATTAACAAATATTTTCTCAATGGCTTACTTTTCAAATTTATAGGAAAAAAGACCATAGTTGCAGGGTTCTTTTGTACCAACTACCTAACATGGATGGCTTGTTGTTGCTCTTTGCAACAATGAATTGAAACCGTATAATTAGCCAATTTCAATTCCTACTTCTTTTTTATCTAGTAGCGAAAATTTGAAGTTTCAACACGAAAAGAATAAAATCAGACAATTAAAAACATGACAAAAGAAAAATTAGGAAAACTGTGAAAAAGCATACAAGGAAACACACAAGATTTGTTCTGCTGTATACAATTCTGCTCATTAACATGTTATAAATACAAATGGGACTGTAAATGTACCATTATAAGACAAACAAATGGGCAGTGATAAATAGCTAAAATTACCGGATCTCTAACTGTATATCAATCCTAAAAAGTAAACATAATGCCCATGATAAATTAACATTTCTAGCCATAGAAAAACACACAAAAATGGAAATTATTCAAAAGGGAGTAAATTACTCATCTTGAATGTGAGAGGGGAAAAGGTAAATACACATAGATTGGCACGTGCAAAGACATACATACATGTACCTAAATACAAGAACCACCAAATAGGAACATGGAAACAACAAAATCATGTTCCACTTCTACTCATGAAATAGACTAAATACCAAACAGGGAGAGTACCTCAGACAATGACACTACACACTTTTCAATCTCAGTGGACAATATCAATGTCAAAACACCAGATACCCCAAGAATAGCATTTGTTATATTCTACAGATAGATTTGATAACTGCAAATCATATCGAATGCAAATATACTGTAAAAGGAACCACATTGTACAACCTTTTGAAGGAACAAAGAAACAAAAGACTCATTAACATCATCCTATCCAATGAAATGGCAATTTGAAGAGGACAAAGTTCAAAACATGATATCAATACAGGATATTCATTCAATCAAACTTGCCAATTAATAACATAAATCAAAATATCTGGTTAATTATACATAAGAAGCACAAGTTCATCACTGAAATCTGAAAATAATACCTCCTCAACAGCTTTTTCTCTCAGGCGTTCAGACAGCCGGAGTGCTTTAATCTCAGCCTGTGACTCACTCAATTCTCTATCCTTATCTGCAAAATAACCAAAAAATCAACTAAAACCCTAGCAAATTCACCACTTAAAAACAACAAACAACATCAACATTCAAACATCCAAATCAATTCAACTCATCAACAATATCACTTCACATCAAATCACTCATCACCTCTAACTTCATTCTCCAGCCGATTAAGCTCCAGCTTCACCGGATCCGACCCGTGGAGCAAATTTATAACATCATCAGCATCCAAGCTCGGCCTCACCGCACCTCTCCTACGACCACCACCACCCGAACCCTTACCTCCCCCATCCTTACAAGATCCCGCAACCGTCAACCGCGGTACATCACCGGCCGGAGGCCACACATTGCCACCGTTATACTCTCCGACACTACACATCTCCGGCGACTCCGTCGTTCCGATCACATCACGTTCGCCGGACAACTCCTCCATTATTCGGATCTGAGTTCAATAACGCATCAATCAGCTTCAAATTGAATTGATTATTGCTTAGGGTTTGTGAAATCTGAAATTGAAGTAGTGTATGAGATTGTGGAGAGAGAGATTTGTGAGGGGATGAGAGAGAAAGCTTCCATTCAAATGTTCATCGTCTCACAGTGAAGATGTTAGCTGGTGCTCACTTGCAATGGAGTTGTGTGTGGGTTTAACTGTTTTGTGTTCGTGTGATTTGGTGTAATGAATGTCACATTTAAATCTATTAATAAAATATTAATGCGTTAATAACAGTTCGAAATGATAGTTTCATGTTAATACATTAATAGCAAGCTAATTTTAACGTAAGTTATTTATTATTAACTATGATGGTTACCACTTCAGTGGGTTCGATGATCGGGTGGGATAAGAGCACCGTCACAAAAACTTGGGTTTGGAAAGATAGAGGTTGGGAAGCGGTGAAATGGATCTATCCTAAAAATTCCAGGGTATCCAATTTTTTATTATTTATGATACATTATTTGATAATGAAAAAAAATTGGTACATTAATTCAATAATGAAAATTTTAATTTCGATATTTATAATTTATTATCGATGTATATCTCTAATAGCTTAGTCAATAAGTTGTTATAGTTAACATAAAAATCTCCATATATGTCTCATGTATTCAAATATATATTTTATCATCTTTTTCTTAATTAAAATACGACTCTTTCTTGCAACATTGAATCTCTCTATACCTTCATATGGTATAAGAGTTCAGTTCAATCCATCTCTCTCCTCACTCTCACCTTCATCTTCACCTACACACTCCAAACTTGCTTCGCCTACACCCATGTCAACAGAAACTTCATATTTGTTTATCACTCCTTCCATGAAGGATCTTACTATCCTAACCCTACAAGCAAATCTAAAACTCACATCATCAAACCACCTTGTATGGAAAACCTAAGTTGAAGCTTTACTTCATGGATTAGATCTTTTCAAGTTCATCACCAGGTTGCACACCGCACCCAAGTTGAAGCTTTACTATGTTGTGGTCGTTGTAATTTTCTTTTCTCTCCAATATTATTCTCTTTGTTCTCCTAAAACTCTTTGGATTTTGAACTTGAATATTTGGTTTCTATTGTCATTTTTTGTCTTGTTTTGATATCATTGATTTGGTAGAGATATGAGGAGAATTGTGAGTAGATCTCCGCATCTTGAGTAATTGTAGTGAAGGATGGTGTGTTTAATGTGCTATTAGATTTATGAAGTTACATATTGAACTACTCTATGGTGGTGGAGACGCTTGCATTCTGCCTCCCGTTTCTCGTTGAGGTGGGGCCGGTAACCGTCTACTACGTGTTCAAGGTGGTGATACTAGCAGTTTGATCGCCTTTGTTGCTTCTCCGCTTCTTTATTTCTATAATGCCATATTAGGGTTTTTAGATGTGCCCCTAATTTGCTTTGATTCATTGTGTCAATGAAGAAAGACACTTGCCTTATTTGAGACTGAGTTCGTGTATGATGATGATCTGTTTGTGTATGATGTAAATTATTGTGTCCATGACAATAAGTCATGCTTCATCTGAGACTTTGTTAAAACTTAGACCTAAACTCTAATATGTTTTGGTTTTCCTTTGTTGGGTGATGTTTAGCACGACCATAATGTTGCCTTGCTACTGTTGTCGAGAAAATGTTTTTGTCGATGATGGTGGGCCATACCTCATCTAAGACGGGAAAATAACTAATCTATATGTTAGTTCATGAAGGGAATGAATAGTGATTTACTGCCATTTTTTCATTATGTACTACTGTGTGATGCATGTACATTACGTGAAGCACATGTAATGTCTGCTGATTAGGGGTGTAAACAAGTCAAGTCGGATCGCAAGCTACTTGGAGTCAGCTTGAAAAAAGCTCGAATCGAGTCGAGTTTAAACGAGCCCGAGCTCACATTATGGCTCGCGTACTAAATAAGCTCGAGCCCGAGCTTCGGATATCAAGCTTAATCCGACCACAACCGACCATTGGTTTTGAGTCACGCATTGTCTTGGAAGCAAAGTTAGCAATATGATAGTTATTCAATTTAACAGTTAAATCTCAACGCGAAACATGCATCGCGGTATAAACTCTAGTTGTGGATTAAAAGTAGATGTAGCAAGTTTAGTTAGGATCGGTCTAGTTTATCTTCCTTTAATTTTTTAAAGGTGTTGTAATATGATTTTTTTTCTTGATGTTCATACTCGTTTTTCAAGCATGTAGATGCTTTTAACAATGCATCTACACATTCATTAAAAAATAAACATCATATTTATAGTTTTTTGAACGGTTAACGAATACTATAAGGATGGTTACCCAAGAAACCCCAATGGCGAAAGAGCACTCATGCCCACGAACATAGACAACGTTCATGACCCCGCTTGCCCATCATTCAAAGGGAAATCCACCACCCAAAGATTCATTGTGATAAAACCTCTATCCCACTTGGAGTATATTACACCAAATGAGACTCGTAACCTTCATATTAGAAAGTCATGAAGCGCCTCATCCCATCCCAACAACCCAACCCTGAATCCAGTTGAAACTCCCATTATTAAATTATCTTAATAATTTTAATGGATCAAATATATTAAATGTACAATTTATTATTGTAAATTATTCATTTATTAATAATTTAAACAACCTCTAATAATTTATGGATTTATAAATAGTTTTTTTTTCACAAAGTTATAAAGTTTTATTAATAAATATAAATTTTAATACTTAGAAATAAATAATCAAATTATAAAATTATAAGCTTTCTAAAATTTATAAATATTAATAAATAATTAATTTGATTTGTTATCCATATTAGTTTTATAATTTTAGGGTTTATTTTGTAATTTCTAAAACTTACTCAAAAGTTTTTACATGAAATAATAAACAATTAAAAGTTCAGGGACTAAATTGCAAAAACACCCAAACTACACCCCCCTTTTTCCCCACCGGTCTTCTTTGCCTCCGGCCACAGCTCCGACAAGCTCCGGTGGCCACCAAACCACCCGAAACATTTGATTAAACGCAATTAAACCATATTAACCATCTCTTGAACATGTTTCGAACCAAAGAACCGTTTCAAATTCAAATGATTAGTTGTCACCGTGACCAAACTTGAAACCGAATTCGCATTCATAACATTCAAACCATTTGGCTTGAAACTGATAAAATCATGCCTTTATGATAGAGGGTAAATCATCAAAACAACATTCTTAAACTATTTCAACTCCCAATTTCACCTAAAACATACACAAACATCGAGATCGACCACCACTATCACCGCAACCTGCAACTCTATCAAAACTCACTTCCCGAGCGATTTAAACTGAAAATGAGTGAGGGCTTTGAATCATAAGCATTCTATGAAGCTTCATACGAAAGGAATTTGATTATGATCAACTCAATCACCACAAACCAACCTCCACCCGTCACGACTTGTTCTTAAACCTGAGATTATCAATTCGAACTCAATAATGTAAGTTACACATATCATTATACTCAGTATAACATGGGGAAACAAAACCCTAATGTTAATTTTATTAAGATGCCCGAATTGAAGTTTAATTTGATGGCAATCGATCCTAGAGTTTATAAGGATTATGAAGATTATTTAAAGAATGGTTTTTAACAATTAATTTGTGTTTTAAGACAAGAGTGGGGCTTTGGCCCGTTGGTTAGCATCAAAAACTTACACATGGCAGGTCAGGGGTTCGAACCCTGCTCCTGCCATGTTTCATTTTAGCGGTTTTTCTTTATTTTTTAATTATTAATATAATAATAAAATCTAAATAAATATTATTTTATTAACTAAAACATTTTGAAAATTACTAAGTTAATTTTCTAAATATTTTAAAATTTATAATTCTTTAATTGAATTACTTGTTAAAGAATAAGAAGATTATAAAAATGTTATTGAGTCATTTATATGTTATAAATATATTATATTCTAAACTTGGATTATTTAAAAACTCTTCAAACCTACATATTACAAATACTTTAAATGTTTAATTATATAAATAATTATTTAAATAAATATTTAAATAATTAATTATCTATCTAATAATGTTATATCATAATTAGTTAATATTCTCTGAACTTTTATTTAAACTTTTGAAACTTATAAAACAATATATTATACTTTATTCTTATTACTAAAATCTTGTATTATAATATTTTTTATAATAAATCATTTAAAAGTGCAAAACTTTATAAAATGATTTTAAATAATTTTAAGGTCATCTAAATAAGTATTCAATTAAGTACATCTATCAAACTTTAAATATTAATTATTAAATTAATTATTTCTTTTCACACATCATATTAATATTCATTAATTCACTAAATCAATTATTAAATTCTTATTTTTTTATTGATTTATTTCAACTTTATTGAACCATAACATAAACAATTGCTTTATTTTATTTTATTTGATTTAGTTATTAGAAAACCCCAAATTCCAATTGAAACCCTAATTCATGTATAATTGTTAATTGTATTATTAAACTTAATCTTGGAATCAATACGTTTAGGTAACTTGTAAAAGAAATCGTTGGAGCCTCATTTAAATTCTTATCATCACCTTATATGTATATATCTTGTGAGTTTTCTTGCCCCTTTTTATATTATTTCACACTATTTTGGGGTGAAACATGTTATCTTATCAACATACACTTGTAAACGTTTAAACTTGTAAAACACTTGCAATTCACACTTTTATTTGTCATGGTTATTTGTGTTGTTGTAAGTCTTATATGAGATACATATTTTGTTTACAATAATTAACTATTGCTAGCCTGGCGACGTATTAAATCTTTGGGCCTGACAAACCTATTTGCTAAAGTCGATGTATTGCTGGCTCCTGATAACGTATGACTTGTTCATCATGGGAACCAAGTACACTTAGCCAATCTTATAAACTTGTAATCGAGGTTTGGTTGTAACTATATGTGTTCTATAAACTTACTAACTCATAACCATTGACATGAATTGTTACTTGTTCTATAAACTTACTAACTCATAACCATTGACATGAATTGTTACTTGCTCTGGCAGCTGCACTTTTTTATATGATGCATCGAATGCTTCCCCTGCTTTCAGTAAAAATCCCATGATCGAGGCACTCTTTCTCTTATAGCGCTCTTTCCTTCCCTTCGAGCTAGCCGGAATCAATCCGTTTCTTTTGTCTGTAAGAGAAAAGGCGCTTATTCCATGAAATAGGAGCGCAGCGGAGTCATGAACAAACAAGAATAGCCACATCCTTATCTACGCTATTTACTTTCCTCCCCTCGTGGGAAGTAGCAAGAGCCTTTATCTAATCTACTATTGAACCATCTCACCTGAAAGTCAGTCGCTATAACCTTTATATATATACATATATATATACATACATATATATACACACATATATATACATATATATATATTATATATATATATATATATATATATATATATATGTATATATATGCGTGTGTTTAACCCATGGAAACTCACTAACTTTTAAAGTTGACCCTTTTTATTTTTAACATGTTTCAGGTTTTCTACTTGAAGATCTCTTCGTGCTCATATAAGACTTGGACTTAGTTAATTGAAAGTTTTATGTTGTTGTGTATATCTTGTTTGTGTTGTATTTATTTAATTGTTTTGTAATGTTCAATAAAAATGATATTTAATATTATTACAACTTATTTAGTTCCATATGCTATAAACAATCTTTTATATTCGTCCGCCTTATGATTCAACTATCGGTCGGGGTGTGACAAATTGATCTAGGGAAAATTGGCAATCATCATAATTAATAACTTGCATAGAATTAACTTGCTATTAACGCATTAACATTTATTTTCTTAAATTAAAACTGTTACTAATGTATTAATATAACAAGTGTGTGAACTCGCGCTTTGTCGCAGGCTGTTAAAATTTATAACACCTGATTTTGATTACTTATATATTAGTATTCAATTCGTACTTATAAATAAAAAGTTATATTGACAACTCTCTTTTGGAAAAAATCATGTCGAAATGTTGATATAATTTAGTATATCATAATGACAAATTTAGATTTATAAACCATCATATTTTACGATTATAAAAGAAAAACAACATAAGATTCCGTAACTTGAAACGGTTTTAAGAGCTTGTATAGTTTTAGTTTGATAACTTGTATATTATCTTACACGTTATTATTTACTACTAAAATATTTTTATTTTATAAATAGCTATTATAATTACTTCTGTTGTTGCTGTTATTATTATTATTATTATTATTATTATTATTATATTACTATTATTATTATTATTATTATTATTATTATTATTATTATTATAATCATTATTATAATAATAATAATTTATAAATATTTGGTAAATAGTATTTAATTAATAATATAATACTTAATTTAAATAGTAAAAATATAAATGAAAAATATAAATATAATGTTAATTTAGATTATTATAAATAAAGTAACACTTAATATAGTGAATTAAATAATATGCATTAACTCATATATTAATTAGAATAGGTTTATTAAATGAAGACAATTTAGAAACACTTGCTCAAAACATGTACCATAGGCTTAATAGTTGTTTTAAGCGTCTTACGGAAAACATGAGATTATCAATCTATCCATAGGTTTTGTATTATATTATAACTCTCCCATATCCCATTCATTATCCTCAAAAAATATGGATTTACTTTAGTTTTCCTTAAACATGAGGACTTGTTTTAGTTTTCCTTAAATATGAAGATTTGTTTTAGTTTTTCTTAAATATATGGATAAGGTATAAGGATAAAGAATGTGATGTGAATGGATGATTTTTTTAATTTACCTTATTATAAGGATAAGGGAGGCTTTACCAAATACATTGTAAATGCTCTAACATCTTACATAGTGAGACGATTAATATTTGAATTAAAGCTTTCTCACTTATCACCTCACAACTTTCTCTCTCTAGAATCTCATATACTACTTGAATTTCAAATTTCACAGACCATATATAATAAAGAATTCGATTTAAAGCTGATAGTTGCGTTATTAAATTCAGATTCGAGTGATGGAGGAGTTATCTAGCGAATGTGATATGATCGGAATGACGAACTCGTCGGAGATGTGTAGTGTCGGAGAGTATAAGGGTGTCAATGTTTTGTGACGTCTGATAATATTCTATTATTAAAACATTTTTCGTTTAATTAAATATTACATACACGTCACGTAAGCATATACACATTGTGCTTGAAACTTTGGTGACTTAATAAATGATTAATATTGATTTAACTAATGTTAATCGAATTAATAATTATCTGACATCTTCATGATTTAAGTGCTAGTGTATTGTTATAAGGATTAGATATTATTATGAATTTTGTAGAATGATTAATAATTCTAATTAATAGTTTATGAAACTTCAAGTTTTAAGAAATTGGTTTATAAACAACTAAAATCAAGTTTTAAAAGTTATAGAAAATTAAAAGGGTAAAGGCAGCAAGCTCTTTTGTTAATCAACAATGTGTGTTAGGTAAGAATTATTAATTATTGTTTATCTTTTCATGAATCCAGTATATGAAAAACCCTAGTTCAATCACTAAATCAAAATCCAAATTGATGATATTGGATGTTGTAGTTGTGTTAGTTTGATTGTATTATTGATGTTTTACATGAATTATGCAAGAAATTCGTTGTTATAAACATTCAATTCATAACTTGTCCAAAGTGGAAACTTTAGTTTCCAAGAAATTTGGATTTTATGATTTAATAATGTTTGTCGGTTTTAGTGGTTAATATAGACTAGAATGATTAAATGATTAATGATTTATTGATGAGTCGATGAAATTCGAGTTATTATATGTCATTAACCTAATAAGGACATTAGGTAAATGTGATGATTGAATTACAATGGTTAAACATGTACGGTATGTTCGAAACATGCTAGAATGGTATTAGGGATAATGATATATGAGTGTATGCTAGATTTAAAAGTTAGGTTATGTTGATGAAATGTGACTAGGATGTTTTAGAAAAGTCAATGCTCATGTGTACATGTAAATTAGATGTTAATGGGATGTGATATTGAATTGGAATAATGTTAATTCCTGGGGTTACATGGTAGATACTTATGATGGTTATGCAAGAGTTTGGTCAATATGGTAAAACTGGATTATGTTGTTAGATTAAGTTATATTTTAGTATATAGAATGTAATGGTGAATATCATACATGCATGTTGATGTAAGACCCTTACTTAGTATGATTGGAAGGATTTAGGATGCTAAAAAGTAAGTTACTTCACATTGCATGTAGTGAGTGGTTGGAACCCTTTTGTGTGCCCAGGTTGTATGATAGTAACATAGGTAATCACCACTTGGGATATATGAAGTGATTGGATAATTTATGATAGAAATTGTCACACCCCAACTTTGACGGCGGAAACGTCGAGATGTGAGGGTTAAGATTGTTCACAACCACAAAACGCTATATTTAAATTTAATATTAAAATTATAAGTTTCAAAAGAAAATACAAATATAAGTCCCAAACATGAAAAAGTTCCAAACAAAACAAAACATTACATAAACATTTTATTTAATTAACTAGGTCCACGTCTTAGTTTTATTGCAAGCTTCAAAAGACCACTTTAAACTTAGGGTTATCTGAAACATGATAAAAATAAAAGGTCAACTATAAATAGTTGGTGAGTTTTCAAGGTTTTCATACATAATATGATAAGGTTACAAGTAGCAATTCATGTCATAGGTCATAAGTTAGTAAGGTTATAAAATACATATCGTTACAACCAAACCTCGACTTGATTACAAGTATATAAGATTGGCTAAGTGTATTTGGTTCCCATGATGAACAAGCATACGCCATCAGGAGCCAACAATACCTCGGCTTTAGCACCAAATAGGCTTGTCAGGCACAAAGATCTAAGACGTCGCCAGGCTAGCAATAGTTAATGATTGTAAACAAACTATGTATCTCATATAATCACTTACAATACACAAATAACCATGATAAAATATGAATTGTAAGTGCTTTACAAGTCTCAAACGTTTATAAGTGTATGATGTATAAGTATCATGTTTCAACCCAAAATAGTGTGAAATAAAGTAAAAAGGGGGCAAGAAAAACTCACATGGCAATAAGTATATAATGGAGATTATTTAAGAATAGTAAACGTTGTTCCAAGATAAAACGTCACAAGACACCTAAATATATAAATTTTACAAAATTTAAGTTTAATAAGTTTAACGAATTATAGAGGGCTAGGGTTCTAAGTCGAATTTGGGGTTTTTTTTGTAAATACGTTAAATAATAAAGAGATATAGTATTTCATGTTTTTTAATAGAAAATATGCATATTTAAAATAACTAATAAAATTTACATATAAAACTTAAATAAACACTTGGAACAACATGATTTAAACGATAATAATTTAAAGGTAATATCAAAAATCATTTTGCTAATTAAGATTTGAAATCCATTTTAATAGAAATAAAACTTAGAATGATATTCGTAAAAAGGTTTTATTAAAATTTATTTTATTATCTATATTTTAATAAAAATTCGAGAAAATTATTTGGTGTTTAAAAAAATATTTAAAGTTTACAAAAGCTATTTTTATAATTATTAAAATTTTTCCATAATTATTTTATTGGCTAAAAAGCCTGAAAAATACATGAGGGTGCCCAGGTTCGAACCCGGGACCTCATGTTGAGAGATGCAAAGTCTTAACAGTGAACCAAGGCCTCAACCGCGGTTTATATTGGTTTCTAATTATTATAAACCCGTTTAAAGAAAGTTCCCCAAACCTTAAGAACCCTAAAATCGTTTGATTCCAAATCAATCCCCAATTCGATTATGAACATGAAATTAACCTTGGGGCTTTTAATCCCCAAGTAAAACCAATCAGTTCCATGTGTTTGATTACCCGATTTGAGATCGAATTGTTAGCGAGGAAGACGAAGGACGTTCGTGAACACTTGGAGCTTAATCGATGTTCAAACGATGATGCCAATCAAAGCCGTTGCACAAGAAGCTTCTAATGATCTTGAAGATGAAAAACCCTCAATCAATTTGCATTAAGAGAGCGCAGAAGGTTGATTTCACTAAGGTTGCCGGTCACGGTGACTCGTGAGAGTGTTTTGGATTGTTTAAGTGTGATTCAGGTAAAATTATGTTGCGTAGGAGTTTAGGTATGATTAAATGACCATGTAGGTGTAACTAATTCAATTATTATTGCGTTTAAGATGTCGAACGGTTCGGTGATTATGGATTGTCGGTTACTCGATCGATTATGTTTGTAACCGACGTTTAAATGCGTTTAAAGTTCATAATGGGTTTCGATCATGATAACGAAGCGATTGAGATGATTTGGGTACAAAACGGTGATGTTTAGTGGATCTTGGGACCTCGTCGGCGCCGGGCCGGAAAAACGGGGAGAGGGGTGTTGGATTTACAAAATTACACTTTTGGCCCCTCGAACTTTGAGTTGTTATTATTTTATGCACTTATCTTTCTTTTAAAGTTTCCAAAATGACCAAACACCCCCTTGGCTTAACTTTAACTTTAAGTTCAAGCCTTTTTAAGAATTAGTAACTTTAAATAATTATTATTATCAATATTATTATTATTATTATTTAATATTTTTATTTTCAACTTTTATAAATTAAAATTTAATGACAATTAAAAGAATAAGCACGAGTTCTATAATTAACAATAATGGCCCTTATAAGAATAAACGAAATAATTCTTAGTTAACAAAAGTACGAAATGTTACAGAAATATACATGTCACTTATTAGTATGGATTCATATGTGTTGTATGGGTAAGTTTTGCTAGTTAACAAATCGTGAAAGTTTATAACTCATTATGTGCAATATGTGGATGTTTTGGATTAAGCTACTGAATGCTTGATTTGTTAAGTATAAACAAACATGATTTCACTTAGCATGTCACCAACAGGTTAAACTAGTCAATAATCTCTAAAACACATAAATCAATGGGATTGATTAAACACTTTGTTAAACCGACCTATACTGCACGTACTTATGTACTCGTATATTCCAGGTAATATCTCATGGGTTATCTTTCGTTCTAGCTTTCGATTTGCTTTATAATCTAGCATACATTTAAGATGAGTTCATTACACCTTTTTTAAACACACATTTGGGGAGAAAAACATTCTGCCATCTTTTTATAAGTTGTGTATGACATGTACATTGTGTGTCACCATTGAAAAGTCCTTACTGTTTCGAATCATTAATTATGAAAATTAGCGAGAAATATTCGGTAGTACGACAGGGGCTAACAAACCCCACCCGTACGACTGGAGGTCAAGTGGGTGCGAGATTATCCTAAACGACTAACACATTGTCACGACTTGGTAAGTTGTGGCGGAAAGCAAACAAACGAACACAAACAACTTCGATTATGAAAACACTATCATTATGCTTATGTTATAGAATTAGTTATTTGCATTGTTTTTTGGATCGGTTCGGACCGGCCGGTCCGACCAGGAATCGGTGCCGTGTCCGGTCCGGTCTGGTGTGATTCGGTTTTTAGTGGTCGAACCGGCCGGTTATTCCCGAACCGTTGGTCGGATTGGGAAACCGGACCGGTTCAGACCGGTTTTGGTTTTTTTAATGGGTAAAAACGGGGTGTTAAACCATAAATTAGTACATCGGATATACAAATATAGTTAAGTTTTATATATAACTATAAAAATATATATATATCATATATAAATTACTTATATTTAATTATATATATAAATATAATTAAATATAGTTAAATCCGGTCCAACTGGTCCGACCAGTCCGACCACCAAACCAGTAAGGCGTCCAGGTCGACGTCCGATCCGGTTCTGAAAACATTGGTTATTTGTTAGATTACACATTACTTATTCTCCTCCAACAGTGGCGGATCTAAAATTTTTTTTCATGAGGGGCGGAAAATTTTAAAGGTCATTTGACAATCATAATATAATATATTTTTCGGTCGGTTTTGATCAAATCGGGTTGGATCGGACATCCGGTTCATCATCACAAAAACATAATTAAAATAGTCTTAAAATCTTGTATTTACATATATTAAAAAACATCTTAAAGCAAATATACTTACAAAAATGCTTATATTTGATATTTAAAGCAAGTATACACATTAGACTGATGATATGTAATATGTTTAAAAACATTATACTCATCGTTGATACAGTTCCCAAACTCTTTAATGCTTATGATGTTCAACATGTTTGAGAACAATGTCGGCCGGTAAATATAACATTTAATCTCCTATATATCTTGATGCCAATATAAATTTAGCTTGTTTGATAGTAAAAAACATTCATCTTGGTAATTTTTTTTCTTTCTACTACGTACTTGATTATTTGAGAGTAATATTAAAATTTACTAGGTTACAGACTCCGGTTAGTGGGAAAATATAGTTCGCACGGACCGTATCCTTATTGTAGTCCACCCGCGACAATGTGTTTACGACATTTTTGTTTTCTCTTCAATTTAAAATTTAAGTGGGGCGGCTACATAATTTTATGAGGGCGATCGAGATTTTCGCATACACACAACAATGGAAGAAAAATTAGGGTGGGCGGCTCCACCCTTCATCCCAATGTAGGTATGTCACTGCCTCCAACTCAACTATTTTTGTTTAGTTACAGGTGCATGAGTTGCTAATGAGTTGAATCATTTTAGTTGTTTGAATGTTGATTTGTTTGTGCTTTTTAGCTATTTAAACAGCTAGGATTTTTCTTGGTTTTTTGGTTCTTCTGCAGACAAGGATAGAGAATTAAACGAATCACAAGCTGAGATGAACGCACTCTGACTCTCTGAATGCCTGAGAAAAAAAGTTGTTGAGGAGGTATTGTTTCGGTTATTAATTTGTGCTTCATGTATAATTAACTAGACAGTTCATTTTGATTCATTATCTTATGTATAATTAACATGTTACCGGTATATTGCTTTTTCAAAACACATGTGTTGGATTAATCTCGAAAGTTAATAGTTGTGTTATTGGATACGAGTCAAATTTGTGGATCCATATCAACAGGTCAAAGTCAACAAAGGTTTTATTTAGTCACATGTTTTAGTTTGTTTAGTCAAAGCAGTGGGTAGGTGGTTTTTCTTTTATTTAGTACAACTGCTATTTCTTTCTATTTGATGTAAGATAATTAATGAATGAAAGTATAAGCTTGAAGACAATAAACTTGGTGACTTTCACGTGTGTATTTTGGGGATTGAACCAACAATAGGCACTACTTTATACCATGGTTTTAAAATGCACGTGTAATGCATGATACACTTGATGCACGTGTAATGCATGATACACTTGATGCACTGCTACGAGCGCATCGCAACATCTGATGCGTTGTGTTTCGATTATGCGCCATTGATGCGCCGACGCGCTGTGTTTCCTTATGCGCCATCGATGCGCCTTTTATGTGACGATGAGCCTTTAAACATGCATTATGTACTGCTATGATTTTTCTTTAATTTTAAATCTGATTCGAAACTTTTCAACGCATGTAAGCGCATCACATAATTTAAAACTAAACTTTATGCGGATCCTATTGAGAAGCACAAAAGAAAATTAAAGGTACAACTCGAGAGTTGTGTGACCATTTGGTTTTTGTAACTCTAAGACTTGAAATTATATTATATGGATCTGTTATCTATGGTTATCACTCAAAGACAATTTTTCAGGGGTGTTAGCAATGTTTATTATTTTATAATTTTTCTATTAGATTTATTTATTCGTAATTAAAATTTAACAAGTTTGTTGTACTCGTGCGATGCGGTGGATTGTTACTCTCGAACTAAGATTTAAAACGAAACATCACACAATGGTGGAACCAGGAATTATTTGTTATGGGGTCACTTTTTTTGGTGATTAGGTTTTTAAAAAAAATGACATAAAATTTTCAAGTAGTCTAAACGAGTCAGGTCAATTATGCTCTTCTAATTTTATCTTTTTTATTAGGGTGAAAATATGACACATAACTTAATATGAGTATTCCAAATTTTAATCCTAACCCACAAGTTACAGAAATCTAATAATACAATTTCTACTTAGATTATTAAAAAATAAGATGTTCATAACTAGACTTTAACAATTAACTTGTAGAAGTGCTTTACAACAATGTGATATTACGTGGAGTCATATATGTGAATGCATGTTTTACTATTATTCATGATTCTTACAACAGTTTGGTTGTGGTTTGCATTATATTGATTTCTTGGTAAATAGTAGCAGTGATAATTAAAACAAACCTCCTAAAAATCAATGTCTAGTTTTTAAAAACAAAATATCCACACTCAAACCCACTCAACTTCTCTAAAATTCAAGGTTACACAAAACTAAAATCACTAAATAGAAAATCACAAAATGCAACACACACAATTTATGAATTATAGCAAACTAATACACAATATTAAGCCTTGAACATAAACTAGTGTTTGAATCACCCAAATAAATTAACTAACAGATTATAACAATGGAAACACCAAAAACACTAAAATAAATTCTAGGGTTTAAATCTTCGTTCATTATTCATAGACAAATATATAAATAACAAGTTTAGAAAATTAATCTTTAAACAATAAAACTTGAAAGCTTGAATAGTTGAATGAATTAGGGCTTTGTAGTTAGTATCCAATACCCGCCGCCTGAGTTCTAGCCGCCACCCACCACTCATCGGAGATATAGTCATCGCCTGTCGCCCGCCACCCGCCGGACTTGATCACAGAACAGGGCATGGGTGGTGTGCTTGGGCAATGGTCGATTGGGGGGAGGGTTGTTTGAATATATTACAGATTTACAGATTGTAAGTTTGGGGAGGGTTTGGGTTAGGGTTTTTATCATGGTTTTGAAAACCTGATCGGACCGGCCGGTTTGACTGGTTAGACCGGGAACCGGAATCCGATCCTGTCCGGTTCGGTGTTTAAAGCCGTTTTAGTATTGAACTAGTGGTCGAACCGGTCGAACCGGCAGTCGGACCGGGAACCGGACCGGTTGAACCGGTGGTCAGACCGGTTGAACCGGTGGTCAGACCGGTTGAACCGATTTTTTAATATATATTTTTATTTTTTTTTGTAATTTTTACATATATTTATAAAAGTACTTAGAATTTTATCCGGTTCTTATATACGGTCCGACCGGTTGAACCGGTCCGACCATCGGACCGGTAAGACGTCCGATTCACTGTCCGGTCCGGTTTTAAAAACATTGGTTTTTATGTATACTAAGGGTAAACATGTAATTTTGTAAATTAATAAGTAGTGGAGAAAAAAAAGGGGTTGCAGGTGTCAAACCCATGACCTGCTCTCCATATTCACGTGGGTTTATCTAGTGAACTAACACCAAATTTAAGTTATTTTATGAACCTAAAAGTACTAATGGGTTCACATTTTGAAACAATGGGTTCACTCAAAATTTTGGTATTATATAGTATGTTATCCGCTCAAAAATCAATGGGGTCACTTGACCCAATAGTATATAATGTAGTTCCGCCCCTGACATCAGATGACATTACCACACGTAGCGACACATTTATGAACTTATTTACACGTGTTACGGCGGTGAGATCTCGTATTGAAGCTTGTAACGTAAAATGAAAACAATATTATGCCTCGCAAGTTGTGGCTTGATAATTATATAAGTAATTTAAATGAAAAAATATAAGAAAAAGTAAAATAAATAACTTAAAAAGTGAGACATAGGTGGTGTTTTTTTACCAAAACCTCTTCCCCACCTCTTCATCTGCGCGCACGTAGACGCGGGAAGAAATTTTGTGTGCGCTGAGTGTTTGTTTTTTGGAAAACGTTTCATTAAAAAATGTCTTCCCGAGGTCTGCATGGAGAAGATGTGGACCTATGACTTCTGAAATCTTCTAACCTTTTCTCACCTCCCCCACCGGCCGCCCCACCTCCCCCACCGGTTGGACCACCGTCGCCCCACCTCCCCCACCGACCGGACCACCGCCCCACCACCCCCACCAGCCGGACCACCGCCGCTCTCACATCCCCCTCCCCCTCCCCCACATGCACCCGCCGACCCCCCTCCCCACACCTCGCCTGTCGGTTTCTTGTACATATGGATGTGTATATATGTTGTATGTACGTATGGATGTGTGTGTGTGGTACAAGTCCAAGGAAACAAGTATTAAAAAAATAGGTTTAAAAAATAAGATTAATTTAATTACAGAATATTTTTTTACTATTCAACAGATGTTAAAAACAAACAGTCTTTTTCTTGCAGACTGCAGACGTTTGGTCCACCTCTTCTGCTACAGATGTGGTCCGCAGACTGCAGACATTTTCCTGTAGGAAAAACAAACAACACCGTTGTCTGCATGTTGTAGAGTGATCACACGAACTGGTGTTTGCGAACCTCGTTACACGTGTGCGACTATAACAATAGCGTATTGGAGATTCAAACAAATATAATGTATAATACCATGACTCGCACGTTGTAACTTAATAATTAAAAAATGAGTTAAGCAAAAAAATATAATAAACATAAAACAAAAAATATAACTATAAAACCCATGGAAAAAAGATGTCGATATCAAGTTTTGAATTCACAATCCTTCATTTATTTGAACAAAATTCTAACCACATCAAGTGAGTATGATCGATTTGGTTCGGTTTTAAATCTTGAACCATACCATTTGAAAGTATGAAGGTACTAACAAAAACAATAGTATGTGTAATTAATAAATTTTATTTATATAATATTTTATTTATAAACTCGTGTAAACTAAACGTTATCAAAATAATAATAACAATAGCCTAAATTGGTGACCAATCATTTGCACAATAATTGAAATGCTAGTTAACAGAACCAAACTCGTGAACATACATGCATACATATATGGATATCAGATCAGATATGATATCAATCTAGAACCATTGCTCATGATGGACACACAGTCCCTCATTCTCGTTACCTTTGCCTTAGCCTTAGCCATCACAACCATCATCACATCCCTCATGTTCCGCCGTAGAGCCACCCACAAGCCACCCCCTGGTCCATCGTCCCTATACTCCCACCTCCTGCTACTAACCACATCTCTACCCAACCTCCAGTCCATAACCACACATCTCAAGTCCATATTCGGACCACTTTTCACCATTTCCATCGCCTCTCACCCTTCGTCTTAGTCGGCACCCATTCTCTCACCCACCATCTCCTCATCCATAAAGCCACCACCGTCTCCGATCGCCCGCAAATCTACCCCTTTCGCGGCATCTCTACAGCCTCATACGGCCCTACATGGCGACTTTTACGTCACAATCTTGCCTCAAACTTCTTCAGACCTTCACACGTCAAGTCCTACTCACCGGCACGCGAGTGGGTCCTTCGTACCATGATCGCTAAACTCCGACAACAGCAAGAGGATGTCGGAACAATCAAGGTCGTCATCGATCATATCCAGTTAGCCTTGTCGCGTTTGTCCCTACTTATGTGCTTTGGGGACAAGCTTGAACTTGATGATCGTCGTGTTACTGACATCTCCAGGGTTTATGCAACTTTACTCTCGTATGTTAACACTTTGTTTTTTAATGTCATTGTTGTGTCCCCTTGGTTGGCGAAAGTATTGTTTAGGAGCAAGTGGAAGAGCTTCGATCAGCTGCGTGATGATCAGAATCACTGCTTGTTCCGCTGATCGAATCTCGAATACAAGCAGCTACATCCGAAACTACTCGATCAGTGGCGTATATTGACACACTTGTGAACCTACGTCTTCCTGACGAAGAGGGTGCAAATAGAACCGGTGGAAAGCTCACCCACAGGAGATGGTGACCATGTGCGGCGAGTTTCTCGTCGCTGGGACCGAGACCACCTCTAGTGCTCTAGAGTGGATCATGGCCAATTTGGTGAAGCATCCTTGTATCCAAACAAAGCTCTATGATCAAATCGTTGAAGTCGTCGGACAACCAAGGGCGCATGGGGTCGAGCCAGATGTAATTATCAACGAGGACAAGCTACAGAAAATGCCATACTTGAAAGCCGTGGTGTTAGAAGGGCTGCGGCGACATCCACCGGGGCACATTGTGTTGCCGCATAGGGTCACTGATGATGTAGAGGTGCAAGGCTACAAGATTCCAAAGGGTGCAACCATCAACTTCATGGTGGCCGAGATGGGTCGGGACCCGGATGTTTGGGCCGAGCCCATGGAGTTTAAGCCCGAGAGGTTCTTGGACGATGATGGTAGTTGTCGTGTGATTGATATAAGGGGGACGAAAGGGATTAAGATGATGCCGTTTGGTGTTGGAAGAAGGATGTGTCCTGGCTATGATCTCGCTTTGCTTCATTTGGAATATTTTGTTGCGAATTTGATTTGGTATTTCAATTGGAGTGTTCCTGATGGTTATCATGTTGATCTTGAAGAGGAGGTCAAATTCACTATGGTTATGAAGAACCCTCTACAAACCAAATTATCTTTGAGGACCAAAACCAATATCGCTTAAGTCGTTATGATCATATGTACCCCTTTCACGTTTTACAAACATAAGAAACCTATTTCAATATTCCCACAATTCGACGTATGAATTCTTATTATAATAAATGCAAAACTTTGTTTATTATTAATTCTGATGAAGTCTACTTATTGTTTTATTGGCTCTCTGATCACTTGCGTTAAATGATAAAAACGATAATGTGTACAAACATAATAAAACTATTTATTATTTATAATTTCTCTCCTATTAACTAGAAACTGACAATGAAAAACAATAATGCGTATAAACATAATAAAACTATATATTTAATTGTTTATCATTTCTCTCCTATTATCATGTTGATCTTGGATGGTTTTCGAGCCCGTCAAAAGGAGGAAGTGATGAATCCCCACGCCATCATCTCCTGTTGGGTGAGCTTTCCACATAAAGGGATCAAATGAAATCATTTCCACATACATACTATATATATATATATACATACATACATAATACATACATACATACATACATACTACATACATACATACATACATACATACATACATACATACATACATACATACATACATACATACACATACATACATACATACTACATACATACATACATACATACATACATACATACATACATACATACATACATACATACATACATATATATATAAAGGGATCAAATGAAATCATTTCCACATAAAAACTAAAAAATCAAATTGATACGGCCTTCCGCTCAACAACACATGCATAAGATACCCACCATGGAGACAACCCAACTCGTACAAGACCATCTTCTGATCTAGCCCATGCAACGAGTGACAATCCAGGCTGTTAACCGACCTAGATGAATCCTATGTCGGCATCAATGATTTCTATGATGAGAAGCATTCTAACTCAAGCTCCACCTTCCTTTTTATTAGGCATGAGTAATTGGCATGGTCATTACGATCTCAATCACTTAGTTTGTTGCTTTTACGTATTTCCTTTAAATGTATTTTCGACACTTCTTTTATTGATTATGTATATTGAGAAAAGCACCCACGTCCTTGTCTTATTTATCTAGCCTCTCTGAAGAAGGTCGTATCAATAGTGCTTTTGTTATCGCGTCTCTCCATGTCTTCCTATTGAGAACCTCAACTCACACTAGGGAGAAACCCTAGCCACTCGTGTTAAAGTGTTAAAAATAGTATGTACCTCCACCACCTATAAATACAAAAATATCATAAAGATGTTATCCACCACTCATAAGTAGTTGTGAACTTTGTTAATGTAGTTTCAAGCTTCAAGATTATCCATCGTCCCGGTCTTCCCTTAATTTGTACTCTCTTCAACCATCACCACCACCGCCCCCACATAACCCTAATATCCGCCATCCTAGAACCATCACCACCACCTCACCTAATTTCGTATCATTTACACTCATAGGGATTTCACCTAAAGGGTTGGAGGGGGTAGTATAGGAATAACAAATCATTCTTAACTTTTTTTAAGTTTTTTTTATTTTTTAAACATTCATAAGTTCTTTATATGTAGTTAGTTTGTTAAAACAAATTCAAAAAAATCGAGCATTTTTGTTTTTAATACAATTATTGTATTATTGTATTTAAAGAAAATGTGTTTTCTTAATCCAGGGTTTTAGATCTATGCATGATATTTTAGCTTTTTATGTACATGGTGTTTTAACATCCGAACACTAAAGTTAATATGGTGTGTTAGATTTTTTATGGTTTGACATAAAATTTCAACATGACATCTAATTTTTCATGGTGTTTTTCATCTATGCGTTCATATTAATATAGTATTTTAGCATTTATACATGGCATTTTGGCCCTTATCTTTTGGGTGTTTGCCCAACTTCTTTTTCCCTTTTATTTCTTTCTGCTTGTTAGGATCCACTATTAAGTCACATATTTATTTATATTGTAGGATAACGTTATTATGTATAATATTATTCTCTTTTATGAATTTGCACAAATTTAGGTGTGTTATAATACAAACTGATACATAAAGTCTAACTCATACAGTAGATTTACATGCATAAATTGTACTTATACATTGTAAACATGTGTAATTTACGTTGTGTAAATTACAATTCACATGTGTTAAATAATACGATGTACCGCATATATATCGTATGATATACTATATACACATGCAACATATCATATGCAGAATGAAAAATAAAATCATACATAATAAAATTATTCTTTGAAAACTACTAAACAACTTCAAAGTAGTACAAAATATGTACTTTTATTTTTCAATGTTGATAAAAATGGTTTGTCCTTTTATGACGCATGAGCTGCGGAAGGTTTTGAGTTGATTGGGAGAAGATCGTTTTAATAAGTTAAAGGTGATGATTAGTGGATCATAATTTAATGGATTGGTTTTAGTAATTTTAGTTTAATTTGTGATTACAAACAATATTGAATATTATTTACTACATATAATACTATACTATGATGATACTACTACATATACGTATATGTAATCAGTTTGATTGAATGATATTTTTGTTATTTAATATAAGAATATTATACTCAAATTAAAAATAAAAAGTTTTTGATTTTATGATGTCAAATTTTATGAAAAATGATAACGTGTAATATAGTTTTAAGCACTTAAAGAGAAAAATAGAGGAGTTTTTTAGTTTTCTCATTAAGAAGAGTTTGGTCTGGGTACAAATACATATATTGGGGACGTATCTTTCGTAAACCACGTATTGGAAAGAAAATCAAAGACCTAATCATATTTAAAAATGTTATGATTAATTCTATATTCGTTATAATATAGTATAAACAATTTTTTTCTCATTTTTCTATATATTTTTATTACATTGAAATTTTAAAATACAAAAAGCAGCAGACATGTGGAAATTTAAAAGAACAAAGTCTTTAAGCATGTGAAGAAAACAAATACACATGTATAAAGATAAGAAAAATACTCTAGATCCCAAAAACTATCTTTACAAATCAATGACATAAGAAAAATCAGCATGCTCTTTTCTTCATTCTTTCTTGTTCACATCTTAAATCTGGGTTGTTTCCCGAAAAACAAACCAAAGTTTAACATGAATTAGCAACTATTTTAAGCATAGAAACAAAGATTTAACCAAGTATATACAAGTGTAAAATTAGTTTACACTTGTGTTTATTTAGTTTAAATATGTGTGTATATTCCATAAACCACTGAAAACTATTTAAAAAAAACCAGTAAAAACTTTGTTTACACATATGTAAAAACTCAATCCACACGTATAAAAACTCAATATACACATATGGTATATTTAAAAAACACATTGAAACTCATAATACAGATGTAAAAACTTAGTTTGCGCGCACCGAAAAACCTAGTAAAATTCAGTTTACAATGTGTATATTCAAATGGATTTTTAAAATTTTAAATTTTGTAAATAAAAAAATATATAGGATATTTATTTTGAATTTCTTAATGATATAATTTTTAAATCTGGGGTGATATAAAAAACCCAATTAAAACAAAGATTCTTCTTTTGAAAAAACAGTACACTAATATAACGTAACATATGTTGTTTTATCGAAAAATGTGTTGTTTTCCTATAGAACAACATATTATTGTATTTTTTATAGTAGAACATTAGCATTGGTCATGTTTTTGTGTTGTGTAACGATGCACAAGCACTTTATGGGTATTTTAACGTAAACCACCACGTCATATTTTACTTTACCATTAGCAATACATGCAAGGGTAAAACAAATGTTGTTTGAAGGAGTCATGTGATTTTCTAAAGAAAAACTGTGATGTTTTATGGTAAACAACATGTTTGGTGTTGTTTACGGTTATAAAAAAATTCTATGTTGTTTTACAATCTTGTTCTAAAGTCTGATGTGTTCATATACATTAAATTAACATTAACTGTGTTTTAAAATCTAGCATATATAGAAAATAACAAAAACACAACATATTTATAATGAAACTTTGGAATACAACACCTACAAGACGAAATTGAAATTACCACAAAACATGATAAAACAATACTCTTCGTGTTGTACAACACGGCCTGTGCTTTAGACGTTTAAAGACAAAAAAATCCAGCACGTTCCATTATATAAAAAATAGTACAATTCATCACATTAAAAATATCTAACACAAAAAAATATAAAAGTACAACACAATAAGCGGTGTTGTAAAAATCGGCCTAGACAGCTAATTAATCGACAATTAATCGGTAGTCGGCCCATTACCTTGTCGATTTCAGCTAACCGGTACCAAAAATCGGTAGTCGGTCCTAGGCGGCAATAAACGACACTAAACAGAATTAATCGGTAGTAATCGAATAAATATTTCTAGGCAGTCAAAGTCGGTCAACTATGTTTTTTTCTGCTTCTTGGTCATAATCGAACCTAGTCAGTCCTAATTGGCCAAAAATCATGGGTTTTTGCGAGATTCTGGCAACTCTCTAGCCAGATTCCGACAACTTTCTAGCTAGATTCCAACGAAATGCAAAATTTACTGTGGCATCTCAGAAATTCTGGGAAAAACATGAAATTTCGGGGATCTCAGAAATTTCCAGCTAAATCTGAACATTTGTATTAAAATTACACATAAAATTGTTTGTTTCTATGTATAAAACTGAATTTATATATAAAAACTCCAATCTGCTTAATCTCGATTACTCCCTACTCGATGCACCTCCCAACTCGCGTCTTGTGATTTTTACAAAACTGACAATCAAGGAACAAAATTCCCGGGTAATCAATACATTCAAGAAAGTTAAACTGTGATGTCAAAATTGAATCGCAATAAAAATTTATGGTACACTATTTTAAATCATTGTAGGATTAATCTTGATGATTAAATCAGGTCAATTCAAGTCATGGGTCTAATATTTGAGCCATGAGTTCTATTTATTTATGCAACAAGTTTTGATTTTAAAAGAGTCTTAGTAATTAAGTAGTGGTTGTTAGTAGGTTTATTTTATAGGAGCACTAAGTTATTAATCCATTTTGCATGTTTTCTTTTAGTTTATTTATATGTATATATTGCAAGTAATGAAAGTAAAAGAGTTTGTGAGTGTGTAATTTTAAAATTGAAACCAACATTTGATAGCAATTGGTATCAGAGAACAAGATTAGAAAAGAATTTTGTTTTGAGAGTCGGTTTTGGTCCGAGGAACAACCCTTGACTGTAGGGCTAAGAACAAGAGAAAGAGAAGTAGATTGAGTAGTGGAGCAGTCGAACAAATCGCAAGAAGAAAGTCAGAATGGTGGAAAACCTCTGCTGGTTTAAATCATCAAGGAATTGAAGACAAGCAAGTAATTCATCGAAAGAACGAAGGGATTACCAGTGTTGCATATATAGAGAAGTAACTGTCACATGAAGCAAAGCGGTGGAATTAAATCAAGGAAGCAAGCAACCAAGGAGGAGAAGATGTTCGACTATTTTTGTCAAAATTAATTTTCCTTCAGGTCGGAAAAAAAAGAGTGAAGCAGGCAAGCAACTAAGCATTCCGTGTATTAAGGTGTTGTTTGTTTTTTATGCAGAAAAACGTTTGCAGTCTACGGACCACATCTGCAGTAGAAGAGGTGGACCAAACGTATGTAGTCTATAAAAAAAGACTATTTGTTTTTTAACATCTACGGAATACTAAAATATTCTATAATTAAATTAAACATATTTTTTAAACATTAAAAGCAACAATACCAACAAATCCAAATCAGAATAAAAAATTTCAAGAAAAGCTTAGAGTTTACATCAATGAAATTATAAAATTTGACCTAGAAAAACTAATTTAAAAAATGTTTTATTTTCACTTGGTATCAGTCATCTTTGGGAAGCTAATTTGACTTCTCTGCTTTTTGAAGATCTGTTGAAGCTTTTCGAGCCACTACCATCGAGCTCCACCCCGCCGGCGTCGGAGACAACACAACCACTACCACCGCCACCCCCCTTTGAAGATCTTTGAAGATCTACTACGCTGAATGAGTAGCAGGCCCACTAGAGCTCCACCCCGCCGGCATCGGAGACAACAAGGCAGCATCAGAAAACCCATCAGAATGCGGCGGAGAATAGTCGGAATTCGCCTTAGGCACATAAACACACAAATTAGACGCTAAAGCCATCTTTACTTTCCTCCATTTGCTCCCTATTTTCTTATCAACAACAGATCTCGAAGTGAATTAAACAAAGGTGGGGGGAAGGGGGAGGTGGGCGTCCGACAGGTGGGGGAGGGGGGAGGCAAGAGCAGGTGGGGGGAGGGGTGGCGTTTATCCAGCCGGTGGGGGGAGATGGGGTGGCGGGCGTCCGGCAGGTGGGGGAGGTGGGGCGGCCGGTGGGGGGAGGTGGGGCGGCCGGTGGGGGGAGGTGGGGCGGCCGGTGGGGGGAGGTGAGAAAAGGTTAAAAGACCTCATAAGTGATAAGTTCACATCTTCTCCACGCAGATGTCAAAAAGACGTTTTTTAATGAAACGTCTTCTAAAAATCAAACAGTCTGTGCACCAAAGCCTCTTTTGGCGTCTGCGTACGCATATGAAGAGATGGGGAAGACCTTTTTAAAAAAACAAACAACACCTAAGTGAAAGGAAACAACTGAGCATTCCGTGTTTTAAAGCAAGCAAGCACCCTACTAGCCTGGTGAATTAATAGAAATTCACGCAGCCAGCCAACACTAAAAAATTCACTACTAGAAGTACGAAGGAAACAGGTAAGCAAGTGAATAAAAAATGTTCCAAGAAAACAAGAAAGCAGCAATGGGTATTTCGGGCCTAGTTTCAGGGCTGAAACGATGACCGAATCGCGCCTCCACCTTGGTAGTGATTACCAGAATTACACAACAAGCAGGATAGCAGTTTGATATTTTGGATTATGTTCAAGGCTAATAATTACATATGAATTGAGTGCTTTTAAGCAGGTCGGTTGATTAGAATGAAAGCAAGAAAGATAGCAAGTAGCAAGACCAAATATTTGTGATTCGGATAGCAAGAAGGTAAGCAAGTTAGCAAACAAGATGATTCGAAGTAAGTAAGCAAGAAAGAATCAAATTAAGCAAATTTAGCAAGAAAACCGATTCTGGTTATAGCAAGAAAAGCAATAACGAAAGCAAGCAAGAAACATAACAAGAAATGGGCAAGAAGCATGATCAAGATTAAGGGGGTGAATGTTGGACTAATCTTGATTGGTTAAGTCGGGTCAAGTCAAGTCATGGGTCTAATATTTGAGACATGTGTTTTATTTAATTTATGCATCAAGTTTTGATTTTGAAAGAGTCTTACTTGTTGAGTAGTGGGTATTAGTGGATCTATTTTATTAGAGTACTAAGTGTCACGACCCGCCAAAACACAGGTCATAACACCCTAATTTTTATCTACTAGGGGCACTTATGAAGCATGCAAGGCTGCCCGGAAGACTCTGAAACACCACGTAATTCTGTAGCAATATTGCAGCCTTGGAAGACTCTAGAACGTCCCACAATCTGCTATAAATTGGGCATAAAGGGCTGCTATAAACAAGCAACTTGTGCAGCCCTAAAAGACCCCAGAATCTCTAGAAATCACTACCATCTTCAACCATGGATTCTCCATGGAGGAAGCTAGATAGTTCCTTAGAAATATCTAGTGATATATATTTCTATCATGCATAAAATATTGTATACATACATCAAGATATAGAACAATCTAGAATACATGTAACTAGTATAAATAGGTTGGTGGTGCTTCATTTGTACTCACCTAAGTTCCTTGTAACTCAAAGTCTTTGTAAGGCCCCGTTCCGGGACGCTTACAGTTGGTCGATCATCACACATAAAACATATATTTACATTTATTTGGAGTAAACACTGCAACGAAAACATTCAAAAATGACATTTCATTTATTATAAAGGCTTTTGCAAAATAATACATTGTTATCCAGTTACAAAATACATGTTGCATTACATCACAAAAGCATTATAAAAATGGATGCCATCCAAAAGAGCTGAGTAGCAGCCCCGTGCCATCCTCAGCAATCATTATCTGTCAACTGGAAACACATAAAAGTCAGCTTTGCTGAGTGAGTTCTAGTTTTATAATAAAACATACATTTTCTTTTGTTAAAACCGTTCTTTACTTTCATGCGATCATACATCATACGTACACATAGATAATATCATTATTATTTTCATCATTCATTCATTAACTTTTGTTCATTCATTGTGCGTCATTAACTTTCACATTCTTTCATCATTACATCATTTCTTTCCATCAAAACCATAAACGTTACCCTTCTGTTCCTGGTACTGGACCAAGGCCTATCATAGACCTTCTATAACGGTGCACCGCACCTCTGGTCATAGTACCTAAGGTAAAGTTTAGGTGTACCATTGCCATGTGCAGTACCCTTCTGTTCTTGGTACTGAACCTAGGCCCATCATAGACCTTCTATAACGGTACACCGCACCTCTGGTCACAGTACCTAGGGTATGCAGCAATGGTTCTATACAAATGCTCAATCACAAAGAAAGACCCCGATGTGCATCCTCCCGGGGTAGCAAACCCACACACCGTTGGGCTAACACCTTACAATGGCGTGTCCCGACATACAAGGCTTGCAAGACTTCTTTACTTTCATCATTCATTAATAACATCGTCATACAGAGCATCATCATACATACATACATCATGCATAAACATACAACATCAAACATCTTCATCAACATGTCCAACATAGCGTCTACGACCTCGAATGTCAACTTACAAGAACTTACGGGAACCTTCCACGTCAAAACTTACATCTGCACTTTCCTCCGAAAGTCAGTAAATAAACTACATATTTCCTCGGGTACACCGGCCCTACTTGGGCGTATAGGCACCTCTCAGTCGCATAACCTCTTATGTGACTAAACACGATGCGAATGGATAATATGCGATTGGTGTCACACCCTCAATTTCCACAAATGAGGTAATACCGTTAGGCGTATTAGTTACACCAAACGAATCGTTTAAAATGAAGTTTCCCAAATTCTAGAATTTAATATGAAAACATAAAGTAAGTTGCGGAAGCATATAAGTTTATGATTCAAACGGCGCAAACACACGTAAAGCCAAACAAGTAGAATATGTAGAAAAATGCAATTGTTCTTTTTCGACCAAATAAATAATGAATGATATGATGCAATGATCCTAGACGTGCTCGCTTAGGAACCTGAAAGAAACATGCTAAAGTGTCAACACAAGATTGGTGAGTTCACAGTTTTATCAAAAAACAGTAAATAATAGTAATGAAATCTAGATTAAGTAATCAAAGCATGTAAGTAGGAAGCTAGCCTACAACAAGTCACTATGTGCATGAATTTCGCAACCGAGCTGACAATAATAATATGATGAATGCCCCGCCTGTGGATACCAGACCACAACACTGTAAAACGGGCTAACCATTCACCCGTTTGACCTCCAGTCAAGCTAGTGCGACTAACCCGGTGGGGTTTATCAGACCCTGTAGATCTACTAACAATCACCTCACTAATACTATATTAACGGTCCGAACGAGGCGTAGTGGTATCACAATAGTAAACCAGTATATGCAGTATTACCAATCTAAGTATTGTATAGTTTAAGAAAAACAACATATTTCTCTCCCCCAAAAGAGAGTATTATATGAAAGTGGGACTGAGAACTCACCTCAAATGCAAAACAACAGAAATGCAGATAACGGGTAATTAAATTTCCGAATTACCTGAATTTCAATTAATATATAATTAATATCGATTATTAATTACGAGCATAAAGATTTGTACAGATTTCACGTTTCACGACTCGATTCGGGTTCTTCTTAAATGTTAGTTTAGTCACACTAATTCACCAAAAGTATAAACTCAAACATCAAGTTAATCCACATAACTCGGTTATGCTAAATAGTACATATCTTCACACACATAAAAAAATAATATATTATATATATACTACACACATGTGACTGCTTATAAGAAGATCTACATGCATAGCACACACATGCACCTTAGACTCACACTCATATATCATACTTCATGAATCCACCCAGTAGTGTAGAATCTACATACACATTCCTATACAAGCCTACCTTACACCCACTTATTTTACCCATACTTTCATACACTCTACCATTAACAAAATATCCATATATAATTATGCACATCACACACACCAAAGAAAAACACACGCACGCACTAGTACCCACACCAGATATCATGCATCATCACCACTCATGCAGAACACCCAAACACAACTCCTTTCAAAATTAGTAATCAGAAGAACATGCACCAACATTTAAACATCCATATATATATGGATGTTACACAACTCAGCACACATATGTACGCACATGGACAACATACACCCAATGCTATAATGAAATCATGACTATGAACAATTCACATGCACATATACGACAGAAACATACACATATACACATATATACTACGCTGTACATGCACATCAAACCACACACTTACATGTGCACTTATACATCCTTTCGGTTAACACTTCAACGAGGACACATCGCCCCAACCGAAACCCACCATTTCTAAACTTAAACATGATAACAAGCAGACACATTCATACGCAGATTGCAAACACATGATAAACCCACACAACAACCTCATATACATCTATACGCGACCACACAAAGTTACACAACCCGCACGAGCGCATATCATACGAACATAAACATCGCATGCAGATATACGTGTACTCACATATACGCTACCATACACGTACACATCACATATATATATACATATATACATACGAAAAGCACACACACACACACATAAAGCATGTATGCAGCAGAAGGCACACACTTGTTCACACTTCACACCGCAACCCACATTCAAGATCGAGCGACCGAACCGTAATCTAAATCGTACCCGTGAGATGAGGGAAAGAGGCATACCGTACGGTTAAATATCGTGGTTGTCGGGAAGGAGAACAATCACACACTTTCCGCCGCGAAGGAAGAGGCTACCATCGCGAAGCCGCTTGGAGTTAGGGTTTCGAGAACCGTTGAACGGAAAGATGGGGTTACGGGGGAGAGTTTGTTTGGTTTATATGGCTGCATTAATACTTTTGCAATTTGGCACAATTTCCCCTTCCACTTGGCCTAATTGACATTTCATGCTAATAATCTTTTTTTTTTGGTTAATATTTTGTATGTTATGAAATGTTTAATTTGATATTCATAATAATAATATTTATTATTAAAAGGTATTAGAAATTTGATTAAACAAAATTTGATTAATCAAATTATAACAGAGATAGTTTAAATTAAGGGGCAAGATTAACCTGAAAACTCGGGTTGTGACATCATCCCCTAGTTGAAGAAATTTTCGTCCCGAAAATTAAAACATCAGGTTAACATAAAACGCCAGATTTATCAACAACGATAGGAGGTCTGAAGCTCTCTTATGATAGGGTTTCTAAGATTTCTGAAATAAACCCAAAGTAAGGAACGTAAGGTTTCATGTGAGTTGTGACAATTGGACACCTATGCGAATGAACCAATGCGGATGAATACTTGTGCGAATGGACCTAATGCGGATGGAACTAGGTGTATGGGCCTCAGTCGCATAACTCCCCATGCGATTGTTCCTCAGTTGCACAACTGGCAGGCGTATGGGCTCCAGTCGTACGTCTCACATGCAATTGAACCTCAATCGTGCGAATGAACCTCAATCGCACCTTATTCGGCCGTATGGCCTCAATTCGGTTGCCTAGCCCTAGCTAATGCAGAATGCAGTTCATCTCGAACCCAATCTGCCATTTTCGACCTCCAAGCTCTTCCAAACCCATTCTAAGCCCAAATCAACCATCCTAAAACTTAGGAATGCATGCCACAACACCATTCAAGCACACACAAGCTCAAAAGTAAGACCCAAATGAATCATACACATACCATACAAATGGGTCAAACACACACACATACAAAACGGGTTTTCAGATGTGTTTCAGCCCTAAAATCGACCAAAAACGTGTAAAAGAGGGGTCCTAGAACTCACACAAACAACACCGAGAAGTAGAGCTTTGATTAGACCCGCTACACTTCGATTTTGCACACTTGAATCCACTCGAACCAAACTTTTCTATTCTTTTCTCCCTTTTTTTTTCTCTTCTTGGCGGATTTTGTGGGTGTGGGGAGAGGGTGAGGGCTGTCCTCTCCCTTTAAATACCCCCACTCACCCAACTTTCTCTCGTTGGCGAGTTTGGTCCCTCGACTTTGGAATTTATTTCCTTTTTCTTTTTTCTTCGGCTTCAAAGAAAATATCCGAGTGTTACAAGTCCACCCCCTTATATAGGTTTCGTCCCCGAAACCTGTTATTCCTCGAACAATCGTGGGTAATGTTGCCTCATTTCTTCTTCAGTCTCCCACGTTGACTCAGATCCTTTCATGTGTTTCCATTGTACACGCACAAGAGAACCACTTTATTTCTCAGCCTCTTCTCTTTTCGATCGATGATTGCCACTGGTTGCTCCGCATAACTGAGCCGTTCGTCTACTTCGATATCCTCCAATGGAACAATCATATCTTCATCTGCCAAGCACTTCCTCAAATGAGATACATGGAATGTCGGGTGAATTCTATTTAACTCATCTGGTAATTCCAGTCTATAGGCCACCTCTCCTACTCAAGCAAGGATTCGGAAAGGCCCTATATACCTTGAGCTCAACTTGCCCCGCTTTCTGAATCAGATGATCCCCTTCCAAGGTGAGACCTTCAACATAACCCGGTCACCCACCTTAAACTCAATCGGTCTACGTCGTTTATCAGCATACGACTTCTGTCTATCCTTGGTTGCCTTCATGAAGGCTTTGATCTTTTCAAGCTTCTCAGTCGTAGTCTCGATCACCTCGACGCTCCCTAACTCTTTATGACCAATATCACCCCAACAAACGGGTGTTCTGCATCTCCTACCGTATAGCATCTCATAGGGTGGCATACCAATACTGACATGATAGCTGTTGTTGTATGAGAATTCAGCTAACGGTAAGTGGTCATCCCAACTTCCTCCAAAATCGATAACACATGCCTAAATAATGTCCTCCAATGTCTGAATGGTCCTCTCGGACTAAGCATCAGTCTGAGGATGATAAGTCATGCTAATATGTAACCTCGTCCCCATAGCGTCGTGGAATTTCTTCCAGAATTTGGATGTAAACCGAGTGTCACGATCAGACAGAACAGACACTGGTACATTGTGACGAGTTACAATTTCATTGATGAACAGATCAGCCAACCTCTCAGATGAATATGTCTCGCGGATCGGTAGGAAGTGAGCACTCTTCGTCAAGCGGTCAACAATCACCCATATAGTATCATACCCTTTCGGAGTACGCGACAGCTTCGAAATGAAATCCATGGTGATGTGCTCCCACTTCCATTCCGGTATATCCAAAGGTTGGATCTTCCCATACGGCCTTTGACGCTCGGCCTTCACTTGTAAGCAAGTAAGGCACTTACTCACATATTCCACCACATATCTTAGCCACCGATAGTCTTTCTTCATATCTTGGTACATTTTCGTTGCACCAGGATGAATAAAGTATCGAGTCTTGTGAGCTTCATCCATAATCTTCATGCGTAGATCCCCAAAACGAGGAATCCACACTTGTTCAAATCGGGTTTTAACACCAAGTGTGTTTTCACCCAATTCCGCAACCAGGCCTCTCATTCTTTCCGAGTTAAGATGATCTTCCTTCAATGCCTAATCTTGAAACTCTTTAACTTGCTTCATCACGTCAGAGGTCATGATTAACTGATACGCTTTCACCCGAATCAGTTCGGGTCTCTCTTTTCGACTAAGGGCGTCCGCCACCATGTTGGCTTTGCCCGGATGGTAATGGATCTCACAGTCATAATCCTTTATAAGCTCCAACCATCGTCTCTGGCTCATGTTTAGGTCCTTCTACTCAAAGAAGTACTTCAAGCTCTTGTGGTAAGTGAATATGGTGCACTTCATCCCATACAGATAGTGCCTCCAGATCTTTAGCGCAAAGACCACGACTGCTAGCTCCAAGTCATGAGTAGGATAATTGACCTCATGAACCTTCAACTATCAGGATGCATAGGCTATAACCTTCCCTCTCTGCATTAACACACACCCCAACCCTGAGTAGGAAGCAGCAGAATAAACCACCAGATCTTCACTTCCATCGGGTAATGACAAAACAGGAGCTTGAGTCAATCTCGTCTTCAATTCTTCGAACGCCTTCTCTTGAGCTTGACCCCATACAAACTTCACATCCTTCCGGGTCAGCTTAGTCAATGGAGTAGCAATCTTAGAGAAGTCTTGGATAAATATTCTGTAGTAGCCCACCAAACCCAAGAAACTATGAATTTCGGATGGCGTCCTTGGAGACTTCCATTGCATCACCGCCTCCACTTTTTTCGGGTCCACCATAATCCCGTCAGGATTAACCATATGACCCAAGAACTGAACTTCGCGCAACCAAAATGCACATTTGGAGAACTTGGCGTACAACTTCTCCTTTCTCAACATCTCCAAAACCTCCTGAATGTGGCCGGCGTGCTCGATCTCACTCCTCAAATAAATCAGGATATCATCAATAAACACAATCACTAATTTATCCAAAATCAGCCGACACACTCGGTTGATCAGATCCATAAAAGCAGTTGCCGCATTGGTCAAACCAAAAGACATGACTAGAAACTCGTAGTGACCATAACGCGTGCGAAAAGTTGTTTTAGGGATATCCTGCTCCTTCACCTTCAACTGATGGTAGCCCGATCAAAGGTCTATCCTTGAAAACCAACTGGCACCTTAAAGCTGATCGAACAAATCATCTATTCTCGGTAAGGGGTATCGGTTCTTCACCGTCAACTTGTTCAGCTCACGGTAGTCAATGCACATCCTCATACTACCGCCTTTCTTCTTCACAAACAGGACCGGAGCACCCCGAGGAGAGATAATCGGTCTAATGAACCCCTTATCAAGAAGCTCTTGCAACTGCTCCATCAACTCTTTCATCTCCTTCGGAGCTAACCGATATGGTGCCTTGGCAACAGGTTGGGCACCCGGTATCAGATCAATCTGAAACTCAATCTTTCTGACAGGTGGCACTTCTTGTAAGTCTTCTGGGAATATGTCTGGAAAGTCACACACAACCAGTACATCAGACAATTGTGGTGTTGGTGGATCCACATCCTTTACATAAGCCAAGTAGGCGCTACATCCACACCTCATACACTTTCCCCCCACGGCCATTGAGATTACCTTTGGGATCGTCATGACCCGATCCCCATAAACAGTTACCGAACTCCCGTTAGGCGCTATCAAACGAATCATCTTCTTGCGACACATAATGTTCACCTCGTAGTCCACTAACCAATCCATCCCAAGAACCACATCGAAACCACCTAAGGTCATCATGAACGGTCTAACACGAAATTTATGACCTTCTAATTCCACATCACAGTCTTCTATCATCTCAGAAATCCTGGTAGACTTACCTATGGTAGTTTTTACATCAAAGGGCGTATCAACATGTTTACTATAACAGGCAGCTTAGCACAAAAAGCAGCAGAAATAAAACTTTTACCGGCACCTGAATCAAATAACACAGAAGTTAAAGTTTGGCTCACTAGAAACGTACCAGACACAACATCAAGGTTCGTCCTGGCTTCCTCCTATGTCATAGTGAATGCCCTAGCGCTCGCTCTCGGTCCTTCACTCCCCGTCTTCTTCACCCCGGAACCCTCAGCCCTCGGCTTCTTACCATCCCTACTCATGTAGCCCTCCACGCCACAGTTAAAGCACCAGACCGTACGATAGTCCTTGGCTATATGCCCCGCCTTCCCACATTTGAAGCACACGTTCAACCCTAGCCTACATTCCTCACTATGCTCTCTCCCACACCTACCGCACTTCTTCATACTCGCACCCGATATGACCACACGGCGGTCGTCCACCCATGCCTTCTTGTTACCCGTCGAGGCATCACCCTGGCCAAATCTCTTTCCACTCCAGTTTCGATCACCACCACCCTTCCTGCTACCTTTAGCCATTACCACCACGACCCTCTCATCGTACAGTCTCCCCACCAAATCCACTGCCTACCTAAACGTGCTCGGTCGGGCAGCAATCATGTGCCTGTAGATATCCGCTGGCAAACCCTGAATGTACCTCTTAATCTTCTGTGACAAAGGCGTCACCTGATCCGGCACCAGATGTGCCATCTTGTTGAACTTCGTAGTGTACTGCTGTTGTGTCATGGTTCCCGCCTCTAGCTGCAGGAACTCCCTCTCAACCTTGTCCATCTTCCGATGAGGACAGAACTCCTTAATCACCAACTTCTTCAGCTTCAACCATCTTATTCTCCCAATAGCCCTGCTACCCTCGGCTTGGACTATATTTTCTCACCAGCATAGAGCCGAGTCCATAAAAGAATGGACATCAAACTTTACTTTCTAATCCTCCTGGCACTCGCTGATATTTAACACAACTTCCATTTCTCTCACCCATCGGTGAGCAGCAACAACAGTGCCATTACCATCAAAAGTAGGGGGCTTGCATCATTGAAACGCCCCTTAGTTACAGCCTCGTGTCACCTCCTGCACGGGTTCTTCTTCTTCCTCTTTTTCATCATCAGAGAGAACCGTTTCAGGCTCCAGTTACTCCCGTCCTCCCAAGGACCTATTCCTCTCTTTCCTTTCCCCTTCCCATACGACCTTAATCACTTCAGTCACTACAGACGGTAAGATTGTATGCATGACCTGATGCACCTCTTCAACCACCGCCTCTTTCACCGAGGCCCTTAAGTTTGCACTCTCATCCCCACCCTCCGGATGAGGGGTCTCGGGTTCTTCATGAACCACCTTTTCAACTCTGGGTCTTCCCCTCTTGGGTCGTGTTTCAGCACCAAAACCTCCACCATGTGAACCTTTCGAAGATCTACCACCAGCCATTCACACGCACACTGAAAGATTCAAACACCAACACGGTCATTCAAGGGAACAACTTAGTTTATGTCAAGTATAGTAAGTCCCTAATTACATTGGCCAGTTGTGATTAGCCACTTACTTTACTCTTCATACCCCAAGCATTACCTGTCCTGACTACATCAGTATTTAAATCTACAAACAACACATAACCACATACCATGCGCACAGAATACCGGTTAACATTACGAAAATACATGATGACACGCAGCTACTCAGATTGGCATCCCTTCCCTTTCCGTCCCATTCTCAGTTTAAGTTAAGGTTTATTTTGAAAAATTTACCCATTTCACTTAAAATTTAGCTCTGATACCAACTTGTAAGGCCCCGTTCCCGGGACGCTTACAGCTGGTCGATCATCACACATAAAACATATATTTACATTTATCAGGAGTAAACACTGTAGCGGAAACATTCAAAAATGACATTTCATTTCATTATAAAGGCTTTTGCAAAATAATACATTGTTATCCAATTATAAAATACATGTTGCATTACATCACAAAAGCATTACAAAAATGGATGCCCTCCAAAAGAGCTGAGTAGCCATGCCGTGTCATCCTCAACAATCATTACCTGTCAACTAGAAACACATAAAAGTCAGCGTTGCTGAGTGAGTTCTAGTTTTATAATAAAACATACATTTTCTTTTGTTAAAACGTTCTTTACTTTCATGCGATCATACATCATACGTACACATAGATAATATCATTATTATCTTCACCAGTCATTAACTTTCACATTCTTTCATCATTACATCATTTCTTTCCATCAAAACCATAAATGTTACCCTTCTGTTCCTGGTACTGGACCTTCTATAACGATGCACCGCACCTCTGGTCACAGTACCTAGGGTAAAGTTTAGGTGTACCATTGCCATGTGCAGTACCCTTCTGTTCCTGGTACTAGACCTAGGCCTATCATAGACCTTCTATAACGGTGCACCGCACCTCTGGTCACAGTACCTAGGGTATGTAGCAATGGTTCTATACAAATGGTCAATCACAATGAAAGACCCCGATGTGCATCCTCCCGGGGTAGCGAACCCACATACCGTTGGGCTAACACCTTACAATGGCGTGTCCCATCATACAAGGCTTGCAAGACTTCTTTACTTTCATCATTCATTAATGCATGCATTCATCATGTTCCACTTTTTATTATCTTCCACTTTACGTTACGTAATATTTTCATTATTTGTTAACATGCCACGTAAAGCCAAGGGAAAAGATAAACATGCATCATACATATAAGGAACATAACATACACAGTCAATAATATTGTCATACAGGGCATCATCATACATACATACATCATGCATAAACATACAACATCAAACATCTTCATTAACATGTACAACATAGCGTCTACGACCTCGAAAGTTAACTTACAAGAACTTACGGGAACCTTCCACGTCAAAACTTACATCTTCACTTTCCCCCGAAAGTCAGTAATAAACTACATATTTCCCCAGGTACATCGGCCCTACTTGGGCGTATGGGCACCTCTCAGTCGCATAACCTCTCATGCGACTGAACGCGATGCGAATGGATAATATGCGATTGGACACCTATGCGAATGAACCAATGCGGATGGATACTTGTGCGAATGGACCTAATGCGGATGGAACTTGGCGTATGGGCCTTAGTCGCATAACTCCCCATGCGATTGACCCTCAGTCGCACGACTGGCAAGCGTATGGGATCCAGTCGTATGTCTCACATGAGATTGAACCTCAATCATGCGAATGAACCTCAATCGCACCTCATTCGGCCGTATGGCCTCAATTCAGTCGCCTAGCCCTAGCTGATGCAGAATGCAGTTCATCCCGAACCCAATCTGCCATTTTCGACCTCCATGCTCTTCCAAACCCATTCTAAGCCCAAATCAACCATCCTAAACCTTAGTAATACATGCCACAACACCATTCAAGCACACACAAGCTTAAAAGCAAGACCCAAACGAATCATACACATACCATACAAATGGGTCAAACACACACACATACAAAATGGGTTTTCAGATGTGTTCCAGCCCTAAAATTGACCAAAAACATGTAAAAGAGGGGTCCTAGAACTCACACAAACAACACCGAGACGTAGAGCTTCGATTAGACCCGCTACACTTCGATTTTGCACGCTTGAATCCACTCGAACCAAACTTTTCTCTTCTTTTCTCCCTTTTTTCTCTTCTTGGCGGATTTTGTGGGTGTGGGGAGAGGGTGAGGGCTGCCCTCTCCCTTTAAATACCCCCACTCACCCAACTTTCTCTCATTGGCAAGTTTGGTCCTTTGACTTTGGACTTTATTTCCTTTTTCTTCTTTCATCGGCTTCAAATAAAATATTCGGGTGTTACAGTCTTGTACTTGTGTTTGTAGTAATACAAGCTTATTACTTGTGTTGTAAACATACACCACAAGCGTCTTACTTACGCACTAGAAATATACCGTTTCCTTACATAGACTTCCGATGTATAAACCATCCACCCGAGATCGACAAGGCTGACTTAGAACGAATCTAAGTGTTGCATGTAAGCTAAACAAATCAGTTCGTGACAAGTGGAATTAGAGCCGCGCTGATTCATTGGGATGTCATCTATTCCAGAAAAGGTTGTAGTCGCAAGTGTTGCCGGAGACGAGACCCGTGGATGGGAGGAGACTCGTAAAGGTGACAAGAAAACTCGAGGTATGTCCAAAGATTTGGTTGCAAGCTTGGACAAAAGAGTTGAAGATGTTGAGGTAGGATTATCTGAATTTAAAAACGAAATGGATGAATTCAAGGCTAAAATTGATATCTTCAAAACACATACCTACGACTCTTTGCAACATGTTGAGTCGTTAGGCAATGACTTCAATGAAATGAGATGCGATTTCAAACTCACCTTTTCTTGATAAGGAAGGAGATGGAAGTGGCATTCACAAGGGAGTTGGGTCAACTCAAAGCTAACTTTCAGAGAGAGATCAAAGACCTGCAAACCGAACTAATTGTTTGCAAGCGCGCACTAACAACCGGAGGTAACAACATAATCCATACCTCAACAAAGGTAGACATCCCCAAACCATCACCATTCATTAGAAAACGAGAGGCAAGGGTTGTGGATGAATTTATTTGGGAGATAGATCAATACTTCGTGGCCAGTGACATTGTCATGACGCCAAGAAGATCAAGACGACAATTGCTTTACTTGAAAGAGACTGTAGCTTTGTGGTGGCGTCGAAAACAGATGGAGATCGATAGAGGTACGTGCACCATACAAACTTGGGCTGATTTCATAAAAGAAATCAAGAAACAATTTTATCTGAAAAATATTGAACACGAAGCAAAGATTTGGCTTCGTAATCTGAAGCAAAAGAGTAGCATCAAAGACTATGTCAAAGATTTCACTACCCTTGTGCTAGAAATTCCGGACTTGTCGCCAAAGGACTCTCATATACTTAACTGATGGCTTAAAAACATGAGTAAGAACTGAACTTAAACGAAGAAATGTTCAAGACTTGTCCTCAGCCATCATTGTTGTTGAAAGCCTGATTGACCATAAAGAAAGGCAATCATAAAAACTCATCGTTACAGAGGATAACGATGAAAAAGGTGGGGGAGCGAGACCCCAATAATAACCAAAATCAGATTCGAAGGGAAGACAACCGACGACCCCCAAGATATGGGAAGGAGGTACAAGTAAACAAAGGATGTTTCCCAATGTGTGGGATTGTCTGAAAAAGGCTAAACTAACAGCCTTGATCAAATCTGATGATAAATCATCAAAACCAGAAAAGGTTCGTTTGTGAGCAATGCAACTTCAACTACTTAATACTTTAAGTACAATTAAAGGAAAACCCTTGGTGATAGCAAACCAATCAAATCCGATCATAATTAAAGACAACCCGAAGACAGAATCAAAGGGACTTTGGTTTGTAAACGTTGAGATAAAAGGACAACCTATGAAAGCGTTGGTTGATACCGGAGCAAGCCACAACTTCATCTTACCTAAAGATGCTCGAAGACTTGGCCTAAGGATCATCACGTAGAAAGGATGGATCAAGGGCGCCTCAGGAGACCCCAAACCAATAGAAGGAGCAGCATGGGGCGTAAAGACAAAGATGAGAACGTGGACAAGCAAGCTGCACTTCTCAGTCGTCACACTAGAAGACTATGATATCGTCCTAGGGATGGATTTCTTCCGAAAATCAAAGGCCTACCTAGTGACGTTCATTAACACCATGTACATCATCAAGGGCGACCAAGTGCACACCATTAGGCAGAATCATCTCTATCTTGAAACTCATGAAGACAACTCATGAGGCATCTAAGCAACATGACAAGTAGGTTGTGGCATTAGGTGGGGGAGAATGTCACGATCCGTCAAAACGTAGGTCGCAACACCCTAATTTTCATCGATTAGGGGCACTTATAAAGCATGCAAGGTTGCAAGGAAGATTCCAGAATAGCCCACATAATTCTGCAGCAACATTGCAGTCTTGGAATACTCTAGAACGTCCCATGACATTCTAGAAACCGGGCATAAAGGGCTGCTATAAACAAGCAACTTGTGCAGCTAAAAGCCCCAGAATTTCTAGAAATCACTACCATCTTCAACCATGGATTCTCCATGGAGGAAGCTAGATAGTTCCTTAGAAATATCTAGTGATAGATATTTCTATCATGCATAAAATATTATATACATACATCTAGATATAGAACAATCTAGAATACATGTAACTAGTATAAATAGGTTGGTGGTGCTTCATTTGCACTCACCTAAGTTCCTTGTAACTCAAAGTCTTGTACTTGTGTTTGTAGTAATACAAGCTTATTACTTGTGTTGTAAACATACACCACAAGCGTCTTACTTGCGCACTACAAATCTATCGTTTCCTTACAAAGACTTATGTTGTATAAACCATCCACCCGAGATCGAGAAGGATTACTTAGAACGAATCTAAATACTCCACGTGAGCTGAACAAATCAGTCCGTGACATAAGTCACTAACCCATGTTTGCATGTTCTCTTTAAGTCTATTTATATGTACGTATTACAAGTAATATAAATAATAGTATTTGTGAGTGTGTAATCTTAAATCTGAAACAAACAATCACCATCAATTTGATTTCCCATTAACACTTCTATACTTACGGAGTCCAACCCCTAATATACGCTTCAAGCTTTTACCTAAAAAAGCACAAACAATATATAGGATAACTAGAATCTGTTCATCACTTAAAACACAAAAATCCCATTTACAAACATAGAAAAAAGTATTAATAATCATTAACTATAACTAATACTAGGTTGGTACTCGTATATTACGCGGTTGATTAAAACAAAAAGACATGTTTATGTAATTGATAAAACGGTATAATTCTCATAAAAAAGAACATTATGTATTTTATCTTAGTTTCATAAGAAAACAATTAATTAAGGATATGAAACTACATAGCATCTTATCCAAAATCTAACTCCAAATCACATTCTCATGACAAACATCTAAAATATAAAATTAGCATAAATGTTCAAAAAACACTAACCTAACTGATAGTTGCAGTGAAATGGAATATTTTATAAATCAGCTTAGACAATGCAAAATAAACTTTACAAAAGCCACAATTAGCACCACTTATTTAATCTTAGTTTCCTAAGAAAGTTCTTACCCAAAATAAACTTTACAAACTAAAAGCAATTTCATCATATCTAACTTGTTGTCTTAGAATTATTATACTAACAGGGAGACTGTAAGCAACATATTAACGGAAGTCTCCTAAATTGATTAACTAAAAAAATATTATGCCTTCACTACTTTAGTGCCACATCCAAACCAAAGGAAATTGATCGTATTTTATATCATTGAAGGTTTTGAGACATGTAAAGACCTCATATTAAAATTTTCATTTAAAAAATTCAAGAAACATAAACAAATTTTGGAAATTTTGTTTCTTTAATGATAAAATGTATAACCAGAAGTCTAAGTCATACCTACAAAATTCATATTTTAGTTTCAATGGCATTCTGTGCCAGATAGTTTTTTTGAGTTTCACAATTCAAAGTTCATATACAAGCCTCAAGTTTTCCACTTATAGATTTAGTTTTATTCAATTGCAAAGATTTGATCGTACGTTGACCCAATTAACATAGAGTTTCAATAAAATTGAATATTTTAGAATTATGTTATTATTAATATCATTCCTATAAAAAATATGAAAACTTGGGTATCAAAGCTCATTATCATTCAATGGAATGAGGTGCATAAATACAAATTAAGATCCGATCAGCTAGAAGAAGAAAAAGAAAAGTAATAAACACTATAATTACTTCTTAATAGATTCTAATACTCCCCTCAAACTGGAGTATGAAGATCACGAATGCCTAGCTTGTTAAGTAGAAACTGAAGTTGTTGAGCTCCCAAAGGTTTAGTTAGAAGATCAACAAGTTGGAGTTTCGAATCAACATGAAAGGCTGAATTTCTTTAGAGGTCACACATTCACGAACAAAGTAGCAATCCATCTCAACATGTTTCGTACGTTCATGGAAAGCGAGATTCTTGGCTATGTGACGAGCAGCTTGGTTATCACAGAACATGGGAGTAGGACCGGAAATATGAATATTGAAGTCTTGTAATAGCCATCGAAGCCAAAGAACCTCACTAACGATGACAGCCATGGCCCTGTATTATGTTTCCGCTAAAGAACAAGAAACCACTGATTGTTTCTTTGTCTTCCATGACACTAGAGAACCACCTAAAATCAATATGTAGCCGGTTCGTGACCGTCGAGTGGTGAGACAGCCAAGCCCATCAGCATCGCAATAAGCAACAAGCTAAAAATCATCATGCTTTAGAATGAAAATTCCTTGACCCGGTGTTGCCTTGAGATTACGAAGGATTCGTGTGACCGCCTCCATGTGTTCTTTTCGGGGATTCTAGACAAATTGGCTCAAAATGTTAACCGAGTATGCAATGTTGGGTCTAGTGGCTTGTAGATAGAGAAAAAGGCCAATGATTCGTCGGTATTGTGTAGCATCAGTTTGTGGACTATCCGAAAATTCATCAACTTTAGCATTTGGCTCTATTAGGAGTGAACTGGGGTGGCTACTAAAGAGACCACAATCTTATAGAATATCAATGGTGTATTTTCGTTGGCTTAAAACATGATCATTGGACGTCTTCGCGACCTCAATCCCAAGGAAATATTAAGAGGACCTAAATCTTTGATGCTGAAACATTGTTGAGATGTTGCTTGGTAGAATCGATCTTGGAGAGATGATTTCCCGTGATGATAACATCGTCAACATAGATAAGAATGGAAACAAATAACTCTCCCTCTTGAACCATGAAGAGTGAGTGATCGGCCTCGACTGCTTATAACCAAATTGGATTAAGGCATTAGTGAATTTTTGGTACCATGTACGAGAGGCTTGTTTCAAACTGTAGAGTGACTTTTCAATTTACAGACACGAGTGTCATTATTTTTGGAGAATCCTTGGGGAATCTTCATATAGACTTCCTCTTGCAAGTCTCTATGCAAAAATGCATTGTTAACGTCTAACTGATACAAGATCCAATTTCATTTAATAGTTGTAGTTAGGAGACACTGTACCGTGACTAGTTTGGCAACTGGGGCAAATGTGTCATGATAGCCGACACCTTCAACTTGTGTAAAGCCCTTTTCCACTAAACGTGCTTTGTACCTCTTTATGTCTATGTTAGGTTTGTATTTGATTTTGTAGACCCACTTGGAGTCGATGACATGTTTGCCTTCAGGGAGATCATCTAAGGACCAGGTGTCATTTTCTTCGAGGGCCTCGATTTCCCTTTGCATGGCCTTTCGCCATTCAATATCCTGCATGGCTTGGTAAAAAGTTTTAGGCTCATTATTTTAATTAATGGCCGCCAAGTAAGCTTTATGAGAATCAGAGAATTTATCATATGAAACATAGTTAGCAAAGGGATATACCGTCGAAGAAGACTAATCGGAGTCGGCCGGTCGCGTGTGGTCTATCAAAGGAGGCAACTCAACATTGAAATCTAAGAAGCGTGTTGGTTGGCTTTTGTCATGTTTGGACTTGACGGGTTGCTATTCATCATTGGCAATTGGTTCAACAATAGATGGATTCTCCATAGGCATACTTTGTTCTTCTTGTTCATTAATAGGTTGCATGAGTGGGCTGGAAAGCTTAGAGGTGTCATGGGGATTTCCATTATCATCTGCTGGGCTTAATGATTTGGTGGTAGGTTGGGATGGCCCATCTTCATAAGAGTTTGATTGATTGTTCCATTCTTCATTAGTTCCTCTAACAATGTAGGAATTTCAAAAGCACCCTCATCAACACTTTCTTTTTTCAACTTCATGTAAGGGAATATCTTCTCAAAGAACCAAACATTACGTAAGACCACGAATTTCCCATCTTTTATGTCAAAAATTTATATCCCTTTATGCCCACCGGGTAACCAATAAAAATGCTCGGTTTTCCCTTTGGCTCAAATTTATCTCCCATTGTCACCGTACTATGAGAATATACTAAACATCCCATAGTTCTCATTTCCTCATAATCAGGTATTTTACCCATGATAATTTCATGGGGTGTTTGTGGTTTATAACCTTGAAAGGCAACCTGTTGATGATGTAAATGACCATTTCAATGCACTCGCCCCAAAATATTTTTGGGAGGCTTCCTTAAAACATGAGGGTTGGGCCATTTCAAGTAAGTGGCGATGTTTACATTTTATCACCCCGTTTTGTTGGGGTGTGTGTGGGCATGTTGTTTCAAGCAATATACCTTCTTGTGAATAAAAGGTTTTCATTCTGTTAGATGTGAACTCTCCTCTGTTATCACATCTAATTCTTTTTATCCATTTTCTAAATTGAGTTTCAATTATTTTATGAAAACTAATCAAGCATTCACTTGCTTGATCTTTATGTTTAATTAAATAAACCCACACACCTCAGCTATAATCATCGACAATAGTAAGGACATAATTAGCAAGAGTAGTAGAAGATTTTCTATATTTACCGCAAATATCACGGCGAATAAGCTCAAAACAGTCATTGGATTTTATAAAGCATTTAGGAAAAGAAGATTGAGTGTGTTTGGCCTTCATACATACATGAAAAACATCATCTTTAAAACCAAAAGAAACATTTTTGAAAGACTCAATGTGACCAATTTTCGAGGTAGAGGCGTGACCTATCTAGAATGCCAAACTTATGCATCAGTCTTCAAAGTCATGACTCTTCTATCGTCCCCCAGTACACTAATTCGATATGACCATGCATGCATTTACCTGCTCAATAAACTTCTTCGAGTGTAAGCCATGCATAACACAAAAATCCGGGTAAAAACTTACAACACGGTTCAGCTCTCTGGATAATCGGCTTACAGAAAGAAGATTGTAATTAAATTTGGGAATATATAATACTCCTCCAATTTTGGTACCACCCATTGGAGTGAAGTCACCCGTGGCTTCCATAGGGATACTTTCTCCATTGGGAATGACTACGGGTGTTTCAGAATGTGCCCTGGACGCGTTCTCGAGCATGCCATGCTTATGGACTATATGCTCTGTGGTCCTGAGTCAACGATCCATTCATCATTATTAAAATTAACTATACCTACCATGTTGGCCTTGCGAGGAACATCACCTTATGTCTTGTCATTGGTTTTTGAAAAATGCTTGAGCAATGCTTGATATTGTGTATCGCTTAGCCCCCCACAGTGGATCCTTTGCCATCAACATGAGCCACCTTCGGCTTGGCCTTTTCGTTCTTCAATTTCCCAAGCCACCCATCCGGATACCCAATAACCTTGAAGCACCCTTCTTTCTTGTGACCATCCCATCCACAAATGGTACAGTCTCCTGATTATTGTTGTTCCCTTTGTAATCCCTTTGCAAAGCTTTATCTCCAGGATTCCCACGCCTATTGAAGCCATCTTGCCGTCCCTGAGAGTAAGTTTGAAAAGCAGTGGGTTCGATATGACCTTCTTTAGACCCAGTTATGGATCGTTGTTTTTCATCCTCGAATGCAAGTCTATAAGCCTCTCTAAGCATGGGGTTTGGTTTCATGGACAATACATGTGTACGAATGGTTGAGAAGCCACCATCCAATCCCATAAGGAAGTGGTACAAACGTTCCTTTTCTTGAAAGTGATTCAACTGTTTTCCGATTTCACAAGTGGAGTGACCACAAGTACAATGAGGAGTAGGGAGCACGGATGAGATCTCATCCCAAAGGCTCCTAAGAGCTGTATAGTAAGTCGAGACATAATTATTATCTTGCCTTGTAATAGTGAGATCTCATCCCAAACACTGCCTCTGATTGTCTTCTCCATGGATGTCATCAACCATCCCTTTATCATTGCATCACAACGCATCCACACCATGTATGTATTATGTTTTTGGTTGGGTTTCGGAATGGTTCCATCAACAAAACCCATCTTGTTCTTGGCAAACAGAAAATTCTTCATCTCTTGAAACCAATCACTATAATTATTATCAGTGAGGGGGTCATTCATTTGCATCTGCCTTAGTGAATCAGAGGCATGGATGTAATAGGGGGAGCTACTATTGATAGCGTTGATTTTCTGGTTCTTTGGTTGTTTGCCCATGTCAACGGCTTGGTGATTAAGGATCTTCAGTGTTTCAAAGTTTCAGAACCTGGCTTTGATACCATGAAAACTTTGGTATCAAAAGCTTATTATCATTCATTGGAATGAGGTGCATAAATACAAATTAAGATCCGATCAGCTAGGAGAAGAAAAAGAAAACTAATAAACAACATAATCACTTCCTAATAGATATGGAGGATAAATATAAACTAAATAATAAAAGATAATTCCAATAAAATAACACCCCTACATAATATTACTTATCACATAATATCATTCCTATAAAAAGTAATACACCGATAATTGTCATTTTTATAACATTTGAATCTATAAACCACTAATGTTATTAAGATACTATAAACTTGTGGGAAGCACCTTCAAAACAACTATAGGCCGGAAAAAAGAAACAAACTATGATGAATATGATTAGACAACTCCACTGGAAACTCAAGGGGGATCATAGAAGTTACAATTAGAGGAGATCTAATTATAAGCTTCTTCCTACTTTTGTTTGGGTCCTTAAGCTCTTATATCAACATAGATGGTACAAAACCTTATAATAAACGCCCAAATCACTAAAGACATTATCAAATGCAAAAGAATGAGAGAAATGATGACCACAAGTTCAGAATACCTTTTTAAGTATGTAACGGGCTCTTATAGCGGCAAAAATATTGCTCCCCCTGAAACTTAGAGAATATAACCTGCGTTTAGTTGCACATAAAATCTCACTAGCTGCATGCGCACAACACATAATTAAGATAAAAATGAAATATCTAAGGGCTTGTGCACAGTTTGCAAAAATTTTAGAAATGGGTCAAGACAGGTATTTTGTATGCGCAAAACATGTAGGTATAGTTAGATTGAACAAAAACAAATTTTTGTCTAACTTTTTATAAACAAAATAGTGTTGAATATGCAAACTAAAAGTATCTAAATCCAATACTAAATTGCTAGCCTATTTCTATTAAATAAAGCAATGTATAAGGTTGAATGCACTTTAAATACACCTTTCAACCTATTCAAACGATTTGACATCGATGTTAAGACATTATGAAACATATAATTAGCAATAATAGAATAGTACTAATAAACTGCCAATTGTAAATTAGTTATAGTATCATATTTTTCTCAAAAATTCTATTATTTACTTGCCAAAACCTAAATTTCAACTAGTGTAATGAACGCTTACATCAACATGATAAACACTAATACAATAACGACTAGTGTAACAAATATTTACACCGTAACTACATCACCATAACAAATACTTGCATTAGTAGAATGAACAACTTAACTCACTGTAACTACTAATGTAACAAACTTTATTCATTCAAATCCATCAAAGAAATGTAAATATTAAGCGGACAATACAGATCTAATACATAAAGCAACACATCTATACCTAACTTCATTGCAAACAAACAAATCTGGCGAACCACTACAAATTGTAAGCTATAGATACCGATCTAAAATATAAGAAAATGCAATAGCTTAAAAAACTTATGCAACATAGGGTGACTACGTGACATAATAATGTATTACGCTACTTTAACACACAACCTTATTTAGGTAATAGAAAACAAATATATATATATATATAAAAGAGGGATCAAATGAAAACCTTATTTTAATTGAAAACTATGAAAATAAAATCTAGCCATTGACCAATTTAATCAATGGTTAATATTAAATTGAGTTATTTTTGTAAATAATAGGTAACTAGTAGCTTTAATTAAACCTTATAAAGGTATTTTAAGAAGATTAATTTTCATAACATCCATATTAATTACAATTCTCTCTCCTTAATCCTAATTAATTATTCTCTTTCCTCTTTTCTCTCTCCTTTTATTTGAATATTTCATCTCCTTAATTTATAGAAGATGTATTACATATACGTAACACAAGTTCAACTAGTTTGTTTTCAGTGTGTTATGTATACGTAACCCAAGTTCAATTTTGATAGACATGGTTACGTATATGTAACTCATCAAGTTACATGTACATGACAATTGAAAAAACACCATAATGTAACAAAGTTACATATACGTAACTAGCTAAGTTATATATAATTTATAGTGTTTCACATATATGTAACAAAGTGAAATATCACCAAACATCAGTGTTACGTATACGTAATAGAGTAAAACATCACCAAACATCAGTGTTACGTATATGTACCAGAGTGTTACATATACGTAACAAAAATGGACGGGTGTGACGCGCTGCCATTAAAACAAATTCTGAAGAGAAGAAAACAAATTATGTAGCTTGTGGTTTATTTAATTTATTAGATTTAATGAGAGTGTTAAATATTAATTTTTGGTCAACTAATAAATTAAATAAGGAAAGAATCAAATATTTAAAATATACCATAAATAAAAGAGTGATACCTTATTGACCTTTCAAATATAAAATAAAGAAATTATATGAAAAAGATTTGATTGGTTAAGAGAAGTTTACATAGTTTTCAATTAAGAGAAGTTTATATATATGTATATATAGAGGAGGGTTCCAATGAAAATCATTTATTCACCGTTGATTTTTTTTATCTATGGTTGAGATTAATTAGTAGGATTTTATTAATTAAATAAAAGATTATGAGTGTTTAAATATAAATTAAGGGCAAAATAAGAACAATACAAAATATCTAACTTGGTAACTATCAAGTGTAATTAACAAAATCCTAAATTTACTCATTTCTTCCATTTTTCTCTCACCTCTCTCTTATACTTAATAGAGATTTATATAATCAAATGTATTATTTTTTATTTTGGATTAAAAAATTAGATAATCATATTTTTTATAAAAAATAAATAAACTAAAGAAAACGACTTATGCATTCGTAACACCGTGTTACGTATATGTAACATTGTCATACATATGTGTATCGTTGTTAATGAACCCATATGAAAATCCAAAATGAGTTACATATATATATTTTAATGTATGACATTACATATGCGTGACTCATCAATCAACAAATACTTGAAATATATATGGAATATAAAAGAAATACATGACATGAAATAGTACATTCTTAGAAGCATGACATGAAGTCATGTCACATTTGCAAATATAAGTAAACTTCACTAAGCATAAGCGGAAATTATATAAACAAATATTGTTATGTATGTGTAACAAAAGTGTTACGTATACGTACTGATAGTGTTACGTATACGTACCGACACTCATACGTATTCGTACTGATAGTGTATCAACGATGTTACGTATAAATAACAATTGCGTCTGTCTTCTTCATCATGTTCTTTGTAGTCAAAACCAAACACTTTGATAATCACTCAACCCATCATCATCTTTGATGCATTATCTTTTTCGATTCATAACTGTCATCACCTTCAAGTTCATCATATTTCACTTTCAGCTCATTGCAAAAAAAGATGAATAAATAATCAATGTTATATATTTTTACAAAAATAATCAATGTTAATTTAAATATCATAGCAAATCATTTCATAAACATAATAGTTGCAGGTTTAAGTTTGATGATTCAAAATAATATTTAGGTCATTTGTACATAAAACCAATCAACATATCCGTAAGTGTTTTTTTAAACATACCTTATTAACCAAATTTAACATATACTATTAACTTTTTATCAACATAATTATCATCCAATCAGAGATCATTTGAAGAATGACAAATAAACTTATATGTCAAATTACGTTGTTATGGTTGAGCGTCCAAATTTTATGGTTCCATCTTTGCATCCAAAAATAAAAGAAAATAAAATAAATTATATTTAGTTCCCTCCCTCTCCCTTGAAAATAAACATATAATCATTTAAATAAACCTAGATGATTTTAGAAAGCAAAGAAAAAATCATTGAAAACAAACAAAATGAACAATACTTATTATGAGGTTAGCACATGATCTTCATATATATATATATATATATCTTCATATATATATATGTATATATATATATTGATTCCAACTATAGAAATCAAGTTTCTTATGGATATTCCAAATGTATATCGTTTCCACGGATCTAGAAACCTACCAACTGTAGAAATCAAGTTTCATGTATCGTTTAATGATAACCTATCTTCAGATGCCTAAAAGTTCAAATCAAATGAAAATGAAAGCCACAACGAAGAAGATGAAGTATAGAGTCGTAAGAATGAGAAGTTGGGGCTCATGGTTAAGCTAACAGCCACCATATCTCAAATTCATCACTACCACCGTACCATTAGATTTGTCAAAGGCTGTCACCGCTTTAAAAGCACTAGAAACTAGAGCATTACCATGTGTAATACCATATTTACACATGTCTAAATCCAGTATCACACGTGTAAATCTAATATTACACATGTGTAAAATAATTTTTTTAATTCGTATAATTTTAATTTATGAAAGAGGGGAAAAAATAAATATTTTTGTGTTTTTACTTTTTTTTATTTTTATATTATCTTTTGTTTTATAATTTTTTATTATGTTTTCATTAATTACCAAATTTTGCCATTAAAAACTAACGGATCAGATTGGTTATATCTAGGGTAGGGTTATTATGAAAACTACATTTTTTAGAACTCTAGAAAACCAATCTAATCTACTTATTTTTTTTCACATGCAAATCACATGTTATTTCCCCTTTTTAAAATGTTCATAACTTTTTTTCATGAAATTATTTTTTCAAAAAACTTTCACCAAAAAATTTCGTATTTTTTAATTTTCCAATGCCTACCATATTGATATACTTTTTAAAAATAATCATCTATCCATTGTTTAGATATGTGTAAATCTTGTTATACATATGTATAATACTGGATTTACACATGTGTAACTCGGTATTACATATATGTAAAATGAATTTCATAGAAAATGAGATTTTTTATTTATTATAACTTTTTTTATTTTTTGTGAAAGAGGGAAACTAGGGGGAATATTTTTGTGTTTCTAAATTTTTTTACTTTTAAGTTATTTTTTGATTTATAATCTTTTAAATATGTTTTTGTGAATTACAATTTTATCATTAAAAGCTAGTGGTGAGATTAGTTCATAGAGTTCTCATTTGATCCCTTCATATAATATATATAGACGAGTTAAAGGGTTCTCATAATAAGAAAGTGTTCTCATTTAAACCTTACCTATATAATATATATATGTATATATATATATATATATAGATATAGATGCATACATACATACATAGATACATACATACATATATACATACATACCCACATACGCACATACGCACGTACGCACGTACGCACGTACGCACGTACGCACGTACGCACGTACTGTTGGACCAATGAGCCAAGATCAGAAAACCTCTAAGTCCCACATGGTATCACAACAACTGCTGAAAGCTTCATCAGCAGTTTGACAAGTGCTGAAGACTTCAACAGCTGAAGATCAAGTGCTGAAGACCTCAACAGCTGAAAAACTAAAGTGCTGAAGTACAACAGCTGAAGAACACAAGTACTGAAGCTGAACAGCTGAAGAATACAAGTGCTGAAGCTGAAAGATCAAAGTACTGAAGTACAACAGCTGAAGAATCTACAAGTGCTGAAGATCAACAACTGATGTACAAAGTCTGAAGACAAAGACTGAAGACATCAGCTGATGATATCTACTGAAGTCATTAGCTGATGAAACATCTGAAAGTCAAAGTCTGAAGATCAAGTACTGAAGCGTCAGTAGTTTGTCACAACTGCTGAAGAGTACTTCTTTAGTAGTTGTGATATCAGTAGTTTTATATTTCTAGTTTCAGTAGTTTTGTAAAACGACTGAAGAGCTTGTTCTTCAGTCGTTGTAGTTTCAGTAGTTTTATATTTCAGTAGTTATAACAACTGATAACACTTAGAACTTTTTGTAAGAAGATGTCAGCTGTTTTGACATCTTCAGTAGTTGTGTTTCAGTTGTAATAAATCTGTTAGATGTCACTATCAAGTGACATCAGCAAACGTCACATCTCTTATATAAGAGGTGTCGACCTAATTGTAATTGTGACATTCTGTTACCACGAAAGCGAATATTGAATGAAATATATTGCAGATATTCTCTCTCTCTATAACCGTCTTTGTTCTTCATTGAATATCGTTTTGTTCTTGTGAATCGACTAATTCATGTTTGAATTCCGCTGCAATACTCGTCAATCAATCAAACATAGATCACTGATCCTAACAAGTGGTATCAGAGCAAGGTTAATCATTGATCGATCTAACAATTGATCATTGAAACTGCTAATTGATATCTGTGTTTGATTGAATTAGCGCATTTGCAAGAACTGGTTATAGATTATTGAATTTCTGCCGCTTTCGTTCATTTATTTTGAGATCTTCTGGTTCAATTGGTTGTTGCGTTTTTGTTCTAAATCTGTTTTAGCTTAACCGAATTTGATTGAATCCGAGATGACGACTCCTTCTAATGATCCTCACAATACCGGTTCCTCAAGCAAGCCTCCGATGCTGGTTAGGACCGTGTATAACATATGGCAACGAAGAATGCTTCATCACCTGTCTGTTAACAGTTCAGGTTGTTGGACATCTGTGGTACATGGACCACATAAGCCTATGGTGAACAATCCGGAAACCAATCAAATGGTTCCGAAGAAGAAGGAACAATACTCTGATGAAGATCGGAAACTATTTGAGATTGATGCTAAAGCCCATGGAATTCTGGCCATGGCACTGCCTAATGAAATCTATTCAGGGCTTATGCATCATGAAACTGCTCATGATCTCTGGAATGCCCTGAAGGAACAATTCAGTGGCACTGATGAGGTCTTAGCAAACAATAGAGAGATCCTTGCCCAACAATATGAGACATTCTCTCATAGAAAGGGTGAGACACTGACTCAACAGTTTGAGCGTTTTTCTGCTTGATATCTGAGCTGAAAATGGTGAAACAGGAATACACCAATAGACAGATGAACAACAGATTCCTCAGATCACTGCCTGAGAGATGGGACACATACACTATTGTCCTACGCTCCAGTGCAAATCTAGAAGGCCTATCTCTCACCCAACTTCATGGGAAACTGCTTACATTTGAAAGAGAGATAGAGCAGAAGAGGAAACTATCCTCATCAGGAAAGCTCACTGATGACTTTGTACCAGGCAATACTGCCTTGGTTGGTCATGAGTCAGATATGCTGCATCTGAAAGCAATTATGATGAGCATATAGATTTCTCTTCAAATAGTTCTGATCATGCATTTGTTGGTATTGAGAGTCATTCTGGCAGTAATAGTGACAATTTATGCTTCATCATGGATGATCTGAAAGGAATAGCTGATGATGATCTAGAAGAGATGGATATTCTGAGCCAGATGGCACTAATTAATATCAGATCTCAGAAGTTCTACAAGAGACTGGCAGGAATTTCCTGGACTCTCTGGCAAAACCAAAGTTGGTTTTGACAAGAGTAAGTTGAGGTGTCACAAATGCCAAAGGCTAGGACACTTTGCAAGAGAGTGTAGATCAACTGGATCTAACTCTTCTGCACCCTTTGTGACTTTTCCTAGTACTAGTCCACAAAACAGAGGGCAACATCCTGCTGGTTCTGGTCATTATTCACATCCTAGATCTCCTGCATACTTTGTTCCCCAGGGTCAAATGTCATATTCTTATCCCTGCTATTATGTGCCTCAACCAAATTCTGTTCAAGCTCCAATTGCACAACAACCACAAGCATTGCCTGAACCACAGCCTTCCCAATCTCATCCACAAACTCAACCTCAACAACACAGCTTCTTCACCCCAGGAGTTGTTGACTGGAGCAGTTTACCAGATGACATGTCTGGTCATGAACAACTGTTCTCAGGTGCTGGTCAACATGGAGGTGACAGTCCATTTGGAAATCTAGCTCTTATGGCTTTGGATTCTGCTGATACTTCATCCTCTAATGCCTCTACACCAAAGGTATCACAGGTATCCTCTGAGGCAAAAGCCAAATTATGTTCTGACACATGCATAGCAGCATTTGCATCTATTAGAGAAGCAAATGTAGCTTTAATCAACAAGAACATTGAGCTAGAACAAATAATTTCCAAAAACAAAGCTGAATTTGAGTCTGTGCTTAATGATAAAAATGATGATTTACAAACTGAAATGCCAAATCACTGATGATAAGGCTAGGGAAGAGATACTTCTAGAGAAGTATAAAGATCTCAAAGAAACCCTTACAGTTACCCAGGTAGAGTGTGATAGATGGGTACAATCATGCAAAGGTTTTGAAATGCTTCTTAGTAAGCAATCTGCTTCCAATGTGAAGTTTGGCATTGGTTACAATCACACTGCTCCACCTACAGATTTTACCCTAAGAGCAGAGGTAGAATCTGATGGTGAGAGTGATAACCAATCCATCTCATCATGTGATCTACTTTCTGATACAGCACAATCAGAAGTAGAAGTCAGCATCAAGCCCTCTCTGAACCTATCAGCCGATGTGGATGGTTCAAATGCTGACACTCACATGATCAATGAGTTAATCAACTCAGGAGTTAATTCTGAAAGTCTTGAAAGGATTAGAGAGCAGAATTTAACACCTGAAGTTCAAACTCCAACTGCTGTCAGTACTGAAGAGAAGAAAACTGTCAGTAGAAAGAGTTTGAAGACTACTAAAGAGGCAGTCAAGAAAGCAACCAATGCTTCCAAAGCATTGAAGAGCAAGTCTCCAGTTGCTTCACCCTCTTTAGTTGATGATCAACCTAAGATGAAGAAGAAACCATGTGAAGTATGTGTTTTGTTCAATCATCTTACAGATGATTGCCGGTACAAAAGAGGTTCCAAACTCAAACAAAAAAAGAAATTAAAGAGAAAATGGTAAAAATAAAAACTGAGTTTGAGACCACATTTGTATCAGCAACATCAAATCCTGTAACCCTTAAGTCCTCAAAGAAATCCAAAAAGGAAGGGGTTAAACAGGTGACAACTGAGAGTGCTCAGAAGAAGAAGGTGCAACATAGGAACTTATCAAACTCCACTGGCAATGTGTCTGATGAGCTGAAAGCTTTATCACAAAATCAGACACAACTGGTCATGATGGTTCAACATCTGTTGGGTAGAGTTAACCAACTAGATGCTCCTATGTTGAAACCACAGAAAAGGAGATCCAAGCCAAAGGATTCCTCTTCTTCACCATCTCCTCCTCTCAGGCTGTTGTTTCAAATAAACCTGTTAGTTTACCATCTATTGATGAGACCAGGCCCAAAACCAAAAAGGTTTGGGTCTCCAAAACTAACTAATTGTTTATTTTTGCAGGGTTCTCCAACATGCCAAAGTAGCATCTGGTATGTAGACAGTGGGGGATCTATGCACATGACTGGGAACAGCTCTCTTCTTCATGACTACTCTCAAGGAAAGAAGGGATTTGTTTCTTTTGGCAATGATGCTAGGGGTTACATCATTGGTAATGGCTTTGTCTCCAATGGAGAAATCAAATTTGATGATGTTAATCATGTGGAAAATCTCAAGTACAATCTCTTGAGTGTCAGTCAAATGTGTGATAAAGGCCATGTTGCTCTTTTCACCAGTCAGAACTGTCGGATTCTGTCATCCAAAGTTTTGCATTTGATTGACAAGGTGTTGGATGAACACACTCTCCTGAGAGCCAACAGGACCGGAAGAGTGTATGCCTTAGATCTTTCCAAGAAAATAGATCTCAAAGGCAATCCTTGCCTATTTTCCAAAGCCTCTTCTCAAGAATCTAAACTGTGGCACAGAAGGCTGGGTCATGTTAATTTCAAAAACATGAATCAGCTTATCCACAATAGTTTAGTCAGAGGCTTACCAATAAAGGAGTTCCACTGTGATGAAACCTGCACTGCTTGTTTAAAAGGAAAACAACACAAAGTCTCATTCACTCCTATTGAAGAGCCTAAGTCCACTGCCTGCTTGCAATTACTGCATATGGATCTATTTGGTCCTGTGAGAGTGATGAGCATGGCAAAGAAGAAATACTGTCTGGTAATTGTGGATGATTACTCCAGATTTTTATGGACTTTCTTTCTACATTCAAAGGATGAGGTTGCTCAGAAGGTTATTAACTTTGTGTTGTATATTGAGAAGCAGTATTCCCTTCCAGTCAAGTGTATCAGGAGTGATAATGGAACTGAATTCAGGAATCATACACTTGATGACTTCTATCTCTCAAAGGGAATCAAAAGGCAGTTTAGCATCCAAGGACTCCAGAACAAAATGGAGTAGTGGAGAGAAAGAACAGGACCCTCATTGAAGCTGCAAGGTCCATGTTGGCTGACTCTGGTTTGCCACTGACCTTTTGGGCTGAAGCTATCAACACAGCTTGCTATGTGCAGAATAGAGTTCTAGTAAATCAGAGGTTGATGAAGACTCCATATGAAGTTCTCCATCATTTGGCTCCTTTGATTTCATTTTTCAAAGCATTTGGATGTCCCTGTTTTATTCTCAACACAAAGGATCAACTCCATAAATTTGATCCTAAGGTGGATGCCGGGTATTTTGTTGGTTATTCATCTACTTGCAAGGCATACAGAGTCTTCAACTGCAGAACAAAGATAGTTGAAGAGACTCTGCATGTGAAGTTTAATGAATCTCCTTTGGACAAGATTCCACAAAACCTTGTGGAGTTGTTTGATTTGGACATACTGCAATATGTTCCTTATCAACCTCCAGCTGTTGCAGATCCTGTGGCTCAATCATCTTCTGCAGCATGTCTTCCACCTGGTGATATTGATGATGATGATGATAATATCAATACTCACCTATTCAAGTTTAGTGACCAACTGCCTGTGTTGCTAAACTTGATGTTCCTGTAGCTTCAGCAGTTCCATCCACAACAAATGCTGATGAGATCTCTGTTTCCTCTGCATCTTTTGAGTTACCATCAAATTCTTGGTTTCAAGAGTCTACATCAACATCTGCTGCTGCTGAAGGTTCTACAAACACTTGCACAGATCTCATTGTTTATCAAGAACTAAAGAATCACCCCATGACTCAGATTATTGGTGATATCAATGCTGGTGTTTCAACCAGAAGTCAATTGTCTAATTTCTGCTTTGTTGTGGGAGAATTACAGTTCTTTCTAGGCTTGCAAATCAAACAAAAGGCTGATGGAACCTTTATTCATCAGTCAAAATATACAAAAGATCTTTTGAATAAGTTTGATTTACAAAACTGTAAGCCCTGTTCTACTCCCATGTGCAACACCACGCAACTGGATGCTGATCAGAAAGGTAAAGCTGTTGATGAAACGCTTTACAGATGTATAATTGGGTCCTTGATGTATCTAACAGCTTCTAGACCAGATATTATGTTTTCTACATGTGTTTGTGCTAGATTTCAGGCTGCTCCTAAAGAGTCTCATTTGATTGCAGTCAAGAGAATCTTTAGATATTTGCAAGGTACACAATCTCTGGGTTTATGGTATTCCACTGGACACTCTTGCAAATTAGTTGCTTTTTCAGATAGTGACTATGCAGGGTGCAAGTTAACTAGAAAGTCAACTTCTGGTGGTTGTCAATTCCTAGGCAACTATTTGATTTCTTGGCAGAGTAAGAAACAAACATCTGTTGCTACATCAACTGCTGAGGCCGAGTACATTGCTGCTGCAAGTTGCACCTCTCAGGTACTCTGGCTTCAGAACCAACTTCTGGATTATGGCATTACAGAGACTAAGACTCCATTGTTAATGGATAGTGCTTCAGCTCTGTGTATTGTCAAAAATCCAGTCCAGCACTCTAGGACCAAACATATAGAGATCAGACATCATTTTATTCGGGATTGTTTTGAAAAAGGTCTGATTGATCCTAAGTTTGTGCCTAGTGCTGATGAGCTTGCAGATATTTTTACTAAGCCTTTGAATAGTTCTACTTTCCAAAACCTTGTGTTAAGGCTTGGTATGCTGCAGCTAGAATAAGTGACAACTACTGATGATTTCAGTAGTAAATACTGATGATCATTGGTACCCATGTCACATATAAGTACTGATGAGTCCTTTTCCCTTCAGTAGTTTTTATAACTACTGATGGCTAAATGCCTCACAAGTACTGAAGTACTTTATCTGTTCCAAACTACTGATGTAGTTAAAACTACTGATGTAGTTACAACTACTGAAATCAGTATAAACAGATAAGTACTGATGTCCTATGAAACACCTAAAAATCCGATGCAAAGTCTGATGAGTAAGTGTTGAGGACAGCATGAAACAGCTGAAAGGCTATGAATTGACGACAACTACTGAAGAGAACTTTCTCTTCAGTTGTTTCAACAACTGCTGTTTCATTCTAAACAACTGAAGCAAAACCATGTCTTCAGTAGTTTTTATAACTACTGATGACTAATACCAAGTCTTCAGTTGTTTCAATCATCTGAAGTCAAAACCACAGTCTTCAGTAGTTTTCTAACTTCTGATGCCTAACACCACGACTTCAGCTGTTTCAACGTCTGAAAGGATAATACCATGTCAACGGTCGTTTAAAACTACTGATGACTAACACCACATCCTTCAGTCGTTTTCTTACCCGTACCCTATAAATATCCCTGACCTAATCCTTCATGCTTCATCTTCAAACCTAACGTTCCTCTCCAAAACTTCTCTCTTCTCAATGGCGTCCATGCAAATTAAACCGCGACACAACTGTGTTGCCTACCTTACTAAATCGCCTGTCTGGGCTAAGTTCAATACTGCTATCGATCTTATGGTTCAGTCCCAATACAAAACGGCATTTCTTTTGAATCCCATTCTACATGCCGAATCTCTCCAACAGTTTTGGATGAACGTTACTATTACCACTGGGGAGAACAACACACCATCTCTCCAGTCGGTTGTCAACAACAAAGAAGTGGTCATCACTCCTGCAATAATCCGCCAAATTCTTCATCTGGATGATGCTATTTGTCCTGCTGGATATCCGAAGGGCACCACAGATCTATCCTTTGCCCAACATGGATATCAAGGTAATCTCAGTGCCTCCACTATCATGAAGAAACACTTCCATGACGCCGAACGCCTAATTTTTCACATGGTGAATGTATGTTTGGCTCCTAAGACTTCGTCTTGGGATCAAATGTCGACAAAGTGGCAGCAGGTAATGTATTCTATTCTTGAGCAACAACCTTTAAACTTTTCAGAAATAATATTTTCGGAGCTCAAGGATATGGCTCAAAAACTAACTGCTAACCGTTGGATACTATATCCACGGTTCTTAATGGCCATCATTACAAACCAGCTTAATGCTGAGGGACTTGTTGGCTTGGGAGTCCCTGCTACGGCTGTTCTACCGGAAGTATACTCCCGGCACAACTCTGACCAGACACTCAAATTGGCTGCCAAGCTGCGCAAACCCACGCAGCTGGAACCCACAGCCACCACCTCCAAATCAAATGTCCCCACCAAACCCACCAAAAAGAAACCCAAAACGGCTACTCAGGGAATTGAGTCCCCTGAGGATGCCCCTGCAACACAAACGTAGGAGATATCCACTGGTCCAAACCCCCTAGTGGATATAAGGACTCTTCTAGCCATAGCCGCTCAGGATTCCTCTCAACAGGAGCCTGCAGCAACCACACAAGGGGTACCTACACATCTGGGATCTTCCTCACTTGAGGGGATTGCCATTGAAGAGCACCAACCTCCCCAGGTGCACACTGCTTCTATCCCTTCACCCCATACAACCGCCCCTCACAGCCCAACTTTAATAGTTGCACAAGTGCTGACTCAACTGCACTCCTCACCCCCTCCCCAGAAACCACTTACTACGGGGAACACCTCTACAATTGAGGGGGAGGAACACAGTGCAATTGAGAACCCACAGCATAGGGGTTTACCACTTCTATCTCCTGGTGTAGATAAGGAGGTTAGAATATCTAGTGAGGCTGCCACCTCTTCTGAATCAGCACATGATCAGAATGAGGCTGGTAACATTGCTAAGACCTCACTTGAGGCAACAGCTGATGATGGACATTGTCCTGAGGCTGGAAGTCCCCAGTACCAAGCAAAAGGGGCACATGCAACAACTGGTCTACACCCAGTGCATGTAAATCCTGCTCCAAGCAGGAGGTCAGATGATTCAGCTTCGGCTGATGATGACCTGGGCTTTTTCTACGATGTTCTTGCCCAGAACACAATCCTTGAAGAGAAAGTCAGTAGGCTGCAAAACCTACTTGACCAACTCTCACAAGGAGAAAGACCATCTGCCTCCACCAACCCACAGATGGCACCTTCAGTTGAAGGTTTCCCAAACACTGAGCCACTCCAAACTCAACCACCTGCCTCTGCTTCAGGCCCTATTTCTCCGAAACAGAACCCTCCTGAGCAAATAGGTGCTGTACTTCAAAATTCCCTCCCTCTCATCACACCTATAATCACTGATATTGTGACTAAAGCCATTGATGAGAGGCTTTCCTCAACTTTACAACCCTTGATTGATGCTGCTATGCAAAAGACACTTTCTATGGTACAAACCCCTTCCTCCAATGCATCCAAAAGGGGAGAGTACTGCAGTGAAAGAAAAGAAGAGAAAAGAACAGAGGAAGAGAAGGAAGAGAAGCAAGCCCAAGAGGAGGAGAAAGAAAAGCAACCACTGCTCACTTACAAGCGAAAGAAAAGTGCTGATGATCATACTGCTGAAGACAAATCCTTGGAAGAGCTGGTAAAAGAAGCTGATACTACACACAGCCGATCCATGGATAAAATAATTGAACAACTCTTCAGGCAAGGGTTTGATACAGCCACATTGGATAGTGAGATCAGAAGGTTGGAAGTGCAAGAAATTCAAACCCGATGGATGGGTATGATGCTCTTGAAAAAGAGAGATTGGAGATCATGATACGCTTCATTGCAAAATACTTAGGAAGATCTTTAATGGAGATTCGCGCGTGGACCAGGGACATATTCTGGCTATAGCCACCAGAATCTGTCTGTCTGAGCAATTCCACAAGGGGATTATTGTTGAAGCCCTTGATGAGGCTGGGGCTGGTAAAAGGTTGGAAATGGCTAAACTTACAAAGGCAAAACTTACTACAAAGATGCTGGATCAACCTTCCTTCCACCCACTCAAACACAGCCTACCCCTCAAATCTCCAAACCAATCTCTAAGCCAAAGTCCAAACATCCTCTTTCTTCAAAACCATCCCTTACCAACCCAACCATCATCCAGTGATGCACCTAGAAGGAGGAGAAGGGTGCTGAGGATGGAAGAAGAAGAAGAAGAGGATGAAGATGATAGTCTGCCACTCTCTGCTGTTCTAAAGCTACCAAAACCCAGAAGTCAACCCATGATCACACCTGACTCTCAAAGGGATGGTTAGAGTCAAGATAGAAGATGAAGAACAGCAGAAACAACATGATGAGCAACTATTGAAGATGGTTGACAAGGAATTTCCTCAGTCATCATCTATACAAGCCATGAAAGGGCATGCTCAGAGGCTGTACACTCTCAGGCACACTTTTTAGTATCAGAAGGAGAGAGTGAGAGTATGGCCAGACCCCAGGGTGAGTTCTAGAATCCATAAAAGAACTATTCCACACAGATACAATGGCCAGGTTAGAAAAACAATAGATTCTACCATCATGTTGGCCATTGTAGTCACACCCTGGGAAATCATTGATGAATTCAAGAAAGCTCATCAAGCAAGATGACCCCTCAAGCCTTACTAGAAAACAAGATGATTAAAAAGGGGTTGTTATATAAAAAGCTTGAAGACATCCAGAAGAATGAGCTCCAGTTACTCCTTGAAGGCACCCATCCTGATGAATTTGTCTATAGGGAGGTAACTACAGTGGAGCTGAAAAATGCCAGGACCATGAAGTACTTATCTGAGTACTATGGTCCAGAGTTCTTCTTCGAAGGAGGAGTAAAAGAACTCTCCAAGGAGGAACAAGTTGTTCTCCTTGAGGCCTATGTTCGAGAGTCATACAGTCTCATTATGGGGAAGTAAATCTCATGAATGGGATAACAACTCTGTGTCCAGTTCCCCAAAACAGAGTTCCTATTCATACCTTGCCAAACAAATATCTGAGATTTCTTCCCAGGCCGGAGCTTACATGGGTCATCTTCTCTACTGATCAAGAAGGAAAAAGACCAACATTTTGCCAACAATAAGTGGGATAATAAATAATTTAGAGGTTTTGGCTGCATTGGTTCAGGGGGAGTTTGTTGGACCAAAAGAACCAATGAGCCAAGATCAGATACCTCTAAGTCCCACATGGTATCACAACAACTGCTAAAAGCTTCATCAGCAGTTTGACAAGTGCTGAAGACTTCAACAACTGAAGATCAAGTGCTGAAGACCTCAACAGCTGAAAAACTAAAGTGCTGAAGTACAACAGCTGAAGAACACAAGTACTGAAGCTGAACAGCTGAAGAATACAAGTGCTGAAGCTGAAAGACTAAAGTACTGAAGTACAACAGCTGAAGAATCTACAAGTGCTAAAGATCAACAACTGATGTACAAAGTCTGAAGACAAAGACTGAAGACATCAGCTGATGATATCTACTGAAGTCATCAGCTGATGAACATCTGAAGTCAAAGTCTGAAGATCAAGTACTGAAGCGTCAGTAGTTTGTCACAACTGCTGAAAGTACTTCTTTAGTAGTTGTGATATCAGTAGTTTTATATTTCTAGTTTCAGTAGTTTTGTAAAACGACTGAAGAGCTTGTTCTTCAGTCGTTGTAGTTTCAGTAGTTTTATATTTCAGTAGTTATAACAACTGATAACACTTAGAACTTTTTGTAAGAAGATGTCAGCTGTTTTGACATCTTCAGTAGTTGTGTTTCAGTTGTAATAAATCTGTTAGATGTCACTATCAAGTGACATCAGCAAACGTCACATCTCTTATATAAGAGGTGTCGACCTAATTGTAATTGTGACATTCTGTTACCACGAAAGCGAATATTGAATGAAATATATTTGCAGATATTCTCTCTCTCTATAACCGTCTTTGTTCTTCATTGAATATTGTTTTGTTCTTGTGAATCGACTAATTCATTGTTTGAATTCCGCTGCAATACTCGTCAATCAATCAAACATAGATCACTGATCCTAACACGTACGAACGTACGCACGTACGCACGTACGCACGTACGCACGTACGCACGTACACACATACACACATACACATATACACACATACATACATACATACATATATATATAGAGGGATCAAATGGGAACTCTATGAACTAATCTCAACCCCTAATTTTTAATGACAAAATTGTAATTAACAAAAACATATTTAAAAAAAATTATAATCAGAAAATAACTTAAAAATAAAAAAATCTTAAAAACACAAAAATGTTCCCTCTACTTTCCGTCTTTCACAAAAAATTAAAAAAAGTTATAATAAACAAAAAAATATCATTTCCTATGAAATTCATTTTACATATATGTAATACCGAATTTACACATGTGTAAATCCAGTATTACATATATGTATAACCAGATTTACACATATGTAAACAATGGATAAATGATTTTTTTTAAAAAAAAGTATATCAATATGATAGGCATTGGAAAGATAAAGAATACGAAATTTTATGGTGAAATAATTTTTTTTAAAATACTAAAGATGAAATTCACCTAGGTGGAGTTCACAAAGAAAACTAAGATGTCATCCGCTATAGGAAAATCTCCTTTATGTTGGTTTCCAGACACAAGGTCATACATAGGGGTGCCCACGATCAAGTTCCGCCGGTTCTGCTAAAGGTTTTAGGTGGCAAACCGACCGGTCTGACGATTTGTATAAATGTAAACCAAACCGGATGACAGTTTGAATATACAGTTTTGATGGTTTGGATAGTTTGACGGTTTGGTTTTTACAATTGGTTTGACAGTTTGAACCGTTTCTTTAGTATCCATTTTTTAATTAAACTAGTTATGATTTTTTAAAATCTATTTTCTAAACAAGTCACTGAGGCAAGATTTTAATAATAAAACTAATATTGATCCAAACAGTACATATAAATAAGGCTCGTACCAAAAAAATTAAAACATAAAACATAATACTCGTATTAAAAAAAATAAAAACGGAAAAAATAAATTTGAACAGAAGAATAGACGTAAAAATATTAACCATACACGTGAAACATAAAACATCAAAATCAAAATAACTAAGTCGAATCAGGACCACCCGTACGTTGCGACTGGCAAACGGGAAGAAATAAGCGTAACAATGTTAAATCACACGTGCGTGTTACGAAGTGTCACTCTCAAAATTTAAAACGAAATGTAAATCAAAATTTTATTAGAGATGAGAAATATAGGGTAATAAAGTTGAAAGTGAATTTTGTAGGGTTAAATTATAAAATGTGTAAAAGTATTAGGTATAAAATATAATTTTATATAGTTGTACCATATGTATAAAAATATATACCTTTAAGTTAGTAATTAAAAAATATGTTAATAGGTTAAAAATCCGTGTTTTACACGGATTGAATAATAAAACAATATTATCTTAATTTCTGAATAGTACCCATTTTGGTTGAAATAAATTAATGATAGTACTCATTTTGATTGAAATAAATGATAAATCTTCAAATAAATTTTGTTTATAACATTTAATGTTCTATAGATATATCAAAATGATATAATTTATAAATCTCTACATTTGCATGTTGTTTCAAGAATACTAAAACACAATACATAATAATGTTACAACTAATGTTGATTATTAAATAGTGGTATTTTTCATCTAAAGTATAATTTTTTTAAAACACTCCACCAACAACAATAACTGTAACAGTAAATGAATACACAACAATTCCTACATTTCCAAAACAAAAGGTGAATTTCATCTTTTGTTTTTTTAACCCACAAGAAACACACCACCACACCATTTCGTAGTTACTCTTTTAATCTTGCTTTTTTTCTCAATATTCAAACCTAGAGATCTGAATGCTATTTAAGTTGTCATAATGTCAATAACAATACTATTTAAGAAGTTGTCAATAACAGTAGTCCCTTGCAAAAAGATAATCCACTAGGATTTATTAAAAATAAAATGAAAGATTGTGATGTCAATATATAATTTGCTGGTGTTCCAAATGAATTTACAGTTTTACACATTCCAGCTATAACTGGTAAAAACTCTAGATGCCCATGACAGAAACACTATTTGAAATCAATAATCAAATAAACGATGCATATAATGGAAAGACATAATTTAGTTAAACCCATTGAGACAATCTCCTAAGTGGACTTAATGATCTAAGATTCACAAATGATAATTTAACTCCAAATAAATACATAACCATTTGATATTTTTTTGGTTGTGAACTCTTTTTTCTTCCTCCATTAGCAGACCTAGGAATGAATTAGTTTTGGACCATTGTTGATCTTGCGATAATGCAGAAGGAAAACAGAGAAAAACAAAATCATTAACTAAGATCTGGTTTGTCTAGATTGATAGGATCGATGGTCTAAAGGTCAAACCATATTTTCATATAGATAAAATAAAGTAAAAAATCTACTAAACTTCAAGTTATTGAGCATCATTTTGAGATGTTGGCTGCTTTTGAAATTGCAGATATATCTGATTGCTTGTTGAGGTTTGAACGCATTGGTGATCCCTCCTACCATTTGATTACATAATCTGAGATATGATACCATCTTAAAAGTTTCATCCTCTTTTCTCTTTCGTTCCATCTTATTGCACTCCGAGTCCAAAACACAATCAGCAATCTTAGAAGACAAAACCAACACGATATCATCCTACAAGAAAGTCATAAAATTATTAGGTTCATAATAGAGCAATAAACTTAAAAAAACACAGTGAAAGTTGCCACTGAAATTAGAGACACGATACCTTTATAATATATTGCCCCATTTAGATTAATCAACATATTATCTGTCTACCTTCCCATCAAACACATAACAAAACATCGAGATAAAAACACAAAATCAATTCAAAAGTTAACCTAAAAGTTTTACTAAAACTTTTGTCAAAGGTAAAATTGAGATCTCCCATGGAATAATGCTTGTAAGTGAATTATATCTTAACTTTAATGAAATTTGCATCATACAGTGACCTATATACCAGGAATGCTATCGTTCAAATCGTTCATTTCAAATTCATCTTGTTGAAGTTTTCACAGCCTTGCACTTTGGGGATTTTGCCTGTAAGTTTACTTGAACTTGCAGAAAACACCTGTAAACTCTTCATGTTGGTGACAGTAACATCTTCCCATTTTTCATATTGGCTCATAAACTTACACCTATGATGTTGATATGATGCAATAATCAACAAACGCATTACTTTGTTCTTACTTTGTAATAGAAGCATAGTTGAAGGGGTGTAATTGTAACTTTGTAATAGTTTGTTAATTGTCTGTTAACAACTTGATTTGGACGTTTAGGTATGAATAGTGTATCACCGATAATGGAGAATCATCTTCATGTAATTGTTCATATTGAGTAATCAAATTGGTTGTGATTTGGTGAATGTTTTCTTCTTGATTCTTTGGTTTTCTAACAGTAGTATCAGAGCCAAGGTTAATCGGCTCGATTGAAAGAATAAAAGGAGAGGAGAAAGCAATTGAAAGAATCAATGGTGTCCGCCAAGTTTGAAATCGAAAAGTTCGAAGGTAAGAACGACTTGGGTTTTGGCGACTGAAGATGCGAGCACTACTTGTGCATCAAAGGGTGGTTAATGCTCTGGCCGGAGAAGCAAAGCTACCTGCAGCTCTCACCGATAAGGAAAAGAAGGAAATGATGGAGCAAGCGCATAACTCTATCATCTTGAACCTCGAAGATCGGGTGTTAAGAGAGGTTTCTAAAGAGGAGACGACAACTGGTGTATGGTCAAAGCTAGAAAGCCTTTACATGACAAAATCATTGCAAATTGGTTATATCTAAAGAAGAAACATTACATGTTTCAGATGGTACCAGGAAACATTACAAAATCATCTTCTGATCCACAGCAGGGTCAACCTCCCTCTCCTTCTGAGCCTGAGAGAGAGGAAATCCCAACTGAAAAAGATAATAAAGATCAATCTGGTACTGCAGGCCAGTCTTCTCAGTTAAAACTTGTACTTCTAAACCAAAACCAAAGAAGAAGAAGACTGCACCCTCTTCTAAACCCCAGGATGAGTCAGTCAATCCTGAGGATGTGCAGCCAGAGGATGCTACATCAACTCCCATTCAAACAGCTCCTCTAGCATCAGGAAGACCCATCTTGTCTTGGACATACACCACAAATCCAGAAAGATGGTATGTCAACAGAGATCAAGGCACTGAAGACATTTACACTTGGTAAGATATGTTTCAGTTGCCTCTGCATGATCTCTTAGACATAATAAGACATTTTGACAGTCTGAAGGATCCTGGTCACCTTATGAAGAAAGGAATGGTGATTATTCTAATGAGGACTGTTGATATCTGAAGTCTCCTAAGTGTTTTGGTAGCATCAGCCTAGGGGGAGTTTGTAGAGATTAATGAAGGGGCTGATTCAACCCAAACATCCAAAGTCTATCCTGCATGTTGCACAAGTGCATTGAAGAAGAATGCTTAGGAAGTTTCACACATGCAACAGAAATATTGTAAGTGTGAAATCTTCCGAAGCCAAGACCAATATCTTTCGAAGCCAAAGATGAAGTCTTCCGAAGCCTCAGAGACAAAGTCTTCCAAGCTTTAACTCATGAAGACAGATTTCTTCCGAAGACTTTTGACACATGCTTTATCTGATGTATTGTTCCATAAAACTGAACACCTTTCCGTTGCATCTCTGTAAAGTCACCAACTTACATGAGTTGGTGAAAAGGTCCATGCTTTTGGTAACTGTACATTGAGGTCTTGAGTCTGTAACTTTCTACTTCATGTACTTTATCCTTTTTGTAATAGATAAGGATGTAAGCTATGGCATGTCATAGTCACTAGTCAAAAGGCAATCTACCTTTTGATTTTACAATCGATTTTGTTTATGTCTAGTCAATTGTATCCAGCTGGCTTTCAAAGTATAGCCGGCTGTAGGATGTAGTATAAGTATTTCTTGTTCTTGTATCTTTCTTTTATGCTTTGTAACACTTGTAATAGAACTTGAGAAAGCAATATACTGCATCCTTGAAAACCAAACACTTGTGTTCTCTTGTTCTATCTCTTATTTATTACTCATATTCTTAATGTCATGCTTGTTTAATCCAGTCTTGCTATTTGATTAAGTTTGGTTAATCTCTTCTTTGTGTTGTTGTGTTGTAAGTGACCCCCTTCATCGGTCCTGCAATTTTCTTCTTGATTATCTGGTTTTCTAACATCTGACTTTTCTGAACCTCCGTACTATTCATTCTTTCTAAATCTATAAACTAGCTTGGGGGCTGTTTAGCAACTTCTAAATGATTAAGTGCTGAACCAATAAGAGGTCTGAATCATTAAGTGTTGAATCATTGATGTCTGAAACATAAAAGCTAGTATATAATTTAACTATTCAAAGACAAATGTCTGACCACTTTAGATAATATGTCTTTAACCATTTAGCATTAGATCTCTTAACCATTCAGCATCAGTATGATACTTAACCATTCAGAGGTAAATCTCTTAACCATTCAGACATGTGCTCGTGAAACAAATAGTCTGAACCATTAAGTGCTGAACCATTCAGACATCCGAACCATTAAAAGGCTGATTAAAAGGCTGATTAAAAGGATGTCAAACAACCCTCGATTTCTCCTTTGCAAAGGTATCCCTCTTTTGCACACGGGATCATTTAATCGCACGTTCTCCTTTTTCAAAACTGGATATCTAACCATATACATAGAACGCCTCTTTTGCCCATGAGCAATGTGACAACCGACAATTTCAGGTCAATACCCGACCTTGACTTGGTTATAATTACATCTATAATACTTGATTTTCAATTAAATTCCAATTATTGAAGTCGTTTCATGCATTGAAAAATTTCATATATTGCAAAATTTCAAGCATTACATTTCATGCATCGGTGATTCGGCGTAATTACCATTTATACATGCGATACAACCGACACACACGAACATTGGTGATAATTAATATATGTGTACTAATAAATACTTTAAATTGTTTCAAAGTATTTTAGATTCCAAATTAAATACACTGGAAATCTTAAATTTATAAATAAACCTAATCACGTAAATTAATATTTTACCCGGAACGAACCCTTTTAACGGACCTACTAACTACATGATGCATCATTAACATACCATCAATATTTATATATCCTAATGCAATTTGTTACAATATCCTAATGCATTTTAAAAAGTAAAAAGTAAAAATATAAAAATATGTAAAAATACCTATGGTGCAACAAATACCACCTAAATACCCAATACTACACAAAATATGAAAACCAAAAGCCCCATTTCCCATGCATGTGGTCATCCAAGCCACCACCACATTACTCTTCCACCTCCTTCCCAATAAAGCTCACAAAACTTACAAGATTTGACAAAACACAACTTGCCATATTCATGAAGCCTCTCTTTTGATGTGTTAAAGCAACATGTCTACCTTACCACTCTTGGAACACCATTTCCCCATCCTTTGACTGTGAATAGGAGCCCATGCTCCAAAAACTTTACACTTAAAGAGGATTGAGTGTTATAAAAGACATGCACCCTTCACTTCAACTACACCAACACATCACACTCATCTTCTCTCTTTCTCCCTCTCTAAAATTCGGCCAAGACACTCCTACCATCACTCCATTTGATTTTCAACTTATTTCCTTCAAATCTTGGGTGATTCAAGTGCCTTTGGTTGAAGATCAAGTGATTTTTGAAGCTTTCAAGCATCCTACAACATCTTCCCCACCTATTTCTTGTTTGGTTCTTAGTTCAAAGGATCAAATCTTCTTTTTCTTGCATTTCAAGACTACCATCTCTTTCTCCTTGCTTGTTTAAGGTTAGCACTTTGTTTCTAATCTTCGATACACCATCATGATGTGTTCATATTCACTAACTCATCCAAAGTGCTCTAGCAAAGTTTAAAAAGTAACAAAACATGTAAGACATTTTCTGGCAGATTCATGTTCTATGTTTTCGACACCATAAATCGACCTAAACATGGTCAAATGAACAGTTTCTTGAGCCTAACATTAACCTTAGGATGTCTAGTTTATAACCCATCCAACCTTGAAATTTTTAGATGACTATAATCTATCCAAAACGTGCAAACATGATTAAGGTGTTGAACCTGAATTTTTGGCAGAATAGGTAGGGCTGAAAGATTGAGGCATAAGTTATGCTTAAAGTAACCAAATGGAGATTTTCCTTCTGTGGTAACTTAGCTTAAAGTGTTAGGTTTAAAATTACTATAGTCTTTATTTGTGAATGTAAGGTTTGACCCCTCAAAAAGGTGAAATCCCTGGACATGTACAGAAAAATACTGCACTGACATCTGTTGCTTCATGACCCATTTCGAGGGACTTAAACCTAGCTAAATATTGCAAGCTATACCTTTTTGGAATCCTAAGACATAGATCAAAATATGGTAAAAATATCAGATTTTATAAAAATTCTTTGTATCATGAAAAGAGGATGACAACCAAACCCAAAAATCCCTTTGATTCTGTCAAATACCCATATTTATATAAAGTAAACTTTTGAAGATATTTGAAAAAAAAATAGAAACCCATACACTTGGAAAGTATAATACCATTATACTTAATATAAAACACATTTAATACATTATGTACTTTTAGGAAGATAGATATGAAGACAAGAATCTAAATATACATTTACGACTCGACGTGTCTAATTAGTCAAGTGACATTTTCAAAACTAACTTTGTGGATGAGTTATGCATGACCATCTGGGGTTAGTAATCATGACCTCATGAATATATTGTGAATTTATTTAGGAGATTCCTAGGCCAATCATACGTACAGACTATTGCTAGAATTCACGCGTGCATTACAGGTGAGTTTCACGGCCCCATTTTACTTATTTTTCTTTTGGGGGAGATTACATGCAAATTACTATTTTCTTGGACACATTTACTTGTTAATGATTTCACATGTTATATAAGTTGTTTACTTACCGTATAAAGTCCCCTGTTATCGGACCGTTAGTTTATTTCCTAAAGCGAGGTAATCATGGATAGTACTATTGGGTTTGACTACCCCCACCCGGATTAATTACCCTAATCTTGACCGGAGGTCTAAACGGGTGCATTATTAGCCTATTCACACTCATGCTTACGGTAGGCATGGGTAGGGGCAATTTGTTACAGTTACAGTCTAGCTTCGGTTGCGGTGCTTATATAATATTGTAGTATTGTATGATCAACAATCAATCATGGAAAGACTTGTGGTCCATTACACTGTTTACTATTACTTTAAAACCTGTGAACTCACCAACTTTATGTTGACATTTTTTCATGCATGTTTTCTCAGGTAATTGATAGATGCACCAAGTTAAGCTAGCATGGAACATCTCATGTTTAGGGCCATTCATGCTGTTTGGGACATTCATTTTCGTAATTGTCATGTTTTGAAACAATTTACCTTATTACTATTGCTTCCGCAAATTTAACTCTGAACAATGATGTATTTTAAACTTATTTGAGATGTATGTTTTAGAAAACCATGTAGTGGTCGATCAGTGACTATGAAATCATGATGTTCGCACCCCGCGGGAAACCGCTGTGGTTTGGGGGTGTGACAAGCAATTACCAGATTTCCTATGACTACCTTCCGCTTATTACAAACCAAACAAAACATTGCAAATCTGTTCATTCAAGTATTCAACTACCTAACTGAAATAAGCATCCTTTTTAGGCGTGGAATAACTCTGACATCTATCAGAGTCTAGGAGGTTTTTCAAACTTCTCAATATTTACTTTCACGTCCTCTACCATAGCAATAAAATACGAGAATGTGGCTGATCAAATGAAACCAAAACAATGAGCGAAATACAACAGCAACTCGGGCCTGAACTGAACTTAACAACTGTTCTCTTTGAATACTATCAAACGATTGATTTCTATTGTAGCAGCAGAAACAAATAATAATCAAGCCGAGACTGCCCTAATTATAGTAAGGAACGAAAGAAAGCAGCAAAATTGACGGAATTTGCCGATTGCCTGGTCTGTGAAGGCGTAATCTAGGCATAATGTGGTCGGTAGGTGATGGCGGAACTGCCGGCGTTGGCGACTGGTCATGGCGGTGGTGTATGGGCTATGGTGGAACTGCAATGTGATGTGCAAAAACAATACTCCTGAGCCAGAAGCTCTTAAACTAAACGAACCGAACCGAACCGAATGAACACGAATAAGGGCTTGTATGTGTTTCGTGTTCGTTCATTAAAAACTAATTTTGTTCATAAGCTATTCACGAACACTTATCAAATGAGTTTTCTTGTTCGTGTTCGTTCATTAAGGAAATGAACATGTAATGAACTATTCACAAACACTTAACAAACGTAAACAAACGCAAACAAACACAACAAACACAAACAAACACAAACAAAATCGAACAAAAATAAATAAATGTTCATGAACATGACGACACAAAAAAAATACACAATTACAAAATGAATATAAATGATTACAAATTTATTTTAGAATACAATAAGCACTTTCATCATAAAATTTACCAAAAAATAATAAACACATAGCACAAACAAACACTTCACATACTTGTCATATATATAGCCACTAATTTTTTTTGAATGGCTGATTAGTTGTTAGTTATTAGTATCATCAAGTTAGTAAAATTCACTCATGTCAAGGTTTGAACCTTGAACCTCTAAAAAAACAAAAGTAATAGTCATTATTTCATATAAATTTAATTGTAAAATTTGAATCTACTAATCTTTTTTTCAACGTATTCTTGTACATTTTGCTAATATTTATAAGATGAATCTGAAAATTTCTTAAAAGTAAAACATTGTACAATTTAATTATTTCGATGATTCTTGCGCTTTCAAAATAATTAAATTATTAAATATCAACCCAAACCCCTGTGTGTACCATCTCAAACCTTCCGTGTTCGTCATGTCAAAATTCTTATCTCTCAAAACCCTTCAATCGTTTGATCCTCTCGATACTAAAAAGTCCATTCAGTCCCTAACACTCGCAATATCAACCCAGCAATCGTAAAATCAACCTCGATTCAACTCAGAACTCTCTCCCCAGTTCCATCAATTTTCATAAAACCAGTCACAATTCCACCAATTAACCCTTTCCAACACATTATTCTTACAATGAAGTCCTCTTCCCTAAGATCAACTAACTTGTATCTATTGTACTCGCCTCTAGGGACGATCTTAAGATGGGCTCTGGACCAGGTCCAACTGGATTTTCAATCAAATCTTAGGGACCGATGATGACTTGGCGCAGCCATGCAGGACTAGGTTGGGGCTCACACAAATCACCTTTATTATTGTATTTCATTATTGTATTAGAAACCAAACTAGATAATGACTTGTATACCTTTAATTTCTTATGTAGAAACAATATTCATCCATGTCTAAGGAAAGACTACCCATGTACTAAATCGAATGCACAACGTAACTAAAAATCATTGCATAATGTTTATAAAGTTTTTACATCACTATATACAATTACACATTAACATCATCTTATATCTATATTATAATGTCATCTTTTGCATAAGAAATCACTTCTTTTCACATCAACTGTGGAGGCCATGAAGTAAATATCAACAACACCATTTTATACGAAGCTGATATAGAGAAAAGAGGCGCCTCATCATATTACAATGCTGGAAGTTGGGCTTTTAGCAGCACCGGGGCCTTCTTAGATAATGCCGGTTCTGTTGTCTATATACTTTCCAACGCGTCTAATCTCCATAATATCTCCACATTTGATACCGAACTATATACAACAGCACGCACGGCTGCTATTTCTCTTACTTATTATGGATTGTGTCTGATGAACGGGAACTATACAGTTACACTCCACTTTGCAGAGATTGTTTTCACCCAAGATAACTCTTATAACAGCCTCGGAAAGCATGTTTTCAGTGTTTATGTGCAGGTGATTCATTTTTTTAATATGTATTCATTGTTTATAAAAGCAACTCTGGTCTAATTTCTATTTAGGGTAAACAAGTAAATTCCAGGAGAAAAACAATATACATTTTAAAAGGTTTGATTTAAGGTAAGAGAATGTATATCCTCCTAATAATTTCTCCGAGCACCGAGGTAATTACACTTGGCATTGTTCACGACTTCACTCCTAGTCCATTCTATTGAGTTTTCCAAGTAATAGCCACCTTTTTCAGCCTCAAGACAAAATAAGTAAACACGATAAAAGTTATCGTCACAATTGCCTTTTGACTAGTAACTGAATTAAATTAAGAAAATCACGAAATAAACACCGATCGGGGAACAAAAAGCCAAAATGAATATTTAATTTTTAGTATCATTTTATTCACTTTCAACCAACAGTTGATTGCCAAATACCCCACTTTTGGCTAACCTGGCTGTTTTTTAGCTGACTAATCATTATCTTGGACCCATAAAATGAAACGGGGAGCGGACGCACTACGCCAGACTCGGAAAGCGTGCCTCCCAAGTCCCAACTAACCCTTAGCCCGCTTCACCCGCCTATCCCCTAGCGACCTTCTTATTTGCACTTTAAACACCTATGTTACCCGGCTAAGAGAAGTTGAATAGGCAAGTGGGCTACACCCCTCTAATTCTCTAAATATTAGCCGATGCGCCAATGGTTATTTTTGACTTTTTGTGTAGTCAAATATCTATTTTTGTCATTTCCATTTACCTTAGATCCAAATTTTGTAATGTTGCTTACCTTAAAACAAATATGTTTAACATATAGAAGGTTATTCATGGCCAAAAAAGTGGTGGTTACCTTAAATTGAAAGTAAACCATAGTTGGTAACATTTTTTTTAGCATTTATCCTTAAAATAATGGATGCAAATGCAACTTTAAAAGGAATTATAACATCTTCCGAGAATTTTATTGTAGGGGATTTAAAACTAAAGGACTTTGATATAGTAAAAGAAGGTGGAGGTACTGGTAGGGCGGTCATACAAAGTTATAAGGTTAATGTGAAGAATCATACACTCAAGATTCAACTTTATTGGGCTGGGAAAGGTACTACTATAATTCCTCAAACCGGAAGCTATGGTCCGATTATATCAGCTATTTCAGTTAACCCGAGTACGTAATTCTTCTTTTATCAGTTATCACATCTAACTTTTACAAAGTTTGCATAATTGGAACATGAAGAGAGGTTTATCTGTTTTTCATGTACAAAATTACCGGGCATTTGAACCAAATTATTCATTTCTTCTTTTTGTATCTAATATCCCATTGTTTTTGTATCTGATATCCCACCATATCGTATGAGTGCATGTTTGGGATTGCTTTTGAAAAAACTTATGATTTTTTGGAAGGGTAAAAAAACAAAAATATCCCTCCAAAATCATCATAACTTACAATTGTAATTTATAATAACTTTTAGAGGGACATTTTTATTTTTTTACCTTTTCAAAAAATCATAAGTTGTTTTCAAAAGCAATCCCAAACATACTTTAAAATGGTGAAAACCGTAGAAATGTGTTATTGGTCCCTTAATTTCTCATATTTGATCACAACTTTAGATGAGAAGATTGCATAAATGTTGTTCGATTAGTCACTCTGGTCTAACAAAAATAACAAAAAAGACAAGGAAGGAACAAGGAAGTATTGTTTGAATTATATAGTAAAAAATAAATGATTGTCATCAATATATAAATTTTAATTTTAGAAGTTGGAAAATTCCAAAATTAAATAAATATAGTTGAGAAGAGTATTAGTCAAAGAGAAACGAGTTTGCGATGGCAATTCCTTGTCCTGGGTTGAAGCAAGATTAATTTAAAAGTAGTTTATGGTATTACATTTGTGAATGATCTTATTGATAACAACCTCCCTATATATAGGTAAAAAGACACATGTAACTCTACCACTATTTTAGGGATAGATTTACATAACATAATAATGAGATAAATACAAATATAATATTTAATGAAATACTAATACTATTACCTATAATGACTTCAATATTCCCTCTCATTTTGAGCGAGCTGTTGATAAATGTTCAAATTGGATCTAAAATCTTGGAAAAGTTACACTGGAATGTCTTTTGTGAATATGTAGGCGAACAGTAAAGATGAAGGAAAATGCAAAACTCGTATGTAACAAATCCTAAATTTTTCCGAGCAAAGTGTATGCTGATCTCGATGGGTTTAGTTAATTGATGTTGAACAGGATGATCAAATAAATAAACAACACATACGTTATCACAATAAACCATAATCACTTAGTTAAAGGAACATGTAATTCAAGCAAAAGGTTTCAAGTCCATGTTGTTTCGACAACAACATTAGCTACGCCACAATACTCCACTTATTCACTTTAACCAAAGACAGTGTGTTGGCATTAGATTACCAAGAAATAAGATTGTCACCTAGAAAATACAGTAGCCACTAGTAAACCAACGTGTGTTGGGATATCCTCCCTGCTGAGCATCTAAACTAGGCCACTAAATATGGATGGATGAAGATGTATTATGAATACCATAGTCAGAGGTGCCTTGCAAATACCAAATGATCTGCTTCATAAAGGCATAATGAGGATCACGAAACAAACATCATGTTGAACGACACAAGAATTGTTGTGTTAAATAAGCTTGGTCGAGAGGTCAATGGGTGTTGTGCATGACTTGTATGTTGTCATGGAACCTGTGCTATAATGTCTTTAACAACCTGTGCTATACATCAAATTTTCCATAAATGATGTAATTAACCTAAATCGATCATAGCAAATTCCCAAGAAAGGGTATATATTAATAATATCATGAAGTAAGTTGGTGGTTAACACTGTGAGAATGATGTTGTTAACATAAAGCAACAAGAAACGTTAGGACCATGCTTGTACACAAATAAAGAGTTGTCACATGCACTACCCTAAAACTCATGGGTTGTAATATAGGAGGCAAAACTAGAGTACCAAGCCCGCGAGGCTTGTTTTAGCCCATATAAAGTTTTTTTTTTCAATTGACAAAACGTATTCAAATATCTTTGATCAATAAATCCCGATGGTTGATGCACGAAGACCATTTCAGTTAAGTTATCGTGAAGGAAGGCGTTCTTAACATCCAATTGATGGATTAGCCAATAACAAGTGATGGCGAGTAATAAAATGATTCGAATAGTTGCTAGTTTGTGCAGGATCGATATTTGTCACTAACACTTAGGTTTTCTCTCAAACTCATTTAAACACACACGGTTAAGATGAAGCAGAATCTCTTTTAAGAGTTGATAATAATATACTAAGTAACAAATAACACAAGAAAATAATTTTCAAGGTACTTGTATATATTACTTCTCAACTCAAAGTATTACAAGACTCTTATAAGCATGTTACAAGAGTTACAATAAAAAACTATATATACTAGCACCTACAACCGGATATACTTTGATACCAGATGAAAACTTATAACTAAAGCAAATACTACAAAGCTAAAGTTAAGGTATCTTAGATAAAATATTATCTAAGATAAGGTAGTCATGATATATCCATGACTTACCTTTTGTCACTAACTAAAGTTGGCAACTCTACTAACTGATAAAAGGTGAATAGTGGATTAAAGTATGGTCAACTACATAGGTGTGTGAAAGAGCCATGCAGTATCTCAGAGATTTGCAGTGGAGTGTTAGACAGATCATACTTATGTCTACTGGTTCATAGCAGTATCGTTTGAAGGTTAATTGGCTTTGGAAGAACAAGTTCTTCAAAAGCCTTTTATACTTCGAAAGAGACTACTTCTTCTGTGGCTTGGGACTTAGTCATTTCTACATACTTTGGAAGTCATTGTCTTAAATTTTTACAAGTCTTGAACTTCGAAAGAGAGAAGACTTTGTCTTCGGAAGTTGGAGTTTTCCTTCGGAAGATGATCTTGCACTTGCCTACGAAAGAACTCCATTTGCCTTCGGAAGTTCCACACTTAGCTTCGGAAGTCCTTTATTAGTCACACCAAAATTGTCTAAGTGTTTGGTTTTGATTGCACCGGGCTTTCTAGATCTAACAAACTCCCCTAGGCTGATGCTACCAAAACGTCACTTATTCTTGCTTCTTAAAACCTTCAGCACTAGGGACAGAAGATGTTTATCTAATTCCTTGTTCTTTCTTGAAGTTGTGTTGGGAAGTTTGTACAGGTCATTAGTGGACAGGAGATCTAGTTTGTCGCTCTGAATGACATGCACCCTTTGTTGTGCCCCTTGAAGAGCGTTAGTTGACGGGAGTTATAGTTATACTCCCATCTAACTATGGACTCAAGTTTAGGACCTTTAACCATTTGGAGAAAGGCTTTGCCTTTGGTTATTCATCCTTTCCTTTCCTCCTCCTCTCTTAGTTTCACTTATAATCTCGGAGTTGGAGGGGTTGAAGAATGGATTCTTTGCTAACTCAACAATATCAAATCTACTTAAGTGTAGCAAAGATGATGCATTAAGCCTGTTCATCTCGCCATTCTCTCTCTCAACAATAAAGTTGTGAGAAGAGTCTTCGAACCTCCACTAGATGATCTTCTTTCTTGGCACAAGGGGCTTACTTGGCACTCTGTCCCCTTTCTTGGAATCCAGTAGAGTCACCAACTTTCTTCTTAGTTTCTTGCAGGACCGGTGAAGGGGGTCACTTACAACACAACAACACAAAGAGGAGATTAACCAAACTTAATCAAACAGTGAATTGGATTAACCACAGTAAGACACTAAGAACACAAGTAATATAAGAGACAGAACACAAGAGCACAAGTATATGGTTTTCAAGAATGCAGTATATTGCTTTCTTTATCTTCTATTACAAGTGTTACAAAGCATAAAGAAAGATACAAGAACATGAGATACTTATACTACATCCTACAACCGGCTATACTATGAAAGACAAGTGGATACAATTGACTAGACACAAACAAAATCAATTGTAGAGTCAAAAGACAGATTGCCTTTTGACTAGTGACTATGACATGCCATAGCTCACATCCTTATCTATTACAAAAAGGATAAAGTACATGAAGTAGAAAGTTACAGACTCAAGACCTCAATGTATAGTTACCAAAAGCATGGACCTTTTCACCAACTCATGCAAGTTGGTGACTTTACAGAGTTGCAGCAGAAAGGGGTCCAGCTTTTTGGAAAAGTACATCAGATAACACATGTTACTAAAAGTCTTCGGAAAAAATCTGTCTTCAAGAGTTGAGGCTTCGAAAGACTTTGTCTCTGAAGCTTCGGAAGACTTCATCTTTGGCTTCGGAAGATACTGGTCTTGGCTTTGGAAGATTTCACACTTAGAGCATTTCTGTTGCATGTGTGAAACTTCCGAAGCATTCTTCTTCAGTACTTGTGCATCATGCATTGCAGGATAGACTTTGGATGTTTGGGTTGCATCAGCCTCTTCATATATTCTCTACAAACTCCCCCTAGGCTGATGCTACCAAAACACTTAGTAGACTTCAGATATCAACAGTCCTCATTAGGATGATTACAGGACCGGTGAAGGGGTTCACTTACTACACAACAACACAAAGAGGAGATTAACCAAACTTAATCAAACAGTAAGACTGGATTAACCACAATGAGTCACTAAGAACTCAAGTAATATGAGAGACTAAACAAGAGAACATAAGTTTTGGTTTTCAAGGATGCAATATATTGCTTTCTCAAGTTCTATTACAAGTGTTACAAAGCATCAAAGAAAGATACAAGAACAAGAAATACTTATACTACAACTTATAGCCGGCTATACTTTGAAAGCTAGCTGGATACAATTGACTAGACACAAACAAAATCAATTGTAGAGTCAAAAGGTAGATTGCCTTTTGACTAGTGACTATGACATGCCATAACTTACATCCTTATTTATTACAAAAAGGATAAAGTACATGAAGTAGAAAATTATAGACTCAAGACCTTAATGTATAGTTACCAAAACATGGACCTTTTCACCAACTCATGTAAGTTGGTGACTTTACAGAGATGCAGCGAAAAGGTGTCCAGCTTTATGGAACAGTAATCAGATAAAGCATGTGTCAAAAGTCTTCGAAGAAATCTGTCTTCATGAGTTGAAGCTTCAGAAGACTTTGTCTCTGAGGCTTCGGAAAACTTCATCTTTGGCTTCGGAAGATATTGGTCTTGGCTTCGGAAGATTTCACACTTAGAATATTTCTGTTGCATGTGTGAAACTTCCTAAGCATTCTTCTTCAATGCACTTGTGCAGCATACATGATAGACTTTGGATGTTTGGGTTGCATCAGCCTCTTCATTAATCTCGGAAAACTCCCCTTAGGCTGATGCTACCAAAACACTTAGTAGACTTCAGATATCAACAGTCCTCATTAGGATGATCACCATTCCTATCTTCATAAGATGATCAGGATCCTTCAGACTGTCAAAATGTCTTCTTATGTCAAAGAGATCATGCAGAGGCAATTGAAACATATCTTGCCAAGTGTATATATCTCCAGTGCCTTGATCTCTAATGACATGCCATCTTTCTGGATTTGTGGTGTATGTCCAAGACAAGATGGGTCTTCCTGATGCTAGAGGAGCTGTTTGAATTGGAGTTGATGTAGCACCCTCTGGCTGCACATCCTCAAGATGTTCTGACTCATCCTAGGGTTTAGAAGAGGGTCCAGTCTTCTTCTTCTTTGGCTTTGGTTTAGAAGCCATCCTCTTTTTTCTCTTTACATGTTTTAACTGAGAAGACTGGCCTGCAGTACCAGATTGATCTTCATTGTCCTTCTCAGTTAGGACTTCCTCTTTCTCAGGCTCAGAAGGAGAAGGAGGTTGACCCTGCTGTGGATCAGAAGATGAAGCGTGCTGAGATTCAGCAGGAGGTCCATGTTGTGTTGTCTCAGGTTGTTCAACCTTAACCTCCACTTCAGGTGGGGCTTGACTTGGAAGGGAGTGTAAGTCAATGAGCTCTCCACTTTTGATCTTCTTCTTGATCACCATGATATGCTCATCCATAGTGGATAGAGACATGGGGCCAAGTCTCCTTCCGGAGAATCCATACAGCTTCAAGAAGCTCATCATCCTCTACCTGTCAGCAGACTTCTTCATGCTCTTTTGGATGATGGCTCTTGATTTTTGCAGCTTCTTCCCTGAGCTTTCTCTTAGTTGTCTTTCTGTCCTTGACTATCTCAAGTTCAAGTTGTTTTAGATACTCAAACTCATTATAGTCATAGGACAAGGGAAGAAGTGCTTCTGCATGATAGAGGCCTGTGGCACTCAGGTAGTTGATCATCTTGATCCTATCTTCTTCTTTGTCTACCTGAGGTTCTTGTTGAACCACATCCTCTTGTGTAGGATTTTCTTGAATTGGGGAGAGGGCATGCATATGCTTATACAGTCTTTTCTTTCTTCTCTCTTCTTTGATTTGTACTAGAAGTTCTACATCTTCTGCCTCCTTCTTCTCCCTTGACCTTTCCAAGTCAACCAGTTCATTTAACTCTTCTAAAGGGAGAGAAATGACATTGTATATGTCATAGTTCCTTGTCTGTAGATAGTTTATCCTCACTACCCTCAACTCATCATTCTGAGTGTCTGGTCTAGGGGCAGCCCTGATAGCAGACTCCATGAGTCTTAAAGACCCAGCAGAGGAACTTTCTCCCCTCAACCTCCTTTTCCTCTCTCTCTCTCTCTCTCCTCCTCCTCAGGGTGGAGAGAGCTTTGGCCTTCATTGCTTGATGCAGCTTCTAAGCTCTAGCCAGAGAGATGTTGAGAATCACCTTCACCAGCAGGTGTCTCAAAAAGGGCATTAATCACAACAAGAGTTGTTGGTGATAAGACTGGGCTCTCAGGTTCTGTCACGGGCCTTCAATCAAGGTTTCCCCTATGAAGCTAATCTTAGGGTCTGCCTTAACATCTAGTTGACCGATGACATTACCTGATTCTCACAGTCTCCTTCTAAGGCTAAACTCTGCAGTGATCATGTCTTGGACTCTTTGAGCCAACTTGTTAGCTTGTCTTGATTTGCTTGGATTGACAAGTGGCATGCTGACTAGATCCAGACTGTCATAATAGTTCGAGGTCTGAAAGTTGAAGATCTCTTGTTGCCCTTGAACTTTCATGATGATTAGGGCTCTCTAGTTGTTGTCATAGCTCCATCCAATGATATGATTGGAAGTTGATGGAGATGACATTGCCCTTGGTATCCCTTCCTTAAACAGACTCTGTAACAAGGAGTCTATTGAGTCCATATCAACATGAACTTGAGGAAGTTGTTGAGTAGGCACAGTTTCAAATGAGGATGGTGAGTCCTCATGTCTATACTCCTTGAAGAACTCCCAGGTTCTGTGGCAGTGATGACTTTCTCCTCCTTTTTGGTAGCATCACCCACTTGCATAGGTGAGCTATGAGTTATGTCAACCACCTCCATAGGTTCTTGTGTTCCTGGTTGAGCTCATCTTAAAGTTCTCCCAGCTAGTTATTCCTTAAGATATGAAATCTCAAGTTGTTGATCATTGACCCTGTTCTGTAAGGTTGTCACTTAAGATTCAAGGTGACTAACCTTGGAGACTAAATAGATGCATGTTTGAGACAGGTTTTGCATCTTTAGTTTTAAATTCCTCTCATCTTCATCAGAAGAATCATTAGGGGATGAGATGATTGGGCCAAAGTCCTCACTCTCACCACCAACTTCAGGTTCTTGTTGCTGGATTTCCTCTGCTCACTGGCAATCTCAGTTGAGATGTCAGTGGGCTGAGTTTCCATGGTTGAAGTCTTAATGATGTAATCACTTTCTAAAGTGAGAGCCTCTTCCAAATGGACATCTTGAACATGTTCAGAAGTGTCCACCTCAGTTGTAGGTGACTGATGTGGGCTAGAAGTAGGAGACTCAGGAGCACTCATCTCTCTTTGAGTAGGGGAAAAGAAGAGAGAATCATGGTACTCACTGAAACGTAAATCTTCATCAGTATAGAAGTCAAGGTTGGGGATAGGTTGATTGTGATCTAAAGGCTGGGGAAGGTAACTGTCCCTTGAAGGTTGATCACCTGAGTGTTGAGACTTAGAGTGATGGCTTAAGGCAGTTTGGGAGAGGTGACTAATGAGCTCATCAGGCTGAGCATAAGGAACCTCAGCACTGATCCTTGAAGAGATGGGAGTGGTCTGCTCCTCAGGAGAAGTGGGAGCTCTAGTGTCCATTTCCTCCGATATTGGTGAGTGTATAGGGGCCTCCACAGACTGAATAGTCTGAGCAGGGGTTCATTTGGATTTTCTTTGGTAGGTGAGGGTGATTTGAGGATGTTTAGGTGGTTGGGAAGTAGAAGGTGTGGGTTCAACACTAGCTGGTGCTGCTAGGTTGTCACCTTGAGCAATAAGCTCTAACATTTTTAGGACTAGGGTTGTTTCTATCTCAGAGAAGCCAACAGTGGGCTTTCTCAACATTTTAAAGATGACGGGCTTCATCTGTCCCAGTTTAACAACGTTACCTGTTCCCCTTAACTGTGAGCCCAGTTCACAGTTAAGAATGCATTGGACATATCTACAAAACATGTAATATTCTAAGGAGTCTAAGTTGGCAATTAATTTAGTATAAACAAATTAAGAATACCTGAACTTTACCCCCTAAATCATTCTACAAAACATGTAATATTCTAAGGAGTCTAAGTTGGCAATTAACTTAGTATAAAAAAATTAAGAATACCTGAACTTTACCCCTAAATCATTCCATGGATAATGAAGGAGAGATCCTCAGGAATCTGATCCCATCCACCATGCTTGTTGATAAGCTGTGCATAACCACATGGAGTAGGAATCTCCACTGGGATGAGACCTTCCCTTTCCTGAAGGTCTTTACAAAGTAATCTCCCTCATAGCCCATCTGCTCAAAGAATGATTGACAACATCCTTTTGGAATAACACCTCACCTTATTCATCATCCAGCTGAAGATGCATGTTGATGATGGCCGGAGTGATGAAGACCGTTCTCCCCTTCACTATGGTAGACATTGCCTTCTCCCCATCCATAATGACCTCTTGGCAGGTTTTCTAAAATTCAGCAGATGATCTTCATACAGTGGAGGATCAATGGTCAGAGAGGAGAAATATTTGGACAAAGCTAAGAAGCGACAAACCTCTGAGAAATAAGGATATTTCTTAGAGCTTAACAGAGCAACCTAGTTGTGTTGCCTGTGTAGCTGCATGGTAAGTTCAGGTCATTTCTGTGATCAAGGTTGGTGATGGTAAAGTTCGGGTCATTTCATAGAGAAATTTGGAGTTTTAGGTTTGGAGGAAGAAGCAGATGATAGAAAGAAGGGGAAACTGTTGGGTTTATACGTGAAAAGGATTTCAGATAAAGTTTAATGAAAGAGGATAAACTTTGAAATCCGGATGTCGGTCCCACCTCTGAAAAAGTAGTTTACTTTTGCTCAAAAAGTAGTTTTCTTGGAAGTCAAAAAGCTTCCAAAGGTAAATTATCTTCGGAAGTTTTAATGAAAAAGCTTTCGAAGCTAAAATGACTTCAAAAGAATTTCCTGAGAGTTTTGAAAATTTTGCTTCGAAAGAGAAATTAAGACTTGAATGCTTTGTACACAAAAGAACAAAGCTTCCGATAGTTAATTTTGCTTCGGAAGAAAAAGGTCCTTGAAAATATATAAGTGACTGAGACAAGCATTTAAGCTTCGGAAGATATTTCAGAAATCTCTTCCAAAGGTAAAATTTTTAGATAGTTAGTTGTTTTGAAGGTATGATTTTCTTCCGAAGTTAAAAACATATCTTCCGAAAAATCAAAAATTTTCAAAAATCTAGGAAAAGTCTTCAAAAAGATTTTCATCCAAAATAAAACAATAGCTTATGAAAGCGATGAACTAGACAACTTAGGACACACATATTTTAAGAAATAATAAGAATTAGTTTTAAGTAAAAGCTACTCAAAGTTGATCGTCCCAATAGCTTATATTAGATATTTAAATCTTTGTTCATCAAAAGCCTTTATAAACAGATCAACATATTGTTCATCTGTGTGAACCTTGACTAGTTTAATTAACCCCTTTTCATAATTATCTCTTATTAAATGATACCTGATATTGATGTGTTTGGTCCTTGAGTGCTGCATAGGGTTCTTTGTGATTGGGATAGCATTATTGTTGTCTATATGAATCAGAGTCTACTCAAAGTTTAACCCATAATCCAGCATCTGATTCTAAATCCAAAGCACTTGAGCGCAACAGCTTGCACCAGCAATGTATTCAGCTTCACAGTTGATGCAGAGACATAGGATTGTTTCTTGCATTGCCATGAGACCACCCTTCCACCAAGAAACTGACATCCCCCAGATGTAGAATTTGCAGTCATATTGCAACCACCATAATCACTATCTGTATATGCATACAGATTGAAGTCAAGATTTTTAGGTACCATAAACCAAGTGTTGAAGCACCTTGAGGTATCTTAGAATCCTCTTGACAGTGATGAGGTGAGACATCTTAGGGTTGGCTTGATATCTTGCGCAAATACATGTAGCAAACATGATATCAGGTCTGCTAGCTGTAAGATACATAAAAGACCCAATCATAGCCATGTAAAGGTGTTCATCCACACACTCCCCCTCAAGATCAGGTCCAAGGGAGTGGTTTCTTGCTATGGGTGTCTTAGCAATCTTATAATCAGTCATGTTGAACCTCTTGAGTATGTCTTGAACATACCTTGACTGACTAATGAAGATTCCATCTTCAACTTGCTTCACTTGAATTCCTAGAAAGAAATGGAGTTCCCCGATAGCACTTATTTGAAATCTGTCCTTCATTAGCTTTTCAAAGTCTTTGCAGAGCTTTGGATTAGTTGAACCAATGATGATGTAATCTACATACACTTGAACTAGCAATATGTCATTTCCATGTCCTTTGATGAAGAGACTTCCATCTATAGTACATCTCTTGTATCCATGTTTGCAAAGATACTCTGATAGTGTCTCATACCACTTCTTGGGTGCCTGATGCAGCCCATAAAGAGCTTGACACATAATCAAGATGATCAAGATCTACAAAACCAGGTGGCTGTTTGACATACACCTCTTCATCAATCACTCCATAAAGAAAGGCACACTTCACATCAGGTTGAAAGACCTTGAAGTTCTTGGATGCAGCAAATGCCAGGAATATCCTAACAGCTTCCAGTCTTGCTACAGGAGCAAATACATCAGTGTAGTTAGTCCCTTCTTCTTGTGTGTACCGTTGAACAACTAGTCTAGCTTTGTTCTTGATGATAATGCCTATATCATCCTTCTTATTCCTAAACACCCATTTGGTTCCCATGGTAGTCTTCCCATGAGGAAGAGGACAAAGGTTCCAAACTTTCTGCCTTTTGAATTGAAAAAGCTCCTGTTGCATAGCTTCAACCCAACTCCCATTCTTTAGAGACTCATCAACTTTCTCTGGCTCTATCTGGGACAAGAAAAAGAGTGAAGGCAAACATTGCTTCATGGGTTTGTCCTCTTGTTCTTACCCCTATGACAATCTCCAATGATGTTTGTGGTAGGGTGAGACTTGTGGATCCTTAGCTGAGGGATCACATCAAGTTGTTGAGAGAGATCTAAGTTAGAGAAATTTAGATCTGGCATAGATGTTTCACCCACCACATCAGCACACTTATCAAGAGAAACTTGATCCGGTGAGTGTGTGACATCATTGATGTTGTCATCTATGGAGTGGTTATCAACATCAAGAAATTATTTATCACTGTCACCACCTACATTGGTTTCTTCTACTTGTGAGGCATCTTTATCTGGTTGTGGAGCCTCTAAGCTAGAATTTAAAGGCATCCCAGATGTATCAGCTAAAGTTGTCATTGTAGTGCTGATAGAAACCTCATTTGCAGAAGTAGTTCTAACTGGAGCTGAAGATGTGTTACTTGAAGGTCTTCTCAGCTCAAATCTTGTATCAGGATCATCTGTGTTTACATTTTTTGTAGGTCCTGAAACAGTCTCACAAGATTTGTTAAAATAGTTGGTAACTAAATCAAGATCAAACAACCAATTAGGACTAGAACCAGCTACACAGGTGTGTGTTCATTGAAAGTTACATTGGTTGACTTCTTAACAATTCTAGTTCTGAGATTGTATACTCTGTATGCCTTAGCTTGGGAAGAGTATCTAATGAAGTGTCCATCATCTGATTTCTCAGCAAACTTGGCAATTTGATCTTTGGTATTCAAGATGGTGCAAGGACATCCAAATGACCTGAGAAAACCAATGAAAGGTTTCCTCTTATGCCAAAGTTCATAAGGAGTCTTGCTATAAGTCTTAACTACTAAACCTTTGTTCTGCACATAGCAGGAAGTGTTGACTACCTCTGCCCAGAAGGTGATGGGCAGCTTAGAGTTAGACAACATGGTTCTTGTAGCTTCAATCAGTATCCTATTTCTCCTCTCAGCAACACCATTTTGCTGAGGAGTCTTGGGAGCACTGTATTGTCTTGTGATACCTTTTCATAACAAAATGTATCAAGGATTTGGTTCTTGAATTCAGTTTCCTGATTACATCTTATGATTTTGACCTTGTGATCAGATTGATTCTCAATCTTCAAGATGAAAATTTTTAGAATCTCAGGAGTCTCATCCTTAGTTCTAAGGATGAAGACCTAAGTGAATCTTGTAAAGTCATCTATGATCACTAAACAATAAGAGGTCCTTCCTAGACTCATTACACTGGTGCGGCCAAAGATATCCATATGTAGCAAGTGTAAGGGTGTAGTGATGGAGTTCCTTTCATTAGGCTTGTAAGATACCTTGTGTTGCTTCCCTTTCAGGCATGCAACACAATAGTCATCACTTGTAAATTCTTTCTTTGGCATTCCAGTTACCAAATCATTCTTAATAAGTTTATTCATGTTTATAAAGTTTACATGGCACATTCTTTTATGCCATAGGAAAGACTCATCACTATTTGCTTTAGACTGAAAACATGAAACTTCTCTAGAGGGAGATGTTTCTTGCAAATCCATCTTGTACATGTTCCCTTTCCTGGGGGCTCTAAGCAGAATATGCTCATAAGGAATGACCACCCCGGGCTTGAGAACAATGCACTTATGATCAGTAAAGAGCATGTTATGACTCATATCACAAAATTGGGATACACTCAGAAGATTGTACCCAAGCTCCTTGACAAAGTTTACCTTTTCAATTGTTGAGCTTACCATTTATGACCTTGCCCCCTCCAAAAATACAACCACCTTCATCTCCTCCAAAAAAAACTAGCCCTTTATCAATCCTTTCAAAGTTCTGGAGTAGTGACCTATTGCCTGTCATGTGCCTGAAATAACCACTATCAATGATCCAAACATTTTTGTTTGTCTTGAGCTATCCTTGCATAAAGAAAATGATTAGTTACATTTGGAAACCCAAGCCTTACTTGTCTTGGGCTCACTAAGTGAAACAAAATGTAATGCAACAGTAATATATCCTATGGTTATGCTAAAATGATCTTGAGCTATTGTTGATGGAGAATTTTCAGTCACTTGGTCTTTCTTAGACTTCCACATCACCTTTGGAGTCTTGGACTTGATCTTCAACACTTCGAAAGCTTTTGATACTTTGGAAGTTTTGATGACTGATCCTTCAGAAGATTCTGCAGATACTGCAGTAGACTTCAGTGCTTCGAAGGTATTTCTTTCTTCAGAGACCAACTTTTCTTTCGAAGGCAATTTTCCACTTGCCTTCTTCTTAGATTTGGAGCTTCCAAAGGAAACAGATTTTCCTTTCGAAGCTTGAATCTTCTTGGAACTCTTGGAAGTCCTTGGTTTGGTCATGTGAAGAGTACCCTTGGGATTGTATGGACAATCCTTAGCAAGATGAGTAGTACTCTCACACATAACACACTCCATTTTCTTCTTCCCAAGAGCCTTCTACTGAGAATAAGACTAACTTTGGTCATATCCCTTCTCCACCTCATCTTTGCAGATGCTGAAACAGTCCTTTTGGGCTTGGAACTGTTATTGGAGTTTGATGGTCCAGGCTGTGTAGCAGTGGTACACACCAGATTAGTCTTCTTCTTGTTGCTGAGATGATTTGAACAAGAACCAGAACTTTTAGCAGAGGAGTTTAGGTTGATGTCTTCAGTCTTTACTACTTCAAACCCTGTAGAGATAAAAACTTGCTTCTGCTTGGAGTCAAAAGTAGCCTTGATCTCTTAAGCCTTCCTTGCTTTCCTTTTGCTCTTCCTGATCAAGTTCTTTCTCATTGACTTGGTCATCACAGTCTTTTTCTTCACCTCAGAAGGATAGTGGCCCTTCTTAGAATCTTCCACTTCACTCTTCTCAAAAGAATTCTTCACTATCACTTCTTCATCCTCTTCACTCATAGGATCTATGAAAGGAAGCTCATCTTCACAAGTTCCACACCTAGGTGATCTTACAGACAAGATTGTGTGTGGAAGAGATATCTTATTTGATCCCAGTTCCTTCTGTTTTGATAGCACACCTTAGTGTGCAGGGATGAGGATATCATGTTCTTGAAGGTCTCTTCTTCAAGAACACATTTATCTACCCTGGCTTTGCTAATCACAAGCTCAGCCTAGCACTCATTTAGCTTGGTTATGAGATCCTTGATCTGAGTCCTAAAATCTATATGCTCATGTTTTAGAACTGAAATAGTTTTCTCTAAGTCCTCTATCTTCAGTTTATAATCAATTTCAGACTTTCTAAAATCAGCTTTTAAAATGTACAGGGACTCAAGATCACATCTCATTTCCAAGTTATAGGACCTGTATCTATTAACTTTAGCAATGCATTTAAGGGTACAGAGATGTTCCAATACCTTGGCTTCATCATGATTTGCCATCAGTGCTTGGTTTGAAGAAGCATCTTCCACCTGAAAGCTCCAATCAAAGCCTCCTTCTTCAATGGTAACAGCAGCCTGCTGCTTTGGCTTCTCATTCTGGGAAGCTTTATCAGTGTAGTTGGGTCTGGACTGTGTTTGACCACCATTTGTTCTAGGTGCCTTACACTCCCTGGCAAAGTGGCCCATCAAGTTACAGTTGTAACACTTGACTTTGCCTTTGTCCAGACCAAACTTTCCACATGTTGCATTGCTTGGAAACTTTCTTCCGGTCCACTTGTAGAACTTCCTGGCTCTTTGAGTGAGAAGAGCCATCTGCTGGACTATCTCCATGTACTCCAGATCATCTGGATGGATACAATCCAGGTCTTCAAGGGTGAAAAGAAAGCGGCCACAACTTTCATCAAAAGACACAAAAGCTTGAGAAAAACTTGTCTTTTGGATTGGGCTTCCTTGAGTATAGTTCTCCCTTGGTGTCTCTGGGAAGGTGATGAATGGAACCTTTGGTGAGTTTTCAGGGTAGCATATAAGATGATGTTGGGGTTCTATGCTATCCCTTTCAACCACATGCAGGGCTGAATCCATTTGATTGTTGGAGTTGCCAGATGAACCTTGCATGTTCATCTCCATCTGTTAGCCACTGAGAATCCCATATAACTCTGTCAGAGTGAGAGTTTTGAGATTTTCAATCCTCTTGATCACCACATAGTAGTGTTTCCACTACCTAGGAAGTGAGGACATGAACCTCCTTACAATGTCCCTGTTCTCAAGAGGAACTCCTCCATCCACAAGGGTATCCACAATCTCAACATACCTGAAGTATTGCTGAGTCATGGTTTCACTTATTTTGAAGGTGATGTTTTCAATTGCTGCTTCAGGAGATCCTTCTTGTTCTCCTTGGCTTTAGAGGAACCCTCATACATCAATTTCAGTGCATCCCATAGCTGCTTAGTTGTTTTGCATTTCTTGAAACCTCTATTTACAGAGTTTGGAAGAGCAGTCTGAAGGGTTGTCATGGCTTTTCTATCAATCTCTACTCTCTTCCTGTCTTCATCAGAGTAGTTTGCCACAGCCTTGGGGATCATTCCAGCACCAGTAGCAGAGGGGGTTCTAGGTATGTAAGGTCCATTCTCAACAGACTCCCACATTCTTGAGTCTAGAGACCTGATGAAACCTTCCATTCTCAAACACCAGGTATCAAAGTCATCAAGGGCGATCAGTGGGGATTTGTTCATAGTTCCAGTTTTCGTATCAGTCTTGGAAATGGCTGCCATTTGAAAAGTTTAGTATTTGTGTGTGTGAGGGATCTTAAGATGGTGAGATCTTATATCAAGAGCCTGGAATGCTCTGATACCAAAGGCAGGACCGGTGAAGGGGGTCACTTACAACATAGCAACACAAAGAGGAGATTAACCAAACTTAACCAAATAGTGAACTGGATTAACCACAAGTAAGACACTAAGAACACAAGTAATGTAAGAGACAGAACACAAGAGCACAAGTATATGGTTTTCAAGAATGCAATATATTGCTTTCTCTATGTTCTATTACAAGTGTTACAAAGCATAAAAGAAAGATACAAGAACACAAGATACTTATACTACATCCTACAACCGGATATACTATGAAAGCCAGCCGGATACAATTGACTAGACACAAACAAAATCAATTGTAGAGTCAAAAGGCAGATTGCTTTTTGACTAGTGACTATGACATGCCATAGCTCACATCCTTATCTATTACAAAAAGGATAAAGTACATGAAGTAGAAAGTTACAGACTCAAGACCTCAATGTACAGTTACCAAAAGCACTGACCTTTTCACCAACTCATGCAAGTTGGTGACTTTACAGAGTTACAGCAGAAAGGGGTCCAGCTTTATGGAAAAGTACATCAGATAAAGCATGTTACTAAAAGTCTTCGAAAGAAATCTGTCTTCAAGAGTTGAGGCTTTGGAAGATTTTGTCTCTGAAGCTTCGGAAGACTTCATCTTTGGCTTCGGAAGATATTGGTCTTGGCTTCAGAAGATTTCACACCTAGAGTATTTCTATTGCATGTGTGAAACTTCCGAAGCATTCTTCTTCAGTACTTGTGCAGTATGCATGCAGGATAGACTTTGGATGTTTGGTTGTATCAGCCTCTTCATATATTCTCTACACTTCTTCCCTTCATCATTAAATGAATCTGAGTTGAGGCCAAGGAGTTTGACAGCTTGGTCTAGTGTTTCTCTAGGCAGATCAAGGAATTGATCTCTTGTGAGGGAAAATGAGGAGCCATCGACATAAATCAACTTGACCAACTCCTGCTCACAAGAGATGTCGCTCAAGGTTGTGCACTTGATGAACTTCATCTTAATCTCTTGAAACTCTTCTAAGGAGAGATGTTTAGAAGGCTGAGTGGATGGTATGGGTGGTTGTTAGGTAGGTAGTGGTGTTTGGGTTTTGGGAAGTGTTTTGGGTTTGAAGATGGGTAGTTGAGGTGGTTATGGTGATGAGGCAGGTATAGAGGATGGTGTTGGTTCAGGGGTGTATGGTTCGGAGGTGGGTTTAGTTTTAATTGAAAATGATAATGGGAAAGGTTCAGGTTGAGGTTGGGGTTCAGGTTAGGGTTGAGGTGTTGGTTTGATGATCATCCACTGTCCCCTTCTATACATCTCCTTCCTTTTCCCTGAGCGAATGTCAGCCTTGATGTCACTAACATGTCGCTACAATGTCCTTTCAGACATGGGACCCACCTGCCTACCAGAGATGTCGTGAGCCCGGAGATAATCCTTTATCTAGGCCTTATCACCTATCTTCTTGGCAGCACCAAGCCCTGCTTTTTCTTCTTTCTTTTTCATCAGCTTTTCCTTTGCAGCTTTCTTTCTCTCTTTCTCTAATTGATCTTTCTCTTTGTTGAAAAGCCATAAGATCGTATCATTATCATGGGGAGACAGTTCTTCTTAAGAGAAAACCCTAGAGGTTAGGAAAGTTATCCTTTCCCTCCTAAGCTACAGATCAGCTTCCCTTTTCTTCCTCTTTCTTTCCTCCTCTAATGCTAGCATTGTTGCTTCTTCCCTTTGTTCAATTAGCAGCAAGGTTGCCTTTTCTAGCTTAATTAACTCCTCTAGTGGTAGCAGGAGCACATTTTCACTGACAACTCCAAGATTGACAAGCCTGTCAATGATTTCCACCCTCTTTTTGTTGTTGACAATCTCCTGGTTGGTTGAAGTTGCTTTGCTACTTACAGCTAGCGACTTCCCAGTTGGGAGTCTACATTTCCTTTTAAGCTTTTCTAATCTTTCCTACTCCTAAAGCTCTTCCTCAGTAATCTTCATCTTTTCTTTGACATCTTTGGAAGTGCTAGACTTTGGGGTTTCTTGAGTGGAGGATTCAAGTTGTGAGATGGTGATTGGAGCTTAATACAGTGATGTTGTTTGAGCTAGGATTCAATTTCATAGCAGTATCTTCCGAATGTTAATTTGCTTCGAAAGAACAAGTTCTTCCGAAGCCTTTTATACTTCGAAAGAGGCTACTTCTTACGTGGCTTGGGACTTCTTCATTTCTGCATACTTCGAAATTCATTGTCTTGAATTCTACTAAGTTTTGAACTTCGGAAGAGAGAAGACTTTGCCTTCAGAAGTTGGAGTTTCCTTTGGAAGATGATCTTGCACTTGCCTTCGGAAGAACTTCATTTGCCTTCGGAAGTTCCACACTTATCTTTGGATGTCCTTTATTAGTTGCACCAAAATTGTCTAAGTGTTTGGTTTTGGTTACACCAGCCTTTTTAGATCGAACAGTTTGTCCATCAAACTAATTGTATCTTCACAATCAGTTCCCATTGATTGAGACCTCTCGTTATCCTCTAGTCTTGCTTCATAACGTTCAAAGGATCTATCTTATTTAACTTTGTGGTGATATAACCACATACACTGAATAACTGGCCAATTAGTCGGTTGCGGAACCAAGTCCGAAGTCTTGTTGTCATGTAATGCTTTAAAATCGTTATCTATTGCATATAAACAATTAGGGTTTGTGAATGCTTTACCATAGGTGATATGGACATGTGAGATAGTTATGGTATGTAAGTTAAGTTTTCAAACTAGTTTGGTGAATTAAGTTTTGGACCGCGTTACCATGGATTGTTATAGTAAGGGTGAGAGAGATATGGTAGTAGGGTTGTTGGGCTACACAAATTGGCTGGTCGTGGTAGTGCTGGGCTGATATGGTGGAGTTGTGTTAGGCTGAATTCCATAAGAATATGGAGGTGGTAAGGGGTGGTAGGGTCGGATGCATTGGGCTGATGTGGTGGGATTAAAGGAACAGTGGTGTTATGAGTGGTAGGAATAGGGGCTCAGTTTATGGTGGTTTTAAGGTAGGTGTGGTGGGTGTGGTTGGTAGATGAAACTAGGTGTTGGGGATCTTCAAGAAAGGTGTAGTGGGACTTATTTGGCAGGTTGGTATAAGGGATGTTTGTCTCATCAAAGACCACATGACATGAGATAATGACTCTTTCGGTTGAAGGATCTAAGTGCCAAAGATAGCCAAGGAAAACACAACGAATAGACTAAGGATGAAGTTTGTATTGTTAAGTGGATGAGTTGGTGGGGTAAACATGCACACCCACCCAAACATGCAAAAGTAGGGTGGCATAAGAATAAATAATTATGAGAGTGTAATATTTAAGAACGTTTGGTAGGTAATATATTACCAAGATAGGTGATCGTATGGAAGGATTCCACCCAAAACATTGGTGGTAGATTGACGTGAACAACGAGAGAGCGGATGATGTCATTAAGGCGACAAATCATCCTCTAGGCTCATCTATTTTTTAAAGGATGTTTGAGGATTGAAAACGAAAGAGGAAATCATGGGTGTTGCAAATTTTTGAATTTGTTGTTATTAAATTCACCCATCTGGTCGCATTGAAATGTTTTGATTTTATAATCAAGTTGAATTTGAATAAAGCAATAGAATTTAAGAAAACTAATATATATTTCATATTTACATTTAAGCGGGCAAATACATGTGTAGTAATCTATAAGGACCATATAGTACTTGTATTTGGATTACTAGTAATTGAGGAAAGATCATAATGAACAATATCAAATGGTGCAAAACTAAAGAAATTTGAATCATAAAAGGCAAGTGAAAAGGGTAAACCCATACCTTGATCCATTTGTGGGTCTTTTCATATTATTAGAAATTGGGAAGAACCCAGGTTCACCATATCCTTTTGATTATTCATGTAGTTTGTTTTATATTGTCATGTGTTTAATGTTAGGTTTTGTTTGTGTGCTTTGTTCAATTTTATTCCCATTATGGGAGTAGTACTTTGTGGTTTCGCTTAGTTTCTAGCTAGAACGTGGGATAGGATAGAACTCCATTAATGTACTTGAACTTTGATCCATGTCGATGTTGATTATATGATAATATTTTTTATCTCTTCTTTCTTTGAGGTTAAACTTTCTATTGCTAATTTGATTTTGACACAATCAAGAGGTGTTGTTTGGAATCAAAACACGAATTAGGTGGTGAATCTATATTATGGTTCCAATTTTGAATCACCTAGCGAATAGACAAGTAGTGACACTATTCCATAAGTCATCGCTCATCTATTCGCTGTGAGATTCAAACCACATAATCCATATTATATTTTGATAACAAAGAACACCTCTCAATTGTGACAAAATAAAAAAAATGGGAAGTAATATACAGTATTTTAGAAGCAAAGCTGTTCTTCACAGATAAATTTGTTCGCTGGAAACTAGTTATTCTTCAGAAGTGAGTGGTCTACTTCCCATAATTTGAAAGAAGTCAACACTTTGGAACGAAGGTGTTTTCTTTTAAAGTTGTTTTGCAAAACTATAGTGGTTACGACTAGTTGACAAATTGTTTTAAACTATTACCATGGTTGGTGGTGTCAATTTCCCTAATATGTATATGCGATCTTTGGACAAATCAACATACGAATGTCTAGTGGATATATTTTCATTCTTTAGTCTCTTCTTCTTATCTGATTAAATATTTGATATCCACAAAATAATTGAATCTAGACTAGGATATGGTAACACCACCTAATCTATGTTTTGATTCCAAGAAACACCTTTCAATTGTGCCAAAATCTATATGGCAATGGAAAGTTCGCTATTGTTATCCAAATGGGAACACGTTTAATCGGCTTAAATTTTCTTTTATTTTAACATATTTGTTAGGCATCAAAATTTTATTTCGGAAATGATTTGCAGTATTTGAGAAGCTAAACTGTGCTTTGGAAGTAGAAGTATTTCAGGAGGAAAACTTGTCCATCACTGATCTAAAACGTACTTTAACACGTTTGTTATTCTTCGGAAAGTGCGATTGGTTTATAAAGTGAGAAGTGCGACGAGGCGACATGGTCTCAAGCTGAGGCGCAAATGCACGTAGCTTTATGCACATGAGATGTAATATATTGCTATGATATTTTTAAATTAATTACATATAATATTTACTATAGTTTTAATCATTTTACCTAAAGTAGACATGTTAGAATAAGTTTTAGGTCAATGATTAAAACTTGAACAATTAGGATGTGATATGTAACTAGTAAAAAAATTGACAAATATAAGAAAAGGATAGTTATGCTATTTAACACCTGCCCCCCAAAAAACTATCTTCTTCCCCATTAAAGCCTCTCATGTTCTGTTGCTCAAAGGCTCAAATTGAAGGCTATCATTTTCATCTTCATCGCATGTCATCATCTCAATCATAATTAAGTTTCGATTCTTCTTGTTGTTACATATTTGAGCCGATTTATTTTCGATTTCAAAAGCACTAAAGCGAAAAGAGCATGTTGAAGTGCCAAAGTACGTGCTTTATGCATACTAATGTGCCTCATGTAACTGAAAGCCCAAGGCAATGTGTCTAATGTCACCTTGTGCCTAGGCGTACCTTGTTTTCCTTTTTAAAACTAAGGAAGTTAGCGGTCTACTTCTAATACTTATGAAGAAAGGTGTTACTTCCGAAGTAGTTTTACAAAACTGTAGCGGTTGTGATAACAGTAAAACTATTACGATGACTGTTTATGTCAATTTCCCTAATATAGAAAGAGGATCTTTGGTCAAATCACCATAGGAACTTCTAATGACTACGTTTTCATTCTTGAATCTCTTATTCTTATTTGATTGATTATTGCATATCCATAAAATAATTCAATCTAAAAGTGAATTCACGTGATTATCAGAGAATCCAAGCCATCGACTTTCCAAGTACAATCAACATTTAGTAAGAGAACAAATTATCGATATGTTTGCTTAGTCATAACTCAACACTCACCAACACATCAAGTAACCACCAAGTGTTAGAAAAACTTATGTTTTGTTATGTAGAAACTAGTTAGATCTTGTATCATCATAAGAGAGCTGCTTAGTCAAAATTTCTATCTTTTATATATATTGGATTTCTAAGCAATTAGGGGGTGTTTGGTTAGTGGAATTTATTGATATTGGGATTGGAAATGGAATGGAATTGAAAATTAAAAGATTTTTTTTAAAAAAAACCCAAAAAGTGTTTGGTTGGTATGTTTATTGATAGGATTGGGATGTGAAGGTATCAAAAAAGACAAAATTACCCTTACATTTTATAATTTACAAGATGATTTAATTTCATTTTGCTCATTAAAGTTTGATAAAAGTAATTATTTTCTTCAAAAAGATTAAAAACAACAATTTAATCTCAAGTTTTATTATTTGTTTCAATAGTTTAAAAGTTTTAGTATTTTGGATTTAAGTTGAAATAAATAATATAACTTTTGAATTGAAATTAAAACAACTTATGAAACTTGTAAAGACTAATTGATGTTTCAAATCTTTTAAAAATGTTTTTTTCAAATCTTAAAAAGCAATACCAAATTTAACTCTTTATAAGATAATCTAGAAATTAATTAAAACATAAAGTCCCAAGAGACTTGGGTTATGTGTTGTGTATTGAGTCTCTTCTCAAGTAATCCTCTAATATTGTTGTGTGTTGTTGAATAGATGTTGACCGAACACTAGATTTATACCCTGATCAAGTAGCATGACCTTGTCATGGATTTGGTGATCAATGGCTCTGATGAATTACTTAATTTATTTAATTTTTTAAACCATCTAAATATATGAATATTAAAAACAAAAAAAAAACTACATTAAAATATACATAGAAAACATTACTTATTTTTTTTAATAATACAAATACTAATCTAATAAGAGATCATCGGTCGTCTAGCTCATAAATGCTTCACCAATTCTTGATGAAGGTTTTCATGTCTTTGTTAATTGGTGATTGGTGATTGTCTATTGTAGTGAGGAATGTCTCCTTGATAGTTTTGACAAATAGCATTATCCTCGTTTTCTAAAAGTTATATTATGTAGAATTAGACAAGTAAAGACTATGCTCATTATCTTCTCCCTAATCACAAATGAAAGTTTTTTTTGAACTTCAAATGCTCTTTCAATGTCTTTTTTATGAATTCTTGCTTATTCGGAAGAAATTTCATGTGTCTTTTAGTAGAGACGTAGAAGCTTGAACTAATGTCGCCTATTCATTGTAAATTCCATCAACAAGTTAGTACCTGTATTGAAATGTCTTCATATGCATAAAAAGATTAACGGGGTTTGATGTTGTCAATAAGGTTGTCGAATAAAAGAGATTGACTGATAACATTAAGGTCATTATTTGAAACCGGTAAAACTAAAAAGCACATGCTAGATCCAAATATCATACGAGGTCGTCACGTCAAGTATGATAGTAGGGTCGAGGTGATCATCACGGTGAAACTGATCTCTCCAAACAGTAGGACTCATAGCCCACCTAACATGCATACAATCAAGGCTACTGTTGGATCTAGAAAGGCTGGTGCAACCAAAACCAAGTCACTTAAAAGATTTTGGTACAACAAATAAAGGACTTCCGAAGCTAAGGGTGGAACTTCCGAAGGAAAAAGGAGCTCTTCCGAAGACAAAGTGTAAAACTTACTTCCGAAGGAAAAATTCCAACTTCCGAAGACAAAGAACCTACTTCCGAAGTTCAAGACTTAGAAAGAAAGATCTGAAGTCAACTTCTGAAGTAAAGAAGTCCTCAAGCCTCGGAAGTATAGAAGCCTCTTCCGAAGTATAAGTGGCTTCGGAGGAACTTGTTCTTTCGAAGCCAGCTTACCTTCGGAAAACACTGCTATTATCCAGTGGACATAAGTATGGTCTCCCTGACACTCCGCTGCAAATCTCTGAGATACTGCATGGCGTTTTCTCAAAAGCCATGTAGTTGACCATACTTTAATCCACTATTTACCTTTTTATGTTAGTACAGTTGCCATCTTTAGTTGGTGACAAAAGGTAAGTCATGAACATGTCATGACTACCATATTTTAGATAATACTATATCTGAAATACCTTAACTTTAGCATTGTAGTATATGCTTTAGTCTTAGGTTTCCAGCTGGCATCAAAGTATATCCGGCTGTAGGATCTAGTATATATAGTTTCTCATTGTAACTCATGTATCATGCTTGTAAGAGTCTTGTAATATCTTGAGTTGAGAAGTAAGATATACAGTGTCTTGAAAATTATTTCTGTGTGTTCCTTTACTACTTATTATATTATTATCAACTCTTGTAAAAGACTTTACTTCATCTGAGTTGAGTGTTTCTATAAATGAGTTTGAGAGAAATCCAAATGTCTAAGTGACAAACCCAATCCTGCAGCTACCAAGCATTCAAGGTAAACAATGTCTTTTACCATGCACCTCGTATATGCGTTGAATATCATACATAGTGAGTCTGCGCAAATATCATTGAGAGTAAGACAACACGATTCCTACAAAAGTTTTCAGTGAATCACGGGTAATTTTAAAATATTATAAAAACTAAGGAAATATTTATGTACATTCAGAAAAAATTCAAGGAACCACGTGCAATTTTATTAGACATTGTAAATATTCGTGCAATGCATTCAAAGTAACACCGTACGCTAGTTGTTGAAGAGCCGTCATAAATTTTTGAAAAGTGGTGAATTCAACTATACCTCTAGTGTCTTCTATTTGTTGAAAAAACAAATATCACTCCGATAAGTCATTTGGTATACACAAAAATAGTTGTCTACCCAAATGAAAACATTTTTTAGAGCTCTCTGTGTCATAAATGTAATCAAGGGAAATAGTGTCTTAGTGTCTTACCAAGGTGTTTTTTAGCACCCACTTGGCAATGATTTAGAAGTGAAGATCTCGTTAGTGATCGTTAACGTTGAGACTACTCGATCAAATACTCACCCACCTTCTTTTGCGTTTAAAAAATGAGTTTGTCATCTTTGAAAGATTCGGATGAAGAGCAACTTCATTCCATGGTTGTGAGACAGTTATTTTAAATAAAATGTTAGAAAGAAAGTGATGAAATTGGACGGTTTGTATAAAAATTGGAGATAGGTATATACAAGTAAAAAATCATAATTAAAAAAAATTATTTTATTGAGCCTTAACGGCTCTTTTTTTTGGAAAGCACACAACCACCAATGTTCAAAACACCCAATACCATCCTCGTGCCTCCCTATCGCGCCCTCCTATCGCAGCACCATGTTGCGGGGTACGCGACCAGGGTGGCAAGCCAGGTGGCTCACGCCCTGGTTCGCACCCATCAGTGATTTGCTAAATCATTAATTAGCCATTTGCATTCCTAGAAGAGTATATTCTGAACCAACTCGTTCAGGAGCTCCGATCTCGAGTAATTGATTAATTTATGTAGAGCGTTTAATTTGGTTGTGAGTAGCACATCATAACCTTCTTCCATGATCCTTTTCTTCCATTGTGAACTAATAGCAGGTTGCATGACGAGGAGCAGCGGCGGAGGACGGTGGCGATGAGTTTTGCGGCGGTGGATGGTGACAGTTTTGTTGAGTTTGACTGTTTGAGGCAAGCTCTGACGGTGGCGAAAGTGGTTGATATGGGGTAAAGAAGAGACGGTGGTGAGAGTGAGGAAGTACGACGACAAGAGTGAGGAGGTATTACGGATTTAAAGCATGAAACAGGTTGTTTATAGATGGAAGGGTGGTAAGCATGCTGCTAGGGTTATTTTTATAAGTTTATACATTCCTTGGATTGTTCAAACATTGCTTTAACATGTAGAATATTGAATTCCATTAAGGATTTGATTGTAATTAATTCCAATTCAATTTCCTTCTCTTACCCAACTAACATGTCAAAGGATGGACTTAATATTTAATTTTATGGAGTTCCTCATAAATTCCTTCCAACCAAACACCCCATATTTTTTTATTTTCCTTGATAACTCAATAGTTCCCATGAAGTGCAATATTGTTAATGGATTCTACATACGTTATTTGATTGTATCTTGGGAAGTGATTCACCACAAAACATTATGAACATTGTTTGATTAAATGACGAGTAAAAAATTGCTTTAGGGATAGATATTTTGCGGCTTCAAATAATTACAGCAAATTTTGTTACTTATATCTAAGACACTATTATAGAACCCCAAAAACCAATATTAATATCACTTATTGTTGCCTTCACTGCCTTTTTCACAGATTTTAAGCCACTAAAATATGGAAAAAAGATTAAACTTGGTTTAATAGTTGGAACGGTTGGTGGAGGACTTCTTTTGCATTTTCCATTATTGTTATCTTGTGGAGAAAAGGCGGCATTAAGGGAGGAAATGAAGCAGATAAAGGTAAATCCTTCATTATGATAGGTTTTGAATAGAAGTGGCAATTCCGACCCATTTAATAAGTTTCATTTGATTTGGTCAATTGGTTGTGTTTTATTTCAAACAGTTCAAATGGGTCACATCAAAAGCTTTAGCTAAAAGGAAAACAGATACATTTCTAAATAACTTTGGTGATATTGTTTTTGTACTCACAATTAATACCTCAAATATTTATAATAGATTTTAAACAAACAGAAAGTGTTTCCTAGCCTTATTCGACTTGTACTTAAACTAGCCCATTTCAATCCAACGTTACCCATTGCGCTCATTATTCCCTTCTAGTTTTGACGGCTAACGATACCATATCATAAAAACTAATGCAGAAGACCTAATATGCAACAATTGTGTTCAACAGAGCTTAAAGGTCTAGATCTACAAACAGGTGTATTCACTCTAGGACAGATAAAAGCTGCAACAAAGAACTTTGATCCATCAAACAAGCTTGGAGAAGGTGGTTTTGGTGCCGTTTACAAGGTGGTGTTATTGTGTTAAATTGTCATTGGTGAAAACACAAGTCCAAGAACATAACATTTTATTATCATGTGTTACTAACAAATCTTATGATATGTAGGGTCGATTGTCAGATGGTACAATAATTGCAGTAAAACAACTATCATCAAAGTCTAAACAAGGAGCCCAGGAATTTGTCAATGAAATTGGCACGATTTCTACACTACAACACCCAAATCTTGTCAGACTTTATGGATGTTGTGTTGAAGGCAATCACATGTCTTTGGTTTATGAGTACATGGAAAATAACTGCCTATCTCGTGCCCTTTTTGGTGAGCTTAAAATATTAGTTTGTATATGGACATGTCAAAATAGAATCATCTTGAAACATGTTTTTAGTACGTCAGGGGGCAAATACCTTTTTTTAGTTCAAGTGAATCTTAATTATAGGATGAAACAAATTATTACAATTCCTTTTTGTCTATTCTTTTATACAAAGAAATATTACCGCAACAGTAATATATATGTTTGAATAAAACGTTAAAGGAGAAAGGGTTTGGGTGATTTTAGCCATTTCCCTTTTAGCTATATTATATTTTCTTTAACCCGTGAGATAAAACCAAATCATGGGGTTGAAATTTCCACTTTGCTTATCATCAAATTTATTTGAAAAAAAAAACATCTGTTCTACATTAATATGAAAAATTAAACTGGTGTAAATAAATCTAACATGAACAGATAAAATGTCTAAAGAGAAGCTGACATGGCCCGTGAGGTTTAAGATATGCGTAGGGATAGCTCGAGGCTTGTTTTATCTGCATGAAGAATCAAATATGAGAATGATACATAGGGATATCAAGGCCAGCAATGTTTTGCTTGATGAAGATTTCAATGCAAAAATATCTGATTTCGGTTTAGCAAAGCTTAATGATGATGGAAATACCCATATCATCACCCGAATTGCGGGAACAATGTATGTTCTCTAATTACTCATATTCATACAAGTCAAAACCGTTTAGGGCTAATATGGATAATTCTTAAGTCTGGGATTGGTCTGGCCAAGCTAGGCTTGATCACAAACACTTTTTTGACCATTTTGTTAAAAAGAAACTATAAATAATTATTGCTCCATTATGATCACAAAAATAGGGTATATGAGTACAATCTAAATCTTCAAATGAAAACACTTGAGGATTAAGCATGTTTGACCCGCTCCTCTTTTAGCTCACTTTTTGTTTGACTTGTTTGAGATAAAACACAACTCGAATTGATTCATTCATAAGCAACTTTTTAACTAAATCCTGGTCAGCAACTATGTCCTAGTTTTCAAACAAATCTACTTATCTTTTGTTCTTCAGAGGTTATATGGCTCTGGAGTTTGCCATGCGTGGTTACTTGACTCCTAAGACTGACGTTTATAGTTTTGGAATTATGGCACTAGAAATTGTTAGTGGAAAAAGCAACAACTACAAGCCCAATGAAGAATGTTTTTACCTACTTGATTGGGTGAGCAGAATCTACATATACTAGTCTAACTTTTTAAGGTGTTTGGATATGATTATCGCGGTTTTATGTGAAAGTAATAATGATTTGGTGTCACAATAATCAGTTTTTAATGTTTAGATACACAGATTTTGCTTCTGATTCTAATTATCATAATATATAGTGTCTTATCTTGAATAATCAGAATTTGTCAACCATCCAAGAATCTAACTTCTCGTTACAACTTCAAAGAAAGTATAAGCACATTCATTTAATTAATCTGGTTCTTAATTTTTATCGTTCACATAATCACTTTTTAAATGATTCCAAACACCACCTTAGTACACTTTTGATTTGAGGTCAAATGAACTGATATTTGCATCAA